>JAEQBH010001400.1:0-107500 GCA_016808115.1 Tetrastigma voinierianum | reverse complement strand
TAATAGTCATATTTCATGGAAACAGCAGCTATGAGCCTCTCGGTTTTGTAAGATAGAAATTGGAAGTTTTCTCTCTCTTCACCTAGATTTGGTCATAGGTCCGATCCCGCTGCCTGTGGTCTCCGATCGATCTGAATTGGAAGAGAGTTTAACTCATCAATTCATTATAGAACGGTGGAGATTAGGATTCGATTTCAAAACAAAGAGGTTTTTGTATTCTAACGCTTATTCCCGAACTGGGGAGTTTTTGCCGGCATTTTAATATATGATTGATTTGTAATTCTATTTAGAAATTTGTATGCTTAATTTACTATGCCCTAATATGATCAACACTGATAAAGATAAACTACATCTAGGTCTAACCCATTAAGTCCAACCCATTTACTTGTGTTCAAACCTATTAATCCAAGTTCTGAACATATTTGAGCCACTAATCTCAATCCTTTAACCCATTAATCAAGTTCTGGGTTTCATATTTAAAACATCAACTTAGGTCTCTAAAACCTCATCAAATTAGGCCCATTAAGCTAGCCATTAAATTGTGCCTAACCTCATAATTGGGGTTCTCACCAATTCTTATCCAGCTTCTAATTAAGACAGTGGCCCAACCCATCAAATTGTAGCCCAACCATTAATCTCAGCTCCATCCATTTAAGCCCAATACACAGTTTATGTCCAACCCACTTGCAAGACATCTTGGTGCTCACCCAATTATAATCTAAATTTATTAACTTGTAATTCCCATATTTCTGTGTTCTCAAATATAATACTCTCAATATATTTAAGCCTTAAGCTTTTCAATTTTTGTCATTATTCTACTCTTAATTTATTCATAATTTATCATTTTCTAAAAAAAATTAAAGTCTAAAATCGATTTCTAATTTTCATTTTTCTCACTTGCTTGCGCTTGTGTCAATATTTTTTACTCTTCAGCCTTGCACTCCAATTTCTAAAAGTCAATTTCTCATGTATTTTTATTTTATTTTATTTATTTATTATTATTATTTCATCGTATTTATTTTGAATTTTATTTATTTATTATTTTTATTTTATTTTATTTGTTTTTATTATTTTATTATATTATTTTTATTTTATATTTTATAGTTTTAAGTATTTTTTTATTCCTATTTTATTTTCTCATTCTTTCTTCAAGTTTTTAATTTTAAAATTCAATTGCCTCATATTTTTCTTCAATTTAATTTTTTTAGTTTTCAATTTTTTGAAATTCATAATTTCCCACTCTGTAATTAAATTGTCACAAATTCTAAAATTCGAATGTTCCAATTAATTTCTAAATTTCTAAATCTCAAATCTCAAATTTATAAAATCCAAGCTTCCAATTTCAAAATCTCGACATTCAAAATTCTTAAGCTTCAAATTATTTCGTAATTCTTAATTTCCTAATATTTCCTAAACTAATTAACTTAAAATTTCCTGTACTTCAAATCAAATAAAAATTTCCAAACACATGATTACTTATAGTTGTAACACCCTGTCCTGAGAGAGAGTACAAAGACATGATAATGAGAATGCGGCAGAGTACCAAGTGTTACATTGTAGTATTTTGGAGACTAATGTAGGAAATGATAAATTATGGAAACCGGGATTGTGTATGAGAAAAAGGGTAAAATTGTCATTAAGCAAATAGGATATGAAAAATCAAAGTAGAGATGGGCCATCATATAAATAACAAGAATTGATTTGCAATATTAAAGTGTGGAGGACTTGATGGCAATTAAAGGAAGTATTAGAGAATATGTAAATGTGAAAACAAAAAATAAAATTCATTTGGTCCCAAAATGTTAGGTTCCCAAGCAGGAGGAGGAAGAGAGCAAGAGGAAGATGAGGAAGGCAAGGAGAAGACCAAAAAATCTGTGTATGTGTTTGCCTGGGAACCCGGGGTATTCGGGTTCTGCTGTTTGGGTATAGAGATTAGTTGCTCCTTTTTAGCTCAGGTTTTGCAAAGATCACATGGGTCCTCAAATCCCGCTTGGTTATGAGAGTAAAACCCACCTGAAAGTGAAACAAAATACTTAAATCATCACTTATGTGGTTTTAAAAAAGAATCGTGGACCTTAGGTAGAGTTCTGATTCACCCTAGGTCATGGTTCTGAGGTTCAAAGCACAAACTGGCGCAGAGCCGTTTTGAGGATGAATCTCTATGATGACTCAAAGTGACATGATTATGTGAAGCTCAGAGTACAGAATCGTACAAAAGTGCAAAAAGGGAACAAACTGGGAAAATTTCGAGGGTGCAATTCTAAGACATGTAATGTGGTACCTCCTGTGACACCCACTGGGGAAACACGTGACCAAAGACACAGTCCAACATGTACCCCAGATATGCCAACATAACGCAATACGACTGCACAGTCCAAGGCAAAGGACGCAGAGGCAGCCCAAATGCCCAGATTGCTATGGTTTTGTAATGGGCCCGACCGTGATAATCGGGCAGTTTATAAACCCCATAAAATGATTAAGAGTAGCTCGAATAAATAGAACCCCGACTAAAAACGAGCGTACTCGCGCCGGAAGGCCGCTGATATTCGCTGGTTGACTAAAGCCCATAAGCACGTTGGTTATGATTAAGAGGGCATGTAAATATTTGTCGATATGGAGTTAAATAAAAGCAAAGTGGGAAAAGTGTAGAACGTGTCAAGTTTAGCAAGCAAAGAGGTGAGTGTTCTAAACCCATTTTCCAAATAATAGCATATTATTAAACCTGTTTTATGCATCAGTATTTGGTGGTTTCTATCAGAACCATTTTCAAGAAGTGCCAAATGAATTAGAAAGCAAGTAAATGGTTTGAGCAAATATTTTTGAAAAGTAAGTAAAATGGTTTTGAATTGTAAACCATTTTTCAAGCAAGGCAGCAATGGTTGAATAACAAACATTTTCCACTATATGCGAAATGGTTTTAAATTCAAACCATTTTTCGCAGGCAAGCAAAAAAATTTATGGTGAAACAGCCTTCCCTAGTTCTAAGCAAACCGGGTCGATAGGTATTCCGTACGTGCACGGTGGTGTTAGGATCTCATACATGCATTTACATGGCTCGGCTCAAACTTTAGGTCATACATCACGATTTAAATGGCACTGCAAGAATGCATAAGAGTATATAAGGTTATGAGCCCTAACTAAATTATGATGGCGACATCACGAGGCCGACCTCACCATATTTACCGGAAAAGGGTGATGCGGATATTGTGTCCTCCACCCCATTTGTCGATGCCCAGCTCCCGTGGTCACCAGTGGTGCATAAAGAAGTGTAATAAAGCCTCCAAGTTGGGCCGATGTTTATGCGATGATATACAGCTTGAAAAATCAACTTATTGGTCTACTTCGCCTGTGCCCGTGAGTTTTAAAGCAAACGGTTGGAGCCCAGTTCCCGCTTAGATTTCAAACGACGGCTGAGCCAAGTTCGGATTTTAAAGCAAACGTTGAGCTCAGTTCCGCCATTTCAGCTACGCGGTCGAGCTCAGTTCTGCTATGAAAGCTCGAGAAACTTTTAAAGCAAAAGGTTTGTGAAAGGTTTTAAGAAACTTTTCAAAGTTAAAGATGAAAGCAAAGCTAGTTAAGAGAGAAATTTTGAGAAGGTCTTTATAAACTTCTACAAGCAAGCACAGAGTTATATGTTTTTAAAGAAAAGTAAAGCAAGGCATTTAAAAGTTTTAGAAACTTTTAAAGCAAGCAAAGCAAAGTAAAGCTTCGTGAAAATGTAAAGAGAGTTTTACATTTTGGAGATGTTTTCCTAAAAGCAAAACATTTTATAAAGATAATCACTCCAGCTCAAGTAAATTTCATTATTTTCTCATTTTAAAACTATTTGTGCATAGTACGCAAGATTTCTGAGCATGTAGGATTTTCCCTAGACATTGTACAAGTGTTGTAATTAAGAATATTTTGTAAGGAAAATACTTTGAATATATAATGAAACATATGTATGTACATAGTTTAGTATTGTGAAATGTGTTGGGTCGCCGGTCACATATTCAGATATAGTGTAAACTGATTTACGTGATTTGAATTGTCCTATATGCAAACCGCCATGTCAGCTGAGGTTTTTCTCACGCTAAGATTTTACCAAATCCTAAAGTTATAAATAAAAGAAAATTTTTATGTGAGGTTTTAGCAAAGCAGCTACGGGGCCACTTCAATATGAGTTTCAAATGTTGTATAAGAACTACTTTATTTCTCTCATGAGCCGGCCGGCACACCCGCCGGTAAAGCAAGTGTCATTAGTTCCTAGGCAAATGGGATCTTGTATTACCTTTGCACATATAATGGTTGGAGAGCCTGCAATTATATTCTTTTAATAATAATTTGGATTTCTATTCTAATAACTTCCAATAGCGAAATATTTCATATTACATTACACTAACAATAAACAGGCGCTTTGAGCAAGAGTCACGCCTAAAGATTGGCATTTTTCTCATCTATTCTCGCTTTATTCATATATGCCTATTTAGTTTAGCTTCTGATTCATTTCTATGCCTAGTATGTTATTGATCACATTACTGCTTAAGACCATCGATGACACAAGCTGTATTTTCCCAAACTTGCTTAGTAGAGACATTTTTACATGAAAGCTTAAAGGGGTGACACCGTGCATCTTCTCGAGCAGGTAACCCCACCTCCCAACCCGTAATTTCGTTTTCCCGCACTCTGTCTTTTCCTTATCAGGAGCCATATTTAAAGGGTTTTTCTTCTTATTTTGTTTTTCCCTTTAATTCGCTTATCTTGTGGACCCAAGATTTTCACATGCTGCCTCCACTCGATGGCTAGACTCGCTTGTTGTCAGAAAACTACAAAAATGGTTCGAGCCGCCACTTATTTTCGCTTTATTTTAAAAGGAAAACAAAATAAGAAAAGAAAAAATCTTAAATATGACTCGGGAAAGAAGATAAGCCCCTGAAAACAAAGCCTCAGTTCGAGTCGTACCATCTTAAGGTACGCAGAGTGAGTTGTAGCACCCCTTAACCCGTATAAAACGGTCTCTACTAAACAAGCTTAGGAAAATACAACTTTTGACTATTAATCTATCATGATACCAAAACAAGTAATAAATAATATAATAACACACTGTATTATAGAAATGAATAGACAAATAAATAAATATATGAATGTTTAAATTAGATGAGAAAAATGTGTACTGGGCATATATCCAAAGCTTTACTAATTGTAGATAATGCACAGAATAACAAATACTTAAATATTCATATTTAATTGGAAGTTGGTTACATATTGAGGTCAAATTATTTGTTAAAAGGATACACGGTATGTCGGTCCCACCTGCCTATTTATATGTCACACAAACAATTCCACAAGATCCCATTTTATAGGAACTATAGAATTAATCATGTGTTTGAAATTCTTGAAACCGACGAAATTGAAATTTTGAAGCTTGGTAGTTCGAAATATTGAAATTAAGCACTTAAATGTAATTGAAGCTTAAAGAATTTTGAATCGTAGATTTTGAAATTAAAGCTTGGATTTTATAAATTTGAGATGAGATTGTAGTTCTGAAATTAGAAATTGGGATATTCGACTGAATTTGCACACTTCTAATTTTGAAATTGTAATGTAAATTAAAATTTGAAACTAAAACAATTGAAAATGAGGTAATTGAATTTTAAAATTGAAAACTTTGAAGAAGAATGAGAGAAAATAAAACAAAAATAAAAACATAAAATATAAAATAAAAATAAAATATAAAATAAAACATAATAATAATAACAAATAAAATAAAAATAAATTAAGAATAAATAAAATAATAAATAAATAAAATAAATAAATAAATAAATAAAATAAAATAAATAAATAAATAAATAAAATAAAATAAAAATACATTAGAGGAAATTGACTTTAGTGAAATAGATTACTTGAATTTTTTGAGAAATTAAAAATATTATTTTGAAATTAAAACATAAAAAATGAAACGGAAAATTAGAAAAAATGAAAATCTAGTTCTGATTTTTGAAGACTTTGGTTTTTTTTTTTTTTTTAAAACGACAAACGCGAATAAATTAAGAGTGAAATTTTTTGACCGGTAAAAGCGATCAGAATCACGTGGCAAAGGGCTTGGTCGAGATGGCTGGGGTTGGTAAATTAACCTAAGGGGTTAGGGATATTAACCTAAGGGTTGGTAAATTAACCTAAGGGGTTAGGGATATTATGTAGTGAGCTTGGGTCAAATTTGGTGGGCTTCTAGGTATAAGGTTGCATTACCAATTTAATGTTTTTGGTGATGGGGAACTGAATTAATGGGTTTGAAACTAAGTTGATGGACTAAATATGTTGAAACTTTGATTAATGGAGTTGGACCAAAGTTGATGAGCTCAAATATGTTGAGGAACTAGTTAATAGGTTTGGTCCCCAAGTAAATGGGTTGGGCTGCAATGGGTTGGACGTAAGGTAGTTTATCTTTATCGATATTGATCTATTGAACCCAAAAATAAAGTCACTTCTATGAAGTCTAAATATGAATATAAATCAATCATATGTTAAATGTAACAAATTTTCTTAAAACAAAATTAAAAAAATCTCCTAGTTTGAATAACTGTTCCCGGACTAAAAACACTACTGTTTTGAAATCAAATCCTAATCTCCACCGTTCATAATGAAGATTTATGAGTTAAGAAACTATCCTCCAAATTTCACTTATAGATCACACACATACGACGGGATTGGACATGCAGTGAATGCAGACTGATGAAGAGAAAAACTTCGATTTTCTATCTTAAAACCCGGAAATATAGCTACTATTTCCATATTGAAATATGACTATTCGGGACTCAAAATCCAATCTACACCGTTTATGATCTAGATCTATGTATTATCATAACATCACCAAAATTAGTGATTTGTGGTTAAAGCAAATGATAAAATCTTCACATTAAAATCGTTCGAAGTGAGCAAAATCACTAATGGTTCTAACTAGTATAACTTTCAAATGGAATCTACAAATATAAATACATACGTTCATGACCTAGATTTATGTATTGTTTCCAGCGTATCAAAATATAGAAGGATCCCAACGGTTTTAAGCAGTAACGAAATCTTACCTTGAACTTGCGATCACGAAGCCGATTTCAAAATCTCCAAAGCAACCTTTGATCTACAAAAATCAATCATTGGAATTTCATTGGAAGCCATCCATTGGTTTACGGTGTTGAGTAGAGCGTTATGCTCGAAATTTGAGATCGATTGGCTCAGGTTGATAGTCCGTCGGCGTAAATTCCTTAGATCTCTCGCTCACACTCGTTTTTTGCTTCTTCTTTTCTTACCACTTTCCTCCTACCCATTTTTGGCTCCTCTCTCCCCTCCAACCTCCCTTTTCTCACTTCCCTGGTTCTTCCTTCCTTCTTCTTTCTTCTTTCTTTCTTCTTTCACTCCTCCTCCTCTTCTTCTTCCTTCTTTTTCTTTCTTTTTATTTTTTAATTTTTTTATGATCCACTAATAATAAAAAGTAGTAATAACTTAAAATAAAGCAAACAAAATGCTCCACTAATAATAAAAAGTAATAAGAACTTTAAAAATAAAGCAAACAAAATGTTCCACTAATAATAAAAAGAAATAATAACTTAAAATAAAGCAAAACAAAATACTCCACTAATAATAAAAAGTAATAATAACTTAAAATAAAGCAAACAAAATGCTCCACTAATAATAAAAAGAAATAATAACTTAAAATAAAGCAAACACTAATAATAAAAAGAAATAAAAAATTAAAATAAAGCAAAACAAAATGCTCCACTAAAAACATAAAATAATAAAATAATACTAAAAAACAAAGAAATAAATAAAAATGATAAAATAATAATATAATAAAAATAATAATAAAAGATAAAAATAATAAAGATAATAATAATAATAATAATAATAATAATAATAATAATAAATAACAATAATAAAGATAATAATAATAATAATAATAAAGATAATAATAATAATAATAATAATAATAATAATAATAATAATAATGTGTGAGCAAATTTGGGAATTCTGAGTATGTCAATTCTTGATAGAGTTTATATGAGTGTAATGAATGTGGCTTGATGAAATGAAGTGAAAGTGTGAAAGTGAGTGCGCGAGATGAAGCTGTCGAGCGGAATAAAAAGACACTAAAAGTGTCCACAAGAACCTTCTTGACTCAATTAAGCTCAAAAGCGAAGGGCTCTAAAACATGTGGCAGCAAAGAAATATCTAAGCTATTAAAGTCCTGCTGTGAGTTAAACTCCCTCCAGAATGGTCTCCGGAAGTGGCGGGACGATGTCGAGTCAGTAAGAGTCGAACCACGAATAGCATGAAAACAAACACTCCAAGGGACGTAGGCATAGGGTATCCTGATATGATCAAAACATATTTACGGGCTCAAAGGAGGCTATACAGTAGCGGGAGGAAAGATTTTAGACACTAAACCTAAAGAAAAGTTATGGAAGCAAAACTAGGAAATAACGATTCTATAGGTCAAACTAAAAAGCAACGAGAACTAGCTAACAAAGAAGATAGGCCCAGGTGAAGGATCAATGACTCCTGAATGTCTATGCTGCGAGCGCTAACTACGAGCGTTTATGCCGAACGGCGACCACACGAATGCCACAATAACGACGTGACTCATGTCTATGCTTTGAGCGCGACTTTGAGCGTCTACTGCTCACGAGCGGCTAACTCTCTATGTCATACTTTGAGCGGCGACTCACGAATGTCTATAATCCGGTGTGAGATGTGATACACCTGAGCCACGATTAATCATAAGCTACGAGCGCTAGCACCACGAGCGTCTATGCTGCGAATGCGACTCTAGCGTCTATGTTGTGGATGCGTCTGACGTCTATGCTCTATGGCGACTCGAGATGTCTGTCGGTCGTGAAGGAAGATGATACCGCAAACCCACGATCGATCATAAGCTCACGAGCGACTCTGACGTCTATGCGAGCGCTAACTCTACGTAATACATGCTCTGAGCGCGACTCACGAGATGTATATATGTCGGTCGTGAAGGAGGAATGTGATACCTGAGCCCACGATCCCGATCATAAACTGACGTGACTCTGCGCGTCATATACGAGCTATTGCTCTCTATGTCTATACTCTGAGCGTGACTTTGAATGTCTATAATGTCGGTCATTGAAGAGGAGAATGTGATACCTGAACCCACGATGTCGTAAAACGAGCGGTGACTTTGAGCGTCCCATCTCTTTCCCGAATCACGACGAGCGTCTATGCTTTGAGCGTGACTCTAAATGTATTCGGTAGAGTGAAGGAGGAATGTGATACACAAACCCACTGATCGATCATAAGCTCTGACGTGACTCACGAGCATTCTACATGCTCTGGTGACTCACGAGCGTCATGCTCGGATCTTGCGACTCACGAGCGTCCACATGCTTTGAATGCGACTTTGAAAATAATAATAATGGCTCACGAACGCCTCACTGCGAATCTTGACTCTAAACATCTATGCTCACGAGCGGCGAGCCGGTATGTACATGTCGTTTTGTAAGGAGAATGTGATACCTGAGCCCTTTGATCGATCCTTAAGCTCCTAAATGGTGACTCACGGTGATGCTCTGAATGCCCAACTACGAGACGATCTATGCTGCGACGCTAACTCTGAATGTCTATGCTCACGAAGGCGACTACGAGCGTCATGCTTTCACGAGACGCTAACTTTCCCGAGCGATCTATGCTCACGAGCGTAACTCTGAATGTCTATAATCGGTCGTGAAGGAGAATGTGATACCTGAGCCCTTTGTCGATCATAAGCTCTGAGCAGCGCGACTCTACGAACATCTATGCTGCGAATCGCGACTTTGAGCGTCCTATGCTCTGAAGTGATTTACCGAACTTCTATGCTTTGAATGCTGACTCTGAAAAATAATGGCTCTGAACGCCTCTACTCTGAATGCTGACTCTGAACGTCTATGCTCTGAACGCTGAACCGGTATGTCTATAATCGGCCGTAAAGGAGAATGTGATACACAAACCCCTGATCAATCATAAGCTCCGACAATGACTCTACATTAATACATGCTTTGAGCGGCCGACTGCGAGCGTCTATGCTCTGAATCGCACATTTCTGAGCATCTATGTTATGAACAGGCTCTCTAGCTAAGATGGCCAAGGAAATCAAAATAGAAACCAGCCAGATCTCCGTATAGGGAAATATGCTTGTGTCTGAGGTCGATACAATCTTATCAAAGCAATACCACATCATCACGTGTCGAGCTCGAAAACACCTATCAAACTACTTAACATCTCAAAATACTCTAGTAAGATGACTTAAAACATCCTCCGTGCCAGAAATTTGAAAGGAAAAGCTCCTCTATAAAACCGACTACATCAACAGGTGGAATATGCCCCAGTCTGACGGCTGATGTAAAAAGTCACCCGAAAGGTACCACGGAAGAAAACCATCCATCGTGATGGCTCTAGTCAATATGAATGTCAATGTCAAGAAAGTAAGCCTTTTCCCACTGAACTCATCTCTCACCATTTCTGAAAGAAAGGCCCAAAGAATATGCTGGTCTGACTTACGAAGCGCCTCAGCAAATCCTGAGTAAGTGTAAAGCCCGACGAAGCACGAAGGCGATTGGGGTCCTAGATGATAGGGAAATATGCTGATATGGTAGCTTGCGCCGCAGTAGAATAGGGAGCCGGATAGCATCAAATATCAACCCCATAAATTCAGGTGATCAACCATCCATCAACTGAGTCACCCCATTGATCATTGAAGAAGCATAACCCATAAGAGGAAACAAGGTGGCGTCTAAATATCAACCAAATCCCAAACACCAGCCTAAGTAGAGGCTATCAAAGGTAACATCTGATCTCATGGCCTCAAGGTGGTCTTATGACACGGGACGTAACGTAGGTTAGGGTAATAAGGTTAAAGAAATGAAGGAAACTCATTTCCAGAATACCAACTTGATCAAACTCATTCCCTCGTGTATAAGATGTGATGCATAGAAATATATCATGAGTCCTTGGACTTAAAAGTAATAAAGAAATGTCAATGGTGAAAAGAGAAATGACAAATGGTCAAAGGCTGTATCAATGTTGGAAAGGATAAAGGGGTAGAACAAAACAAAACAAAAGTGGAAAGATGTGATGAGAAAGAAAAGGAAGGCCGGTGAAAGTAAAATGAATGATGATCGACCACGGTCAGTCTGAATAAAAAGATCCGCATATCACCAATGGTAGAATGGTAGAAAACAAATGATACGAAAACCACAGTAAAAGGTTACTCCACTCGGGCATAGGCGTTTAGTCGGCGTGAGTAGGCGTTCAGGCCATTATTTTTAAAATTGACGTCCGGGCGTGGAGCGTTGATCGGCGTTGAGCTTATGATTGATCGGGGGTTGTGTATCACATTCCTTCACGTAGATTATAGACGTGAGTCGTTTAGAGCATAGGCGTTCGGTCGGCGGTCGAGCATAGGCGTTGGTCGGCGTTTAGAGCTTATGTATCACATTCTCACCTTCCGCGTCCGTTATGAACATTTGATCGGCGTTGAGCATAGACATAGAGTTAGCGTTCACGGTATGAGCGTTGGTCGGCGTTGAGCTTATGATTGATCGAGGGTTTGTGTATCGCATTCTCCTTATGGCCGATTATAGACATTAGTCGGTGTTCGAGCATAGACATTCAGTCGACATCCATAGGCGTTCGAGTCGGCGTGAGCATAGAGTTAGTCGGCGTTCGAGGCTTATGATTAATCAAGGGTTTGTGTATCACGGTATCGCTGCTGGCCGTTATAGACATTAGTCGGTGAGCGACATAGAGAGTTAGCGTTCGAGCGAGCGTTAAGTTAGCGTTAAACATAGGCGTTAGTCGTTAACATAGGCATTAGTCGGCGTTACGAGCATAAGCGTTGAGTTAGCGTTCAAAGCATAGACATTCAGAGTCATTGATCCTTCATCGGTCTATCTTCTTTTTGTTAGCTAGTTTCGTTGCTTTCAGTTTGACTATAGAATGCGTTATTTCCACTAGTTTTGCTTCCATAACTTTTCTTTTAGGTTTAGTGTCTAAATCTCTCTCAGCTACTTGGTATAGCCCTTTGGGCGTAACATCTTTTGATCATGTGTGAGTTCTGCCCCATGCTTCCGTCCTCATTTTGTGTAAGTATAGACTCCCCTTTTGAGTGTTTGTTTTCATGCTCTTTGGTGGTTCGACTCTTACTTGACTTTGACATTGGTTCTCGGGCCTCTTCTAGAGACCATTTGGAGGGAGTTTGGACTCACAGTGTGACTTTAGTAGCTTAGATATTTTCTTTTGTTGCTTGCTTTTTAAGTGTTTTTAAATCACTTCCCTTGCTTTTGAGCTTAATTGGTCGAGTGTTCTTTGTGGGCCTTTAGGGAGTCTCTTTTATTCTTGATAGAGTTAAATGCCATTCGCTCACTTTCACTTCTTCATTTCATTGCTCGCATTTATTCTGACTCTTAAACTATCGAAGAGGCGTATTTATGAACCCAAAATTTGCTCACACATTATTATTATTATTATTATTATTATCTTTTATTATTATTATTATTATTATTATTATTATTATTATTATTATTATTATTATTATTATTGTATCTTTATTATTGTTATCTTTTATTATATTAATATTTTTATCATTTTATTTATTTCTTTGTTTTTAGTATTATTTTATTATTTTATGTTTTTAGTGGAACATTTTGTTTTGCTTTATTTTAAGTTATTATTTCTTTTTATTATTAGTGGAGCATTTTATTTGCTTTATTTTAAGTTATTATTTCTTTTTATTATTAGTGGAGCATTTTGTTTGCTTTATTTTAAGTTATTATTACTTTTTATTATCCCGATTACTAGACATTTTGTTTGCTTTATTTTAGTTATTTCTTTTTATTATTAATTAGACATTTTGTTTGCTTTATTTTAAGTTCTTATTACTTTTATAATTAGTGGAGCATTTTGTTTGCTTTATTTAAGTTATTGTGCCTTTGTTGTTAGATGGATCATAAAAAAAAAAAAAAAAAAGGAGGAGAGCCAAA
Source organism: Tetrastigma voinierianum (assembly GCA_016808115.1). Taxonomy (NCBI): domain Eukaryota; kingdom Viridiplantae; phylum Streptophyta; class Magnoliopsida; order Vitales; family Vitaceae; genus Tetrastigma; species Tetrastigma voinierianum. Next base: position 94,481 of record JAEQBH010001400.1, on the reverse strand, counting down.
GCAAACAGTTGGAAGGAAGGGTTAGAAGAAAAAGAGGGAAGGAGGAAAGAGCGAGGAGAAAGGAAGGAAGGAAGAAGAGAAGGAAGGAGATCCAGGAGTGGTGTCGATCGGACTATCAAATTGGGTGATCGATCTCAAATTTGATATATCGTTACACTCAGCAGAAACCCCTTTGTATGGTCTACGATGGGAAATTTGATAGTTGGATTTTTATTAGTGATTTATTTTGGAGATTTTGAAATCGGGGTTTTAGCATTAGTAAGTTCAAGAGTAGAGTTCGTTTTCATTTGTTTAACCGTTGAGTCCCTTCTATATTTTGGATATGTTTGAAATAATACATAGATCCCTAGGTCATGAGCGGTCACAGTTATATTTGTAAATTCCATTTGAAAGTTATCACCCCAGTTAGAACCCGATAGTTGTTTTTTCAATTTGAGCTGATTTTAGTGTAAGATTTTGATCATTGTTTTTAACCGTCAGATCGTTCTATATTTTGGATATGTTTGAAATAATACATAGATCTAAATCATAGGCAGTCGCAGTTATTTATGATCTTGTTGAAAGTTATACCCAGTCGAGAACCCGATAGTTGTTTGATTTTTTTTTTTTTTTTTTATTTGACGATTTTGTTATGGTGCGATCATTGTTTTTTAAGCGTCGGATGGTTCTGAATTTTGGTATATTTATGATAAGACCTTAGATCTACAGATTATGAATGGGTGGAGATTGAATTTTGTTCCGAATAAGTCATATTTCGATTATGGAAGCTTGATGCTTCTGTTGGGTTTTAGATAGAAAATCGAAGTTTTCTCTTCACTTTGTCTAGATTTCATCAGTCCGTCCAGCCGTCGTAGTGCGATCTATCACGAAATTTGGAAGAGTTTCTTCACTCATAAATCTTCATTATGAGCAGTGAAGATTAGGATTTGATTTCAAAAACGATGTGGTTTTGGGTTCAGGAGTGATTATTCGAACTAGTAGTTTTTTATTTGTTTTAGAAAAATTTGTTACATTTAACATATGATGATTGATTTGTACTCCTATTTAGAAATTTGTACCGTTAATTTACTTAAGCCTAATAGGATCGTCACAGATGGCGTAAAGCTAAATGAGTCTAGCATTAAATTGGCAATTCACTTTGGGTTCCGACGCATTAATCACGAGTCAAAATGTATTGAGCGTCGAGCACACAGTTGACGAATTTAATGTTGATATATTGGGGCCCATCGACTTAGGTTCAAGCGTAAAAATGACCGTCATTCAGAGCTGTTAAGTTTAGGCTCGTTAAATTAGTTCGATATAATACACAAGCGCGAAATTTGATCAAAGTCCGCTCGTAGGTCGAACCATCAAATTAGGTCGACGATTAGCTTAGACCGATTCGTTGGCCCAATACATTGGTTTATCTTGTGGCAGAGCGCATCTTGAACAATCCAGGTTGGTCGATTTATTCACATTGATACACACAGTATTTGAATGCATAATATTTCAACGTATTTAGAGAAAGCGCATTTCTGTGGTAGTCAGCGTTAAATTTCTTAATTTATTCGTAATTTATCATTTTTAAAAAAAAAAAAAAAACCAAAGTCTTCCAAATCAATTTCTAAATTTTCATTTTCCTGATTTTCAATTTCATTTTTTATGTTTTAATTTCAAAATAATATTTTAATTCTGAGTCAATGTCTAATTTAAGAATCAATTTAAGTATGTTTTTATTTTTATTTTATTTATTTATTATTATTTATTTTATTTATTTTACTTATTTATTTATTTTATTTATTATTTTATTTGTTATTATTTATTTTATTTTATTTGTTATTATTATTTTTATATTATATTATATTTTATATTTTATATTTTATATTTTATTTTTATTTTATATTTTATATTTTTATTTTATATTTTTATTTTATTTTATTTTATTTTCTCCCATTCTTCTTCAAGTTTCATTTAAAATTCAATTGCCTCATTTTCAATTTCATTTTTTAGTTTTCAATTTTGATTTACAATTTCCCAATTTCAAAATTCAAATGTTACAAATTCAAAATTCCAGATATCGATTTACAATTTAATTTTAATCTCCAAATCTCGAATCTATAAAGTCAAGTTTGATTTCAAAATCTCGATTCAATTCTTAAGCTTCAAATTCATTTAAATTCTTAATTTCCATATTTCAAACTCATAAAACGAAAATTTAAATTTAGTCAGTTTTCAAAAATTGAGCATGATTAATTTTATAGTTCTATAAAATGGGATGTGTGGAGTTAATTTGTGTGACATATAAATGGGCTTGGTGGGATGACATCATATTTCATTTGAACAAATAATTTGACCTCTAATACATTTACCAACTTCTAATTAAATGTGAAATATTTCATATTTGTTATTACATAACATTTGTCTCTAGTCGTGGCCTTTGGATATATCAAAATTACGCATTTTTACTCCATCTAATTTATTTTTATTCGCTATATTTATTTATTTGTCACATTCATTTATAATATACCTAGTGTGTTATTATATTGTTATTACTTGTTTTGGCTCTATTTGATGGTTGAGTCAAAATTTGTATTTTCCTAAACTTGTTTAGTAGATACCGTTTTATACGGGCTTAAAGCGATTACTTTACGACCACTAAGTACCAGCCTTCAGATGGAGTAGCTTTTGAACTCGAGCGCAGAAACTTTGTTTCGCAGGGCATCTTTAGCATCGGGAGTCATGTTTAGGGTTTTCTTCTTTTATTTTGTTTTAAAGCTTTTAAAATAAAGCAAAATAGGGTGGCGACTTCAAACCGTTTTTTAAATGGTTTTTCAACAACACAAAAAGCGAGTCTCGCCATCGAGTGGGGATGCACATGAAAAATGCGGGTCCACAGTTTGTAAAAAGGGAAAATGTTGAGTTTTTAAAGGAAATGCAGTCAAAATTTTGTAAAAAACCCCCTGTTTTTTTTGGCTATATATTAAGTTATAATCATCCAAATGAAGTGATTCCAGTTGGTAAAGAACCATAAGAGATAGGGCTACAAATGTATGGAAGGGACCAGAAGGAGATTGTAGCTCTAAGGCTCCCAAATACGGTCTTAAAGGTGAGCTCGGGTAGCTCAGTTTATCTTATGTTTTGGTATTGTTATGTGTTTTTCCATAGAAGTTGAGTTTCATATCCAAGTGGTGATTAAGTGCAGGTAAAATAGACTTCTATGGGAATAAGTTACTTGAAGGAAGTGTATGCAAATTGGTAACTGAGAAATTGATCACTCTGTCGAGAATTAACCTTCATTTATGTGCAGAAACAATTACGATTACCTTTGCAATTGGAGTAGTCTGGATGTAAAATGAAATAACAGGATTTTGGTGATCGGAATGGATGATTCTAGTTGGAGAAGAAACCCAGAATCATAGCTTCAAATGAGTAGAAGAAGGAACCATTACAAATTATGGAGTTAAGACCCTGAGGTAGGGATACTTGGTAAATTAGCAGAATTGAAGTGGGCATACTAGCTTAATTTGGTATTAAAATACCGTAACTTGAGTTTAGGAGATTCAAATGAGATGATTCCAGTTCCTACTAAAAATAGACTCATAGAGATAAAATTTTCTTGAAGGAAGCATGAGAAAATTATGGCTCATGTGTCCCCACTCAGAGGCCACTCAGTGAAGGGTGTCGGGTGGAGCATGACCGACCGAAACTCATAGAATAACCTACTAATATGTGATTGTCATTGTATTTGAGATGGGACCGACGGAAGGAAGGTTCGCATTGAGTTGAGATTAGAAGGCCCAGGAATCAAAGCGGCAGATTTTGGTTTGTTACATCTTAGCCACATTCGTTTCAAGATTTGAACTATTTGTTCTAAATGCATAAGAAAAGCATATTGAATTGATTTAATTGATTTGAGAAAAGTGATTGTGAAATGTTTGCATATGACAATTGCATGATAATTTAAAATGAACTGTTTATACAAATGTACGTGTTGTACTATATTTTGCTATAAAGAATTTGAACTCCCTTAATAGAATGTTAACCGTTTATTTCGCATTAAGGATAGATTATTTATACCAATGGCAGATTGAAATAAGCGATCTACTTGAGCAGTTGTATTGATGTGTCACTCAATCAAGACTAAGCGGGACGTATTAGTAGTGTTCACTAATTAGTTTTAATAACCGGTCCAACGGCCCGGTAGGATCGGTACTATGTTATAAAGCGTTTTGCGGCTGCTGACCAGGGATAATCTTGGTGGTGGATATCTTCATAAAAACATAGGTTAGAGCTGTTAATCGCGAAGCTGGAATTGAATTGTAAGTGAATTGCATTTGTGACGAAATTAAATTGATTTGGTGTGAAACTATTGGAATCGAAAAGCATGTTTGCAATTTAAATTAAAACGTGTGAAGTATGAATTTGATTAATGCATGATTTATTGAATATGAAAGTGTATATTTGGGATGATCAATGAGCTATATTAAATGATTGTAAACAAGTATATATATTGTATTGTTGATCATCCAAAAAAGATTAAGTTTTGAATTGTTAAAGTGCATGATTTGAATTAAAGCGAAACTTAAGAATGGTTGTATAGAACCACTAAGCATGAAAATGCTTAGCGTATTCGCTACCCGATGCGTAGAGTCTTGAGTGATAGATAATGATGGCGGACCGAGATCGAGGACGTCAGTCATAAGAGGGTACGGACTATGCTCCGACTTGTGCATTCATGTCATGTTTCTTTTTTAACTTTGATATTTTGCAAAAAAATTTTGAACTCTGAATATCTATTTTGTAAATCATTTGAAAATGCTTGATATGCCTTTATAGTAATTGTACTTTTGTATGAATGAAATGTAATGGGCACCTTTAAAAACATTTAACATATTTGAAAAGTTTTATCTGGCCCCGAAGTGCAGCTCTGACATGTTTTGATAAATGATTTTAGTAAAGGTGATTGGGTGATATTAGGCAAGCCCGGTTCAGTTTGGACCCGTAAGCGAGTCGGGTCGATATCAGGGTCTTTACATTTTATTTTGGTATCAGAGCCTAGGTTTAGGCGGTTCTTCAAAATGATTTTGAAAATTTTTGTGAATGATTTTGAAATTGTTTATACATGCATTGCATTTGCATATAAAGGATGACGTGACTCTGATGTGAATCTTGCTGGTCTTAATAGGTGAAACATGGATATAGATCCCTTTAGGGTTGAGGATGACCAAGGGAATCATCAAGACAGTCCTGCTAGTGTGGAAGGTGGGCAAGCGTCCCATGCTCCACCAATGAATGAATCAAAACCTACTACATATATCCTCCAGTAGTTAGCTCCGGCGTTACAAAGAGCAACACAACCAGTTGCGATTGCCCCTCAACGATCAGCCATTGAGAGGATGGCAAGGTATCGACCAGTAGATTTTCTGGGACGGAAAGATGATGAGCCTCTATGGTAGAATCGCCTGAAAGACTAAGCGAATTCTAGGTGCCGTATTATACACCGGACGAGAGTTTGAATATGCAACTCCGGTCACCACAGATGAGGTTTATCAAGGCGGGTTTCTCGTGACCAGACCGCACCACCAGAGAGTATTACATGGAAGTTCTTCTTGGATGAATTCAAGAAGCATTATGTGGGTCGCATCTATTTGGCTAACATGAAAAGAGAGTTTCATAATCTGAGACAAAGATAGATGAGTGTCACTGAATATCAAAGAGAATTCACACGGTTGAGAAAGTATGCTCTTGAGATACTTGTGAGTGAGGAAGAAAAGTGTCGTAGGTTTGAAGACGACCTTAATGACCAAATTCGGGCCCATGTCACAGGATTTTTCCATCATGATTTTTCCAAAATTGTGACATGTGCATTGAATGTGGAAAGAGTAAAGAAAGAGGAAAAAGAGAGAAAAGATAAAAGACAGGGAAAGCAAAAGCCCGGTCAATCCAGTTCACAACAATATCAAAGGAAGAGATTCAGGGGACCACATGGTTCCAGTCAACCTACAGCTCAGGCTACCGATAGGAATACTACTCTACTGGCACGTTATTTGCGAGTGCACCAGGAGGTGCTTCTAGAGGACAGATTGCTCCTCATTGCTCCCATTGTGGGAAAAATCTTAAAGGAGAATGTTGGAGACTTACAGGTGCTTGTTTGATTTGTGGATCCAAAGAGCATAGAACGAGAGATTTTTCAAGAGCTCTTTAATTTACAGCACCCCAGACTAGGGGTACAGCTTCAGTGGCACAGAAAGGCAACAAGAGTGTTACATCACTGAGTGTTCCGAGACAAGGGACACAGACCTTGGGTAGGCAAGATGGTCGTGCTCCAGCTAGAGCATATGCAATGAAAGAAGTGGAAGATACCAACGCTCCAGATGTGATAGTTGGTAATTTCCAAATCTTTGATACTACTGTACATGCATTGGTTGACCCCGGGTCAACCCACTCATATATTTGTATAGACACACCTAGTGTGAAAAATTTATCGAGGAGTGGAACCGAGTATGACATCTTGGTGACGAACCCGCTCGGGCATAGTGTTATTGTGAATAGAGTGTATAGAGATTGCCCCATCCGAATACGAGAGTATGAGTTTCCTGGGATTTGATCGAATTATCCTTTAAGGAGTTTGATGGGATTTTGGGGATGGATTGTTGTCCCGACACCAACCGATGGTGATCAGGAGTAAGGAAAAGAGTGACCTTGAGAACACCGAATGAGGATGAAGTAACTTTCATCGGCGAGAGGTTAAACCACCTCTCTAATGTGATATCCGCAACCACTACTAGAAAAATGGTGCGAAAAAGGATATGAAGCCTACTTGGCTTATGTGATTGATACGGTAAAGGCAAGGCCTAGTGTATCCGATATCCCTACCATTAGTGACTTTCTTCTGGATGCTTCCTAAGAGTTTTATCGCCTACGTAGGGAGATTGAGTTTGCTATCAACGTTGTACCAGGTGCCACATCGGCATCCATTACACCGTACTGAATGGCTCCAACGGAGTTAAAAGAATTGAAGCTTCAGTTGCAAGAACTGCTAGAAAAATGGTTTATTCGACCAAGTGTATCACCGTGGGGAGCTCCCGTGCTTTTTGCTAAGAAGAAAGATGGTACACTTCGGCTATGTATTGATTATAGATAATTGAACAAGTTGACTATAAAGAATAAGTATCTGTTAATTCCGCACTGGATTTGTTCGACCAACCTAAAGGTGCAAGTATTTTTTCAAGATTTACTTCAAGGATCCGCATCATCAGTTGAGAATTAAAGATGTGGATGTGCATAAAACGGCGTTTAGAACGCGATATGGACATTATGAGTTCCTTGTAATGCCGTTTGGTTTGACAAATGCTCCAACGGCTTTCATGGACCTAATGAATCGTGTTTTCCGACCGTATGTGGATTAGTTTGTCGTAGTGTTCATAGACGACATTCTTGTTTATCTGAAAGATCAGGAAAATCATGACACACACCTTCGGGTAGTGTTAGAGACTTTGAGAAAAGAATAGTTATATGCGAAACTGAGCAAGTGTGAGTTTTGGTTGAATGAAGTATCCTTTCTTGGGCACATTGTATCGAAAGGAGGAATCCGAGTGGATCCAAAGAAAATAGAAGTGGTTTCGAATGGAAGCCACCAAGAAATGTTATAGAAGTGCGTAGTTTCTTGGGACCAATAGGTTACTACATAAGATTTATTAAGGGGTTTTTGATGATCGTAGCCCCAATGACGAGACTACTCCAGAAAAATGTGAAATTTGAATGGGGTGAAGAATGTCAAAGAAGTTTTGATAAGATGAAAGCATTCTTAACCGAGGCTCCAGTTCTTACTAAGCCGACCTGCGGTAAGGAATATGTGATCTTTAGTGACGCTTCACTAAATGGACTTGGATGTGTCCTAATGCAAGAGGGTAAAGTGGTAGCCTATGCTTCAAAACAGTTGAAACCGCATGAAAAGAACTATCCCACGCATGATTTGGAATTAGCCGCAATTGTATGTGCACTAAAAATTTGGAGACATTATTTGTATGGAGAAAAATGTTTCATCTACATTGATCATAAGAGTCTTAAGTATTTGCCCTCACAACGAGAGCTTAACTTGAGACAATGTAGATGGATAGAGTTGATAAAAGACTATGATTGCGTGATTGACTAGCACACAGGAAAGGCCAATGTAGTGGCCGACGCTTTGAGTAGAAAGACAAGGCAAACGCTTCGAGCGGTGAATGCTCAGTTGTCGTTGACAGACAATGATACAGTAGTGATAGAATTGATAGCGAGACCTAGTTTGTTGAATCGAGTGCTAGAGGCACAAAAGAAAGATGAGAAAATTGTTGTTATAGTAATTCAGATTGGAAATGGTAAAGAAATCGAGTTTACAGTAAATGAAGATGGGGTTTTGTATTATAAAGATCGGGTTTGTGTACCCGATGATAATGATTTGAGGAAAGCCATACTTGAAGAGCAGAGACTTTCAGCATCCATCCTGAGCATGGTCATGTATCAAGATTTGAAAATGTCATTCGGGTGGTCCGTAATGGCAGATGATCAGAGTTTCAGAATCAAGTGTTTGGTTTGCCAAAGAGTAAAGGCAGAGCATCAAGTTCCTTCGGGATTATTGCAGCCTATCAGAATACCGGAGTGGAAATGGGACCAAATTACCATGGATTTTGTAGTTAGGTTACCATTGACAGGGAGAAAGCATGACTCAGTTTGGGTCATAGTGGACAGATTTACCAAGTCAGCTCACTTCCTACCAATGAGAACCGACTATTCACTTGACAAGCTAGCAAAGCTGTATATCAAGGAAATAGTTCGGTTACATGGGATTCCTATATCCATTATTTCATACCAAGATTCGAGGTTTACTTCGAGATTTTGGGGAAAATTGCAAGAGGCCTTGGGCACTCGACTGAATTTCAGTACAGCGTTCCACCCGCAGACGGATGGACAGTCAAAGAGAGTGATCCAGATTTTGGAAGATATGCTAAGGAGTTGTGTGATCGACTATGAGGGTAGTTGGGATAGACACATTCCTTTAGTTGAATTTGTGTACAATAACAATTTCCAATCGAGTATTGGAATGGCGCCTTACGAGGCTTTATATGGGAGAAAATGTAGAACACCGTTGTGTTGGACGGAATTGAGTGAAAAGAAAGTGATTGACCCCGATTTGATACAAGAGACCGAAGAAAAAGTGAAAATGATTAGAGAAAGATTGAAGGTGGCCACCGATAGACAGAAATCATATACCGATATGAAAAGAAAAGATATTCGTTATGAGATTGGTGAAAAAGTGTTTTTGAAAGTATCGCCTTGGAAGAAGATGATGAGATTCGGGAAAAATGGCAAGTTGAGCCCTAGGTTTATTGGGCCTTATGAAGTAATCGAAAAAGTGGGTCCAGTGGCATACAGATTAGCATTACCTCCGAACTTGGAAAAGATCCATAATGTATTTCATGTGTCCATGCTATGGAGGTACCGTTCAGACTCGTCACATGTAGTCTCTTTGGAGACAATTGAGCTTAGACTGAATTTGACATATGAAGAAGAGCCAGTAGAGATCTTGGCTCGGGAAGTGAAAGAGCCGCGGAACAAGAAGATTCCATTAGTCAAAGTGTTGTGGAGAAACCACAAAACAGAAGAAGCCACTTGGAAAAGTAAAGAAACGATGCGACAGTAGTATCCGCAACTATTTAACTAAGGTAAATTTCGAGGACGAAATTTTATTAAGTGGGGGAGAGTTGTAACGCCCCAAAAATACAATAGAATTTTATAATAAAAATTATTACATATTCCGGGTATAAATTGAGCCAACTTGGGTATTTTCCGGGAATTGTTAAATGAATATTGCATAAATGATTATATGGCTAAGAGCCAAATGCAAATATAATATGCTAAATGAGAATTGATTACACCCGAAATTTACCCAAGTGAAAAAGGGCAAATTTGGAAATGTGAAAAATGAGGACCTAAGGGTCAATTGTAAACAAGTTTATATGTCTAAGTGTGTGGGGATTTCATGCAAATAGGAATAAGTGTGAGCTTGATACAAGATTCGGGGATAACTTAACCCAAAATGCATTTTGTAGCCAAACAAGGCCTTGAAGAAATGAGATATTTAAAAACCAAATAGTAGAAAAATGAGAAATGAGACTAAGTGTGGAAGGCCAAACATGGCCTTACACTTAAATGAGTGATATAAGGCCAAAAAGGTGGTCTTAGGGCTCATTTGAGCAAATCCCGTTTTTGGGAGAAGAATAGAGGAGAAAAGGGAGAAAAGCTAGGGTTTTGCAAGAGATCAAGTTTGGGTTGGGTTTGCTTCTCATCTCTTGCTCCTAAGAGATCAAACAACTTGGAAGAGAAGATTTGAAGAGGTTGAGGTAAGAAATAAACCTAAAGCCCTTTGTTCTTGTGTTTGAGTTGGGGAAAAACCCAAATGTGGATAAAAAGAGTTTTTTTTTTTTTGTAAATGAGTTTCTGGATTGTGTTGAGGTTGTTTTGTATTGTTGGTTGGGATTGGTTTGGATTGGTTTTGTGTAGTGTTTGTAAAAAGGGAAAATGTTGAGTTTTTAAAGGAAATGTTGTCAAAATTTTGTAAGAAACCCTATGTTCTTGTTTTGGCTATATATTAAGTTATAATCATCCAAATGAAGTTATTCTAATTGGTAAAAAAACCATAATGATAGGGCTACAAATTTATAGAAGGGACCAGGAGGAAATTGTAGCTCTAAGGCTCCCAAATACGGGCTTAAAGGTGAGCTCGGGTAGCTCACTGGTTATGCTCTATTTTAGTATTGTTATAAAGGTTTTGCCATAAGTTAGCTTCCTCATCCAAATTGAGTGAATCAAAATTCTGGGTAAAATAGACTTATATGGGAATAAGTTACTTGAAGGAAGTGTATGCAAAATGTTACACAAAAGTGCCCATAAATCTATCAAATTAGAGCTATGTGTAAGAACAGTCTGATTTTGCTTTGCAATTGGAGTAGTCTAGATGTAAAATGAAATAACTTGAGTTTTGGTGATCCAAATTGGGTGATTCCAGTTGGAGAAGAAACCTTTAAAATAAGTAGAAGGAACCATTGCCAAATTATGGAGTTAAGACCCCTGAAATTAGGAATATCAGTAGGTAATAGAGTGAGCTGGGCATACTGACCAGTTTGTCATTAAATACCGTAACTTGAGTTTGAGAGATTCAAATGAGATGATTTCAATTCCTACTAAAAATAGACTCATAGAGCTAAAATTGTCTTGAAGGAAGCATGAGCAAATTATGGCTCATGTATCCCCAGAAAAATTTTCAAGTGAAGGGGTATCTGGTAGACATAAACCCTGACCAAAAACTCATAGAATAACCTACTAATATGTGATTGTCATTGTATTTGAATAGGGGTTGACGAGGAGGAAAGCCTGTATTGAAGTCGAGATTCCGAATATCAGAATCAAAGCGACGATTTTGGTTTGTTATATCTTCTCCTATTATCGTTTCAAGATTTGAACTATTTGTTCTAAATGCATAAGAAAAGCATATTGAATTGATTTTTTTGATTTGAGAAAAGTGGTTGTGAAATGTTTGCATATGACAATTGCATGATCATTGAAAATGAACTATTTATACAAATGTACGTGTTGTACTATATTTTGCTATAAAGGATTTGAACTTAATAAAGTTAACCGCTTATTTCAGATTAAGGATATATTGGTATACCAATAGGGGTCAAAATAGCGTGCATTCACGAACGATTGTGACATGTGTCATCGATCGCCAAATGACCGAATTAGTAGTGTTCACTAATTGATTTTTAATAACCAGTATGCAGCCCAGCGGGACCGTAAAGTGTTATAAAATCGTTTTTATACCTGCGTGCAGCCCAGTAGGACCGTGCCGGTGATTCTGATATCTTCTATACCAAAAACATAGGTTAAATTCGTTAAGGGCATAACTGAATTGAATTGTATAAGTGAATTGAATTTGTGAGCATAATTGAATTGATTTGAGATTGTGAAATATTGGAATCGAAAAGCATGTTTGCTAGTTGAAATTAAAAGAGCATTGTGAAATGCATGATTTATTGAATATGAAAATGTATATTTGGGATGATCAATGAACTATAAATGATTGTATATAAAACAAGTATATGTATTGTATTGACATTGATCATCCAAAAAGATTTGAAAGTTTTGAATTGTTAAATTGCATGATTTGAATTAAACTGAAACTTAAGAATGGATTTGTATAGAACCACTAAACATGAAAATGCTTAGCGTATTGTTTTACTAATGCGCAGGTACCGAGTGATAGATAGTGATCGAAATCAGACCCAAGATCGAGGAGCGTCGAGTCATAAAGAAGGAATTGCGGAGTATGCTCCGACTTGTGCATTCATATCATGTTTATTTTTGAACTTTGATATTTTGAAAAAACATTTTGAACTCTGAATATCTATTTTGTAAATCATTTGCAAATGCTTGATATGCCTTTATAGGAATTGTACTTTTGTATGAATGAAATGTAATGGGCTTACCCCTTTAAAAACGTTTCCGCATATTTGAAAAGGATTTTATGCCAATTGAAGTGTAACGCTACGACTTGTTTTTGATAAATGATTTTGATAAGGCGATTGGGTGATATTAGAGCAACTCGATTTCTCAGGCTCGACTCGCCAAACGTTTCTTTCCGTCAAGAATGGGGTGCTACACCAACCACGACAGCATGGGGGCCTCTCGTAGGGGGAATGGGCACCTTTACCCAGGAGGAACCTAGACCCCGTGTTGCGGGCGTTGGAAGACATCTTGACGTCGTCGGTCATTCACACTATCCTTAACCAGGAAGCTCCATCTCATTTCTCGCTGCCAAAATTTCATATGTACGATGGGTTGTAGGACCCCTTCGACCACTTGATGCATTATCGGCAGATCATGACTCTCTAGACGAGAAACGATGCCTTTCTGCGTAAGGTATTCTCGTTAAGCTCGGCAAGTCCAGCCTTGTCATGCTTCCATAGCCTAGCCCCAAACTCGGTGACGTCTTTTATCCGGTTGTCCGAGAAATCCGTTTCCCAGTACATGTGCTCTGTCCAGCCAAAACAGAGAGTCACCAGCCTATTTCACGTTCGGATGGGAAGATTCGAGATCATTAGGGATTTCATGAAGCGGTTTAGGGCCGCCCTGCTGTAGTTGGATTCTATTAGCTCAAACACTGCTCTGTAGGCCGTCAAGCAAGCCATTCGCCCAAACACAAAGTTCTTTTATTCTGTCTCTCTCTACAGCCTCCAACTTCGATCGATGAACTGTTCTAGAGAGGTAACCAGAATGCTATGCTCGAGGACGATGTTACAGTAGCGACCAAGAAAACGGTAACCAATGCCTCCGAATTGCAAAGCTACTCGAGGGACAAAGGGAAGAGGAGCCGTAATGAACAAGATGACAACGAATAGGATGAGATGAGCCCCATACTCAAGCAGCCTCCTTGAGATGTTCTCCATGAGATGAGGACCATACTCAAGCGGCCTCCTTGAGATGTTCTCCGTAAGCCTAGTACTCGGGTAGCTCCCTTGAGATGTTCTCCATGAGATGAGCCTAGTACTCAGGCAACTCCCTTGAGATGTTCTCCATGTGATGAGCCCTGTACTCGGGCAACCTCCTTGAGATGTTCTCCACAAGCCCAGTACTCGGGCAACTCCCTTGAGATGTTCTCCATGAGATAAGCCCAATACTCGGGAAAATCCCTTGAGATGTTCTCCATGAAATGAGCGCCCCGTACTCAAGCAGCCTCCTTGAGATGCTCTCCATGAGATGAGCCTAGTACTTAGGCGACCTCCTTGAGATGATTTCCATGGGATGAGCCTAGTACTCGGGTAGTTCCCTTGAGATATTCTCCAAGAGATGAGCTCTATACTCGGGCGGTCTCCTTAAGATGATCTCTATGGGATGAGCCCAGTACTCAGGTAGTTCCCTTGAGATGCTCTCCATAATATGATGCCTTGGGCAGTTGGCCCAGGACGGTCCTCAGCCTCGGGCAGCATAAGTCCCTACAGGCCTCCTTGAGATGTTCTCCAAGAAATGTCACGCACCTGACCCTTCGCTCCTGGACAACTGGGGAGTTTAGTCATTCAAACCCAACACTGAAACCATGCTGGGTTAGTGGAGCGGGACAACCCACATACGCAACATGCAACACTGCCATTGGGAGCCATCCAAACCATATTGATAATGATGCTCTGAACTCCAACTGTTACAAATGATTTGGCTCATGAGAGAAGGATTTAAATGAGATGAGAATTGCAATGACCACTGAAAAGTACAAAACCACTTTTACAGCAACTGATCATGAAGATGAAGATGCACTACGGTAAAACAACCCCGTATGGATGCTCAATAGTGGCTTGATATCACCCGGCTGTTCCATGCAACAAGATACAAGAAAGTTTCTAGTCTCAATTCACCAACAACACGCCAAGGTGAGTCAATCATCAACGGCAAACATATTCACAAATCACTCCAGATCTGAGATTGAAACAAACAAAGACGCCACACTGATTATAAAAGAAAATAATGATACTTCGATTCTCACATTAAAAAGCGACATTATTTAGATTCGAACGTGAGATACATGGCGCTTATTAAAAATGTCATTGTTTACTTTACTAATTTTTTTTATTTTACGACGCTTCTACAACTTATTTAAATATTGTTTGATACACCATGACGCTTATTCAAAGCGTCATACCACAAATTCTTTACGGTGGCACTTTTAAAGTGTTTGATGAATTATGGGTATAAATATCCCTCTTTTAAACCTGCTCCCCAAACCCCGATGTTCACAATCTCAAACCCCATATTTGTACCAAAACCAGCTAGGGAAAATGGGTGCAGCTTCTTTGTGCTCTGTCGAAGGACACTCCTCACGTGGAAGCCTTTAAGGAAAAATGGGTTGTGAATGCAGCTAAACTTGTTAGATTCCTCACATGGTTGCTAGATTATGCTAGCCCGGAGATGAGGACGAAAGCAATGTAGGGGATTTCTAGGGTTTCAATTGTGGATAATGCAAACATAGGTTGATTATAGAGGGGCTTCAGCTGATAACCAAGTTCAATCATTTGCATATTAAAGAGGCAAACACTCCTTATGATGTTTCCATTCATTTGAATGAAAATCTTGGTAGAGCTGTTACTCAAGTCGAGTATGCTAGTGCTATAGGAAATCTAATGTATGCTATGCATTGCACTAGACATGATATAGCTTTTACAGTTTGTAAGCTTTCGAGATTCACTAAAAATCCAAGAGTGATGCATTGGAAAGCGATAACTAGAGTTCTTGACTATCTTAAAAGGACCAAAGACTTGGGATTGTTTTATAATAACTTTCCAGCTATGTTAGAAGGTTATACCAACACTAGTTGGATAACAAGTACACATGATAAAATGTCAACTTCCTCGATGGATTTACATTAGGCTTACTCGTATTGTCTCCCCTGGGCTTCTAAGAAGCAAACATGTATAATACATTCGACCATGGAGTCGTAATTTATCATTTTAGCAAAGAATGAAAGCAAGGAAGCTAAATGGCTGAGAAATTTGTTACTAGATATAGAGTTGTGGCCACAACTGATGCCATCTATCTCCTTGCACTGTGATATTCAAGCTACTATGTCAAGAGCGCTCAGTAAGATATATAATGGAAAGTCAAGATATATAAGTCTACGGCATGAATATGTGAGACAATTAATCACTGATGTTGTAATAACTATTACCTATGTAAGGTCTTGCAAGAATCTATAAACTGGGCTTACTAAAGCTCTAGCAAGAAACTTAGTAAGGAGTATCAAGCTGCCGAGATGGGCTTACAACCCTTCGACTAAACTTATCATTAGTGGGAACCCAACTCTTATATTAGCATTACCACTAAGAAGTTTAATGGGTAGTAACAAGTTAGGGTGGATAACGATTTTGAGTACTAGACGATAGCAAGTTAGTACCATGATTATAAGAGGGTGAGTGTAATATACACTTTAATGAAATTATTTCACCTATGTAGACATGAGAAGTGTGTCGCTCTAGCAAAGAAAAGGAACTTTGTAAATGTCTATGAATTCATGACAGCACACATAGCCTAATTGTGCTAATTATTATGAGAATGCCTTTTTATAAGTCAAATGTAGCGACATGGCATTTCCTAAGAAGCAAAGAAGAATCAAAGTTTAAGCTTGGGCCACTTGGGATTTTGCTAACATCTGAAGGCCACCAATTCAAAGGTTTGAAACAATAGTTACCTTTACGTATACGTTTCGCTACATCTATGACTATACCGACTACACACAAACTAAGTGGGAGATTGTTAAAGTTGTTTGTGTATGTGTGGGTTTGTCCCATATCGGTGAAGAGGAGAGTGCAACACTTAAAATATTGATGGACTCCAAAAACACTCAAGATGAATGGACCAAAGAAGAATGTGATGGGCTTTAAATTATATATTTAAAGTCAAAGATGGCATCTCGCACTTAGCATCTTCGCCTTTAAATCAAACAAAGCCCAACCCGAAATTACATTTTTTTTTATGCCCAAAAGATGTGTTTTTTCAGTTTATGGTTACTATTCTTCACATTCTTTTTTGCACCTCTTCACTCTCTTTAAATTAAAGACACTCTCAATAGTAAATTAATTGGCTTGCAAAAATAATTAATTAGGATTTTGTTGAATCCTGTAAGTGTTTTCGCAGATTTCCTTTTTTTTGCACTAAATTGTGGGGGTGAAATAAACACTTAAAAGATAGTGATTATTCACGCTTCAAAATCCATACTCAATTCCCATATCAAATTGTTTCTAACAAGGATCGCATTGACGCAGCCCACCGCCATGAGATCCTTAAATTTAAAGTAACGGAATGGGCTTGCCCTCAAATCTGGGCTTCTCCAATTGCCAGTACCAGTACTAATACTACTAATGCCGGGCGGATCCTGCTCAGATCCATTTCTACATGAGTTGGAAGGTATGGGACTGTTGACCGTCATACTTGTCTGGTAGCTACCGATTTCTATACTCAGCACCTCCAGATTGAGTTTACTTTACTAGGATTTAGAAAGGGTTTTGGAGGATGGGACGAATTATCGAAATTGATTGAGAACCATTCATTATGGTAGCATCTCTTCCCAATCCCGAACGGGTAGGGGATACTGATGTTTCCGCAGTGATCATCACGGCCTAGCTTGGCCATGGATGGTGGAACAGTACTACTACTTGCTGATATTATTAATGCTTCATCATCTGTTACACATTGTAAGCAGATAATGATGATGATCAGCTACTGATCAAACACCAATTCCTTAATTATCATTTCTTCTATAATTTGGGAGGATTAATATTGGCATATATTATCTCGCCAGCTTGATTTATACAAGGAATTAATCAAGATGTGAATCACGTGGTTACTTAGCTACCATTTTGACAACCTTCACTTCGTTTGGCCAATTCACTTTGACACAAGCGAAAAAGAGTCGAACGTGGGTTCATTTCTAAATCATGTATGAATTCATCATCTCTTTATTGTTTATAAAATTCGTAGAATTTATATTTTATTATTCACCCCGTTTTCATAACCTTTTAATTTAATCGAATCAAATCTGCGCCAGCCATGCATGGCACAGTTCGTATCTTTTTTCTTTACTTTTTATATATGCCTTTTAATAACTTTTGCTATTTAATCTATGCTTTTTACTGTAAACAACTGAAAATATTTACTAGTCTCTGACTTCTAGAGATGAGTTCTAAGTTTTTTGCCTAATTAATTATCTTAATAATATATATAGCTGAGCCAAACTCCACTTTCCCTACTTTCGGCTCCAATATTGCCTTTTGAAGAAGAGCAAAAGCCATGTACACAAGTGCCAACCTTTATTTACATGGCTTTTCTCTCTCTGATTATCAACATACACTTCCATTGTAAAAATGTTGAACACCCCCCTCCAGTTTTGCTTTTATTGTTGGGCAAAACTCTTAAAAAAAGCGTAACAAGATAATAAAAAATAAAATGTCGTAACAAGACAATACACACCAAACACCACAAAAAAAAAAATGAAGAAATCACAAAAAAAACAAAATAAAATCCAATAAAACTCATATCTATGTGGAATAACAATTTACAAAAATAAATAAATCGATAAAATGAGGTGTAGGGGTGATTTTAGGTCAAGAATTACCAAAAATCACCCGCTTGCTTCAGGTGGCTAAAAAAGAAAGAATATAAAGTTTAGAGAAATTGAGGCTATAGTTTTTTTAAAAGAATTCTTATTTTATCTTTCTATTTATTTATTGTTTCTTATACTATCCCATATTAAATTTAAATAATTATATTGAGGACTTGAACTCAATAATTGTTTCTTGAGGGTATATGCCCAACAAATAAGCAAAATCGAGGTGAGCTAGTGGAAAGCCATGTGCGCGTCACTGCAGTCCTAAATCGAACAACATCGAGTAAAGAGTTGGGTCTTTACATTAACCCTCTATAATTTAATTATACAAATTATAACCATTCAATTATTAGCCTTTTACCATTGTATTAATCTAATCCAATCCATTTTTCAATTATATCTCAATTAAATCAATATTTTGATGTTAAAATTCACTAAATTAAATTTTCATCCTGACTTTATTCGCCTTTGTATAAAATTTTAATCTTATATATTACAAATTCAATCTCAATGTAATCTCAATTCAGTTCCATTTCATATTTTGCAATTTAATAAATTTTAATTTTAATTTTTGAAACAAAATAGACAAAATTTTCTAAATAAGGTTAATGAACGATTCTATATGGTTAATGAACGATTCTATATGGTCAATGAAGCTGTAGAGGCAATATATTATGTATCGAATCTTATCTATTATTTTGTTGTGCTCGGTCAGAATGAAGTGTAGCAAAAAAGTCCTACTTAAACTGTTCTAGGATCCAAATATATTCAAATCTAAATTCACAATAGCAATGCATATTAATTCAGATATATATATATATATATATATATATATATATATATATATATATATATATATATATATATATATATATATTGGTAGCAGAAGATAATAGAATTGCAACTAGTAAAGTAAAATTGCCAATGTTGATGTGAATGTCATCTATTTAATACATTATTAATAATAATCTTATACGTTATACATTAATAGTGAAACAATTAATGATCATCAGACGAGGAATATTATTTCCTCTAACTCAAATTAGATGCTATTGAAGCAGAAGTTGCAACACTATCCATGGACCCACTTGTATGGATTATTCCACATTCATTCTCCCCCATTGTTTCCATTATCCCACATTCATTCCCATGAGGAATATCTTGTTGATCAGAAGTTATAGGCAAAGAAGACATTCTAATGCACTCTAACTCAATCGCCACTTCCTTCATTGTTGGTCTTTTTTTACCATTCAAGTTCAAGCACTGCTTTGCAATGTTGGCTACTTTCATGATCTTTTCTTCTTCACCTTCCTTCACAACTTGATCATCCAAAATATCATATAGGCAATCCTCTTCCAGTGATAAAATAAAACATGCTACCAAACCCTCTTCTTCTTCTTCGGGACTTATTCGAAAGATTGGCTTTTTTCCGGTTAAAAGTTCAACCAAGATAACTCCAAAACTATACACATCACTTTTCTCAGTGAAATGACCTGATCGAAAATATTCTGGATCAAAGTAACCAAAAGTCCCTTGCACATTGGTAGTTAAGTGACTTCGATCAATAGCAATGGACCTAGATAATCCAAAATCCGACACTTTTGCTTTGTATTTTTCATTTATAAGTATATTTGTTGACTTGATGTCTCTATGATAAATGGGCACGGAAGATGATGAATGCAAGTAAGCAAATGCTCCTGCAGCCTCTGAAGCAATTTGTAAACGCATGTTCCATGGGAAAGGAAATTCGCCATTTTGATCATGGATAAGTTGGAATAGAGTCCCATTAGAGATGAACTCATAAACTAATAACGGCACTTCTGTCTCCAAACAACAGCCTAACAACCCAACTATATTCCTATGGTTGATATGAGAAAGAATAATAATCTCATTGATAAATTGTTTTAGTTGACCTTTGGCAATTATTTTTAACTTTTTAATCGCCACAATTCTTCCATCATTTAACATACCCTTATAAACTGTACCTTGACCTCCTTGTCCAAGGATTCGACTCTTGTTAAAGTTGTCAGTTGCCTTTTCTAACTCTTCGATTGTGAAAATTTTTGTTTTTTCAATAGTTTCATTGGAGGACAGTTGTTGTTGTAATAATAGACCACCGTTTCGCTTAAAGAAATTTTGTTTGCGAATGAGCTCTCTTCTTTTTTTGACTCCTCGGTAAAGTCCAAAACTTCCAACAAATAGAAGCAATAATCCTCCACTTATGCTAAAACCTGCATGTCAAATAAATAAAACTGCTTTATTATGCAAAATATTTCAAAACTATCAAAAACCACTCTCTTGACTACAATATGCATGGAGCAAGTAAATAATGATAAAAGTTAAGACTAAAAAAGGATATTCTTGTGATAAGTGTAATTCTTATAGTTTTTGTTCCTAAATACAAATGATCAATTCCAACCCATATTTTGCTCTAGAGGTATGATTCAAGTGATAAAATGATGAAATGTTTACGAGAAATCTCAAGTTTAAATCTAAGTATAAAGTATTACAATAATATAATGTAAAATGAATGTAAATAAAAAAAAAGTCATAGCTTCAACTATATATTTAACCTATTAATTCACCATTTCATAATCAATGATTAATTAATATATAATTATGGTTTTGGATTGCAAAAATTAATCAAGACAAATTTGAAAAAAATAATCCCACATTCAATCGTAACCATATACGATTTAAAATAGCCATCCCAAATTAACCAGAAGATATATGAGATTTTTATGATTCAAGTTCCTTCAAAATTATTGGTTTATTGCCAATCTCTAATTTTCAAATGGAATTATGGTAAAGAAACAAATGAAACCAAATTGAAGGTTACGTACCTAGAATAATTGCTTTTAGCTCTTTCGCCATTCCGTGGCTCGGAAGACATTGAAACTCAGCACCTATCATGGCACAGTCCTCAATGCTGCAGTTGGCACAAGCTTCAACCACTAAACATGCACACAAAAAAAACGTATGTTTTGTTCAGAGACGTGAAGGAACCACGCATAGAGAAGACTTGTAGAGGAAGAAAGCAACAAAAATGATATTTTATTATATATGTCAGAATACAAAAATTGGAACTGAAAAGCAGCCAACGGTTTAGCAAATAAATTTGCTAGCGGGAGACGGGAGGAAACATGTTGGGGTTGAACAAAACCTTGTTTGAAGTGGTCATGAACAAGGTGACAGTCAATGTCTAAGTGTTTGGTACGCTCGTGAAAGACCGGATTGACAACAATGTGAAGAGCTGCTTGATTATCACACCAAAGAGAAATTGGTCGAGAAGCTAAGATATCAAAATCACGTAGGATATAAGAAATCCATAGAAGTTCACAGACAATTGATGCCAAACTACGATATTCTGCCTTAGCGAAGGAGCAAGAAACTGTGACCTGCTTCTTAGTTTTCCAAGAAACAAGAGGAGAACCGAGGTGAATGCAATAACCAGTAAGGAACCGTCGAGTAGTTGGGCATGAAGCCCAGTCGGCATCACAATAGGCAGCTAGGTGAAGAGTATTGTTGCTAGGCAAAAATAAACCAGTGGTAGGAGAAGCTCGTAGATACCAGAGTAAATAGAGAGCAACATCCCAATGAGTTAGCTGTGGGGTAGCAACATGTTGGCTAAGCTGCTACATAACAAATGTAATGTCGGGACGCGTCATGGTGAGATATAAGAGACAACCAACCAAACGACGATAACGATCAGGCTCTGGGATGAGGGGAGAATCCAAAGAAAATTTATGACCTTTGGGCATGGGAATAGAAGTAGGTTTGGCTTGTATCATGTCGGCATCACGGATAATATCAAGGACATACGTACTTACGCTGATGAATATACATGCCCTCAGGACCACAAGCAATCTCCAAACCAAGAAAATACTTTGCATAACCAAGGTCCTTGATGGTGAAAACAGAATCAAGAAATTTCTTCACCTGAATAATGTCAGCCTCAGTAGTTTCCGTAATTAACACATCATCAACATAAACTAAAAGAGCCAAAAAAGACTGAGGGGATTTTGTAAGGAATAGACAATGGTCATGAGCAGATTGTGTAAATCCAAATTGGGTGAGTTTGGAACAAAACTCAAGATTCCACTAGAAGGAGGCTTGTTTCAGACCATACAAAGAACGACACAAGCGACAAACCTGGCCAAGAGTAGCCTTGGTGTAGCCATCAGGAAGTAACATATAGACTTTCTGATGAAGATAAGCGTTATTAATGTCCAACTGATGAATGGGACAAGCCTTGGTTGTGACAATAGTCAAAAGCAAGAGGACGGTAATCAGTTTAGCAACTGGAGAAAACCGATCATTATAGTCAATCCTTTTGATCTGATGGTAGCCTTTTGCTACCAACCGAGCCTTAAACTTGTCCATAGTGCCATCAGAATGTAGACCAATTTAGGACCAATTAGGGTCTTGCCTGGAGGGAGGGTAGTGAGATCCCATGTCTGATTATGTTCTAAGGCATTAAGTTCACTAGCCATATCTTGTGACCATCTAGGATCAAGGGATGCTTGTTTGTAGGAAGTGGGCTAAGAGATGGAGGAGATATTAGCTGAAAACGAAGCATAAGATGGAGAAAATTGAGGAGAAGGAGAAACATCAACAACAAACTCAATAGGGTTAGTTGAATCCATGTGCACAACAAAGTCTAAGAGCCAAGCAGGAGTGGAACGAAGGCTGGTACCGCGTCTGGGGATCAAAGGAGTGGAAGGCAAAAAGGAAGATGGGGGAATAGGAGGGGAAGAAGATAGAAGGAAGGGTGTAGAAGGGAAAGCAGAAGAGGAAGGAGGAGAGGAATGGTGAGGAGTTGTGGTCAAGTTATCATCCAAGGGAGGAATGGGGAGAGGAGAAGAAACTGAAGGAGGAGACTAGCTATGGAATGGAAAAACTTGCTCATGGAATTTCACATCTCTAGAAACAAATATGGTACTAGTGGAGAGATCAAAAAGCTTGTAAGCCTTTTGCCTAAGAGAGAGACCAAAGAAGACACACTTGGTAGCACGGGGTGCAAACTTATCCTTGTGTGGGTGTGTGTTAGTTGCAAAACAAAGATAACTAAACACCCGTAGAAAAATATAGTCTGGGATCTTATGATATAGAAGTTCAAAAGGAGATTTCCAGGAAAGCAAAGAGGAGGGTAATCGGTTGATGATGGATGTGGTAATGAGAATAGCATCTCCCTAAAACTAAGAAGGGAGCATGGCCTGAAACATCAGGGAGCGTGCAGTATCAAGGAGGTGTCGGTGTTTGCGTTCAACTACACCATTCTGTTGAGGGGTAAAAAGGCAACTGCATTGATGAAGAATGCCATGAGAATAGAGAATAGACTGAAATTGTTGATTGACAAACTCACCACCACTATCACTACGAATGGTTTTAATAGGGGTGTGAAATTGAGTTTGAACCATATGAAGAAAAACGGAGAAAATACGAGGAACATCAGATTTGTGGTAGAGGAGGAATGTCTAGGTAGCTCGGCTAAAATCATCTACCATGGTGAGAAAGAATCATGCACTTGTCAGTGTTGGAATTTTGTAGGGGCCCCAAACATCCATGTGCAAGAGTTCAAAACAGTGTGTTGTATGTATAGTGCTAGTGGGAAAGGGCTACCGAGATTGCTTAGCAAGAGGACAAACATGGCATAGAGATGAATGCAAGGGAAAAGTTTTACACATGGATAAATGCAAGAGAGTGTTGTAAGAGGCATGGCCCAAATGTTGGTGACAAAGAAGAGAAGCAACTTTTACATTTGCATTATTACAAACAGAAAGATAGGGAATTATAGGAGTAACAGGCGGAAAGCTTGAAGCATCCAGAAGATAGAGATTATGCAGGAGCCGGGCAACAACCACTATTTTCTTAGTCCTCTGTTCCTCTAGAAGGCATTGATTAGGATAGAATTGAAAAATAATATTGGAAGTACAGGCTAGTTTGGCAACAGACAAGAGGTTATAGCGGAAAGTAGGTATGTAAAGGACATTTTTAAGGCTATGTGTAGGGCTGAGGTGCACGGTACCAGTGTACTTGACACGGGCATGTGATCCATTAGGTAAAGAGACTTGGATTGTACTTGTAACAAGGATAGGGTTCTTTAGTAGGGAAAAGGTGGAACACATGTGGTTAGAGGCTCCTGTGTCCACAATCCAAATTCCTATGTCCGTAGGATATGGAGTGGAGCAAGTAGAGATAAGAAAAGTAGGTGTGATACCTACAAACTAGTCCAGCTATGCAAAGTGGGTTATATCACCAACTCCTGAAGATGGTAAGGGGTATTGTAAAAACCCGAGAAAAATTCAATTTTCTGAAAAAGGGTAAAATGGTAATTTCAATTAAAAATCCAAAATTTCTCTAGATCTTATATTTATGAAGCGAACGATCGTTAGGTGTCTCACGAATCTAGCTGACCCCGTCAATTCGCCGAATTAGAGATAATCGAGATTTCACGTTTCCAATGAAAGTCACAGGTGACACTTGGCACTTGTTTGAGTGGCTCGTGAGCCACGTGCCAATAACAGCGAAGTCAACGAGTACAGTGGGGTATGTGGGACATGTCGCATGATAGGGTGAAAATCGAGTTTGGATAAATGGATGAAATCCGAGAGCCCGATGAGAAAGTGACAGTGAAGCGAGGGAGGACTATACATGACATTGAATAATAGGTGGAAAGAAGAAAAGGAAGAATAGAAAAGGAGAGAAGAGGTGAGAGAGAAGCCGCGCGACCTGCATAGTTTCGACGATCGGGCCAGATTGGAAGCGGAAAGTTAGCATCGTGGCAAGAGCTTCAAGTAGACACTGGAATCGGGGAGTTTAGACAAACTCTAAGAGGTAGGGTTTTTCTCCTACTTGGTTTAATCCTTGTCTAAGAGTCATTCAAATGGTTTAGGGTTTTGGGGCCGGAAATGGTCGTGCGTTCCAGTCCCAAAGAAATGGGATCAAATGTTGGATGTAGGGACTGTTTGTGGGCCAGATTGAGGTGAATGTTTAGGGCATTTTAAGACTGATCCAAAATTTGAAATACAGGATTATTTTCGGATAGTCAGAGGCTAAATTTGAAATTTGTTTTAGAGCGATCAGGGCAAAATTTAGGTACTTTCAAGCGATCGAGCTAAATCACAAGGACCAAAATTAGTCATGTGTGTTTAGGGGTGTTATTGATGGAAATGAATAACATGATTGGTTGTGTGAAAATTAATATTTGTTAATGCATGCCTGATTGATGTATTGACATGGATTGCTTGAATGATGTGAATTATATTGTACAAAAATATAATTGTTCATGAATCATGAATGTTCTATACATGAAAGTTAAGCATGTTTGCATTCATATCAAATGGTCACGTCGTATCGAGAGTCAGTGCTTGAGGTTCATAGAAATGGTTAATTCACCATTTTGGTGAATGCATGGTGAGCTCAAGCGAGCTGACGTCGAGTGAAGGACTAAGCGGGTGGTATGAAATGAAAAACGAAAAAGAAAATACACGTGTGTTGGGCATAGCAAGTTGGGGCAGATCTCCTGATTAGTGCCCAAAAAGTGCTATTTTGAGTCCTATTTAAGATAGATTTTGAGTGCTTTTTGCGCACTAATCATATCAATTAAGCCAATTGTCATATGCATGTCCACTTAGTATTTTTGATTTGTTTCGAGATTGTTTTGGATAGTTTGCGGGTTTGAGAGCTTGATCGGCGAAGCAGCTCTTGTGGTGATTGCGAGAATCCCTCATTAGTTTCCAGGAGCCGGCGTGAAATATCAAGATTCGGTGAAGAATTGAAGGCAAAGTGAATAAAGTGCGAGAGAGGATCGATGGGCAAAACGGAAGCGGGAACAATCCAGGGATTTTCGCTATGGTGCGAAAATTGTGTGGGATTACGAAAATTCGCAATCATAGCGAAAATTTCGCAATCTGTGAGTGAAATTACTCTCTAGGCTAAGCGAATTTATTCAGCTAGTGAAATTCTTGTGCCTAGCGAAATTTTTTCAGATTTATTTATCTCCCTCTTCATTAATTTGCGAAATTTAAACTAAATGCTGTCCATTTGTTGTGAAATTTCCTATTTTATTTATCTCTGTGATTTCGGCTAGGCTAGCGAGAATTTAAATATAGATTTTAAACATGCTAGCGAATTTCTGCATAAGCGAAATCGACTCTGTGTTTAATTATCATGGTCTGACGACCATAGTTTGATGCTGTACCATTTTGTCCTTGTGTAATGTTATGTTTAGGCATTTTTGGTATTTCACACATTTGGGTTGGCTATATAAGCCACCTTATAACTTTGTAACCCTAACTTCATTTCGATCGACTTTGTAGCGACTTTGCTTTAGGTTGCGGTTTGCTCTATTCTCTCTTCTTCTTTCTCATTTTCTCGAACAAACACCCTTGAGGTTTGGAGGTAAGTTCCCTGCATGTCCTCTCATTTATCCTGCCTTTGCATTTATGAGCTTTAAACTCACGTATCTCACCCTAGGTTGAAACCTCCTAGATCCGACCTCCTTGATGTGTATTTGGCAAGCTTTGTGGTTCTGAGTGGATGTAATCTTGAATCCCTTGTCATCCCATAGTTGTCTCCTAATGGTTACTTATAAAGTTTGCCTCTTTGGGGCCATATGCTCTTTAACAAGGGACTTGAATGCTCAGAATGCCGTATCTCATGAGGGTAATTTAGGGTTAGGTTTGATGTCTAGTCAATTCCGGTTTGGAAAAGACTATAGGTCATTATCCCCAGCGAGGAAGCCCGAGGCATAAATACACCTTAAAATCGATCCGGTGACCCAAAGACTTCAAGGAGTCTAACTTTCTAAATTTTCCTTTGAATTTATTTACGGTTTACAACCATCAAACTCATTGTTTGAACAAAACCTTAAAATCAAAGAAATACCATTTTCAACTCATTTGCACTTCGTTTCAGAAGAAAACCCATCCCCGTGTTCGACCACACAGACCACTATCTTTGCGCATTAGCCTACTTCTACGACGATGGGACACCTAGGATACAAAGTTTGTTGATTCCTATAGCCTCTTTGTAGCCTCAATCAAATGGCGCCGTTGCCGAGGATGGTGCCCTAGTGAGATAAGAATTTGTTGAACTTGTGATTCATATCACAAGTTTTGGGTAAATCTCATTCCCTTTTGTTTTATCTTTTTTCCACTTGCAGTTCACTGCAGGGGATTTTAAATTTTTCCAGTACATTCAGTTTTTCTTTGCTTTAATTTTAGCTAACCTTAACCCTTTTGTTAGTTTTGTTTGGTTGTTTTTCTGATTGATTGTGAAGTGTCAGGAGCGGTTTATGCAGTGGGATAGGAACACTTTGCGGTGGAAACTTGAAGGGTGGCTCTTTGCCACAGAACGGGGCTTAGTGATCCTCCACGGTGCTCAAATGGATCCTCCACGGGAGAGGCGGCAAAGCCGGCAGGTGCCTAGGGAGCCCGATGCATGTCGATCCATGGGGATCACATACACCCACCCGAGGGGTGAGTGCACCCTCATGCATAATTCCTGGCGGGGAGGTGGCAGTGAGACCCTATTTGGTGCCCCTACTTCCCATTCCATGGCATGGAGAATGAAAACCCTTACAATCACATAAGGGAGTTTGAGGAAGTATGCACCATCTTCAAAGAAGGTGCAGTGGACATGGAGCTCCTCGAGTTGAGAAAGCCACTCCACTTGACCTTTAAGAGACCGAGAAAAAGAATTTGGCTAAATGCATTAGAAGTAGAAAGGACCTTAAAGGAACAGAGGATTGCAGACTAAGGAGAGGTAACTAAGTAAGACAACTGAAGAAGATGAGACTTGACTCGATGGGATGGATCTGATGTGGAAGATTGACATGGACACTATATCATGCATTTTAGTAGTTTGATGATCAGTGAACTGTGTTGATGTTCATCACCTATGACAGTTATTGACCATGTGAAGTTCTTGAGTGTGATAAACACAATCAGACTCCTGTTGTGGCAGGGCCTCCAAGGCCCAGGATAGGCAGGCCAAGCGAACTTGGTCCAGCCACCCAGTGTGAACGAAGAGGCATATGCCTCTCAGAAGATATGGGTGGCTTCAGGCATCTACCTTGGCTAGAAGATTGGAGGAATTAGAAAAAGAAAGAGTCCATGAGGTGCGACGTTGGTAGAAAGCCATGCAGGCGAAAGAATTGTTTCAAGTTGCCCGATTGCTGACCACCCGGGAGAAACATGTCAATTCCCAGATTTGAGGATGCAAATGTGGTGGGCCAAAACAAGCCACAAACCGATGCTCCATATGTAGCACTTACAACCCTAATTGGAGGGTCACTATTAACTCTGGAAACCTCGACCTCCTGTATATGTGGGAGCCTTACTTATTGACGACGATACACCACCACTTCACGACTTTGCAAGCACCCGCCTCCTCTCCTGACAGGCAGAAGCCCATTGTGAATGCGGGCAAGGTGGTGGAAATTTTGTGGAGGAGCAAAAGGCATCAATGCTCGGTTAGACAAAAAAATGAAAATGTAAGCTCCTTGAAACAGAGAATAGATGAAATTTGGAAAGTAGCCTTAATCGAAGAATTGTGACTTGCGAGGCATCCATAGCAGATGGAAAATCATCGTGAGCGGGAGGTTCCTTCTCGACCCCTTGCCAAATCAAAGGGAGTCCATGGTAGGCTATTCCAGTTGAACCTCCCAAAATGGATGAAGTCAAAGCATCATATTACCTTAAGAAGTGGAAAGAGGTTGGTCGGCTGATACTGAGCATGTTGAAGAAGCCGAGAGAAAAAGGGAAGAGTGGAGCGGGAACACATTTTCTTGAAGGAGGACTCAATGTGAAGCCTTGCGCCACCTCCATTTCCCAAGCACTAAGAAGCAGAGGCATCGACGAGACGGGCATCCTAGAAGTCTAAGGCAAGTGAAGGTCGACATACCCCTTTTGGACATCATCAACAAGTCCCTACCTATGCAAAGTTTTTTTGAAAGATCTACGTACAGAAATCCAAAAGTTAGGCATTAACAAAGGCATTCTTAACTGAACAAGTTGGCTCCATCATCAATGCAAGACAAGGTGAAATACAAGGATCAGGGACTAACTATCTCGGGTTAACATTGGAGGAACCCTGCGTTGACAAAACCTTTGTTAAACTTGGGTGCGGTGTCAACCTAATGCCATGCGAGTGTATAGGCAGCTAGGTTTGGGAGGCTAAAAACCAACCAACATCACTATCTTTAGCCGTCGTTAGGTGAAAATACCAAGGGATAGTGGAGGATGTGTTGGTAAAAGTAGATAAGTTCTATTATCCGGTGGATTTCGTGGTTCTCGACACGGAACCGGGCTAGGGGGCACTAATCAAGTGCCCATTATATTGGAAGGCCATTTTTGGCCACATCAAATGCCATTATCAATTGCGGAATGGGGTCATTTTAGCTCAAATTTGTGACATGACAACAGACTTGACATTTTCAGCAGGCAATAAGCGAAAACCGGTGAGGATGAGAACCGTCGATGAAGTTTGCCTGAGTGGTACACGGGTTGGAAGGCATGATATTAACAAACAGAAGGAAGAATTGATGGAGAACAATGAAGTAGTTAATGTAGAATCCACCATTCCTCTGTAGCGGTCGGCCAGCGCCACAGGAGACCAGTTACTTGAAACAATGGGCGAGCATGAAGGCACTGCGGCACACACCATGCGTGGAGGGCTTCTCCTCTGGACCCTCCCCTTGAGATCAATGGCTACACAGGCTAGGAGTGGTTCCTGTAGGAACACAGGAGGCCAGCTCAATTTTTGTTGAAATTTTACTTTATATTATTTTAAGTCTTAATTTGGGTTTTTAATTGGTGCCACTACTTTTACTATTTTCTTTAAATATTTTCGCATTTACAAGCTTATCT
This sequence comes from Tetrastigma voinierianum, assembly GCA_016808115.1. Taxonomy (NCBI): domain Eukaryota; kingdom Viridiplantae; phylum Streptophyta; class Magnoliopsida; order Vitales; family Vitaceae; genus Tetrastigma; species Tetrastigma voinierianum. The sequence goes on along the minus strand of JAEQBH010001400.1, from coordinate 64,442 downwards.
TATCACAATTTTTTTGTTTTGAAATGTTGCAGGAGTTGCAGTGCAGGAAAAATCTCATTTTCCTCCTGCATTGCGATTGCAGATACCAGTGCACTGTTCAGCCCATTCTCATTCCCTCCACTAGTTCCGAGCAGTTCGTTTCATGTTCTATTGGGTACCACCTGGTTCTTTTGAAAAAGCTGATAATTTTGTGAAATTCTTGACATAGAAATATGCCATCGGCTACATTTTCTACACTTTTACAAATCATTCGTACCTATATTTTGGTATTTCTACTCTTGCCTTTGTAGTTGAAAAATTGAAATACATGTTACCTTAATGTTAGAACAAGTCCATGTATGATTTAGTTTTTGGTCAGTGAAATTTAAACATGTTCGGCCTCGAACTTTCCCACTTTAGTGATTCACACCTTTGCACTCAGGTTGTACCAATAGGTTGAGGAGCTATATATCTCTTTCCGCTTTGCAAAGCCGGCCTTAAATTGTTGTCGACCCATAATAGGTTTTATTTACCGCATGTATGAAATGAATATGAAGTCTTCAAAAGAAAAAGAAAAGAAGAAAAAGAAAATAAAGCCATGGCTTTGCCTTGAAACCGAACATTCAGGGTATATGGTGAAAGCCTTTAAAGCCCGATATACTAAGCCTTAATTGGATTTGGGGTCATCGACTTTATATTCGCTACGGGTGGATGGGTGAAGTTTAGTGTGTTGTAGGTGCTTAATTCTCGAGTCATTCGAAGTGGGGTGAAGCACATGAGTTTGTGGTCAAGTGATCCTTTGACGATGCCTGAAGCAATTGGTTGGGAGTCATCGGTGGACCCAGATTACGGACTTTGGTGAAGTCGAGTTTTAACGTACACCCTATATGGTAAGGAAGAAATAAGAGCGTCGCTAACCCTATTTAGGTTGGTCAACGGTTTAAGGCCATAGCGTGCTGAGTTGGGGGGAGGGAATAGCTTTGCATTTTATTGGCTTAAATTTAGTTATAGTAGGAACAATTAGATTTTGGTGGAAATTCGAGGTTGATTTCATGAAATTGGCATTACCTAAAACTTATTCTTATGGTTTTGTTCTCGCTGACCGGTTTTTTCATACAGGGTGTAAATTATTCATGCTAAAGGTAAGCTAATCGGTACATACACTTTTTGACGAATACACTTTTTGTAGAAGCCTTGACATGCATCCCATTATTGTTTTAGCATTGCTAAGGGACTAGCAACGTGTCGGTTGGGGGTGTGATTAGTGCCCAAAAAGTGCTATTTTGAGTCTATTTAAGATAGGTTTGAGTGCTTTTCTTAATCATGCAGATTAAGCGGTGTCATATGCATGTCCACTTAGTGTTTTTGATTTGTTTTGGATAGTTTTGCAGATTTTTGAGAACTTCAATCAGCAAGCTTGTCTTCTTATTGGTGTTGATTGCGAGAATCCTCGATGATTTCACCTAGCCGAGGCGATGAAATATCAAGATTCAGTGAAGAATTGAAGGCAAAGTGATGAATAAGAGTCATGAGAGAGGATCTACGTTGAGCAAAGCAGGGACGGGAGCAATCCCGAGTTTCGCTATGATTGAAAATTTATTGGGATTGCGAATTTACGCAATCATATTCTAATCAGCGAGTGGGAATTTCGCTGGGCTAGCGAGAGCCCAAGCTAGCTAATGAAATTCTTGTGCCTAGCGAAATTTTCAATTTCGCTATCTCACAAAAATTTCGCTAGGCTAGAGAAATTTAGCTAGCTAAGCAAATTCAACATTGTAATTTTCCCATTTCGCTATCTCTGCTAGAATTTCGCTAAATTTGTGAGATTTCGCTAACATAGCGAAAATTTAATATGAGAGATTTTGACATGCTATGAATTTCTGCATGAGAAATCTCAGCCCTGTGTTTTTGGTATACTTGATCCCAAATGACCACGTTTTGATGTATTACCATTTTGTCCTTATTGTAATATTATATTTTAGGCATTTTTGGTATTTCACACATTTGGGTTGGCTATATAAGCCACCTTATAACTTTGTAACCCTAACTTCATTTTTCGAGTCAGAAAACTGGTAGCATTTTGCTTTGAGTTGCGGTTTGATCTCTTCTCTATTCTTTCTCTCATTTTCTCGGCTGCCAAACACACCCTTGAGGATGACAACTCAAAGGAATACTTAGCTAAGCTTCACTCATGAAGGGGAGGGTCTTGGTGGAGTTTGGAGAATTGGTTTCATGCCTCTCATTTATCCTACTTTTGTTTATGAGCATTTACAAACTCCACCGTATCTCTACTGAAGTTGAAACCTCACCAGGTCCCAGCCTCGCCAATGTGTATTTGGCAAACTTTGTAGTTCTACAGTGGATGTAATCTTGGAATCCCTTTGTCATCATAGTTGTCTCCTATTAGTTGCCATGGGTTGCCTCTTTGAGGCCGTATACTGTAAGGGACTTGAATGCTCCTTTGAATGCCATATCTCATGAGGAGTAATTTAGGGTTTAGGTTTTAGTGTCAAATGAGTCGGTTTGGGGAAAAGACTATAGGTCATTATCTAGCAGCGAGAAACAAACAGGAACATGAATGCACCTTAAAAATCCAATCCAATTGACCCCGAGGGCTTCAAAGGGTCTTCTTTTCTAAATTTTCCTTTAATTTATTTGCGGTTACAACCATCGACTCATTGTTTTTGAACAAAACCTTAAAATCAAGAAATACCATTTTCAATATTGCACTTCTCATTTTCTGAGAAAACCCATCCCGGTGTTAAACCCTAGACCACTATCTTTGCAGTAGCCTCGCTCTGTGATGGGACACCTAGGATACAAAGTTTGTTGATTCTATGGCCTGTTGTGTACGGAATCATCTTTCCAGCTGCTTCGGGGTGAAAGACCCCGAATCTATGCGCGGTTAGACATGATCACCCAGACGGTGAAAGCGTAAATGTGAAGGCGTGCGGCGATCTGTGGTGAGACCTGAAAAGTAACAGCCATCAAATAAATTAACATGTGAAATTTGATGAAAATTCAAATGTGTATTGGAGGTCGGTCCAAATGAGTTAAGTCATTAGGTGAAACACCAATGACTGGTATTTCACACTTGGCGTTGCATGTGTGAGTGAGTCGGTGGGACTCGGGTTGTGGGCATGAGGAGTCTCATCCCATGCATGACATGAAATTATTCCATGTAAAAAAAAAATATAATTTACATTTGTATGGAATGTGAATGGATATTTGTGTGTCATTGCATGCGCATTTAGGTGGGGAGTAACCCTTGTAGGGAAATTCAACTACTATGCATTGCTCACCCCGTCCTGGGAAAATAATTTCAGGTACTGGAGGTACGCTAGGGAATGAAGCTCATCCATGACCTCAGTCATGAAGAAAAGGTCATGTTGGCTTTCATTTGTATTTTATAAATTTGGGGTAGAAAACCCAGTTTAAGATTGTGTGAAGAACATAGAGTTGTAATTAGACTTGTTTTGTATGATTAATACATTTTATCCAGTTTTCCAGGCTTCATGTGTCTTGTGATGAAAAGACTAATCTATATTGAAATTATGGTGTTTTGGGAAAAGAAAGGAAAAATAATAATAATAATAATAAACTGGAGGTGCAGGAGGCCAGAATGGGCTATTGCCTATTTTGAGCCCTCTGTCGTTATAGAGAAAGTCTGTCTCGATAGGGTTCCCTTAGCCCTGTGTCGTGACAGGGTCTTTCGTGTCATGACAAGGCTCTCAAGCCAAGCACATGACCCGACCTAGGCGTGCGTGGTAGGGACCTTGCCTACGACAAGGCGGGATCGCGATAGGGATGCGCCTTGACAAATCTGAGAGCCGCGCGTCAGCGAGACTCTTAATACAGTGTGTGACAGGCTTGTGTGCGTGACGGGGTTTGGGGCGGATTGGTGAGCTAAGAATTCGCGATGGGGACTCCTGTTCTGACGAGTCAGCTGGCCTTGTGTCGCGACCTGCGGTGGTGCAAAGGGCGCGCAGTGCATGCAGATAGGTGTGCGTGCGCGCTTCGCTGACCAGAACTTCCATGGTTTACATTTGCGGCGGGATCCTCACAATTTTACATTCTGGCGGGATCCTCCACGGTTTTTGTCGCCTTGAAAATTCTCTCAGCGGCTTGAGTTTGCTCTACCTCATGTCGTGGCAATGGTCACGGGTCGCGACAAGGCTTAGGGTTGGGGCAGCCGAGGCATGCAATGGTGGGCGCAGGCGCCTTGACAGAATCTGTGACAGTGTATGGAAGCGCGAGACGGCGTGCGCATAATTTATTCTGTGACAAACCTACCATAGAGCACTGGGTTGTGCACTATTTTTGGCACTGTTCATGGACATAGTTGATCAGAAAAAAAAAAAAAAAAAGTCCAAATTTTTGACCCCTGGGAATTGAGGTGTCATAGCTTAGTATTTGAGCTTAGGTACACGAATACCTAAGACTCGATGGGGCGGGTTTTGAATCCATGCATTCATTGCATTTTGATGGCCCGTCAGTGTGATATGTGCATTATTTTTGTGAACATCTTACATGATAAATTGTATATGGAACATTAGGGTTCGAAAACATAACCTTAGGGGTTCAGAAAACAAAATGAGCATGAAAAAAAATATTTCATAAATTGAATTGAATTGTATTAGTGGTTGGCAGTTAGCACCACTAAGGAAAAAAGGAGGAACGGGTTAGTTCATGATGACTAAGTCTATTAATGGTTGGCATGTGCACTAGTAGTTAGACTGAGATAGAAACATAATAACTCTGTTGCCATTTGACATGTGTAATGGCAAGGTCGAGGCGAGGAGGCAGAGGTCGTCCAGTGAGGTTGCTAGCCGAACGCCACTTGTTTTTACAGTGGGCCTTTGTGGAGGCCGTGGGGAACACTGCTGACTACCATTGCATAGGCCGGTGCAGGTTGGGGGTGAGACGAGTAACCTCGAGGAGGTTTAAGGCAGCACCATCGCCGACAGCATTCCACGGGGGGATCAGTGAATTGGTAGGCGAATTTAGTTCCAGAAGGTGAGAAGATATTGGAGGCCATGGAGATCACCTTTGATGCGACCAAGATTAGACTGACTGCATTCCAACTAGAGAGTGAGTCCTAAGTATGGTGGGACTGGGTTAAGACCTCTAGAGACTTAAAGGCAATGACCTGGGCAGAGTTCCATGAGCTCTTCATGGGCAAGTATTTTCAAACCAGCGCTAGACATGCAAGGCCCGAAGTTCCTAGAATTTAAAGTAAGGAATGATGGCCAGATGCGTACGTGGCTAAGTTCACGAGTTGCTTGGATTTCTTCGATGATTACATGGCCATAGATATGGCCAAGGTGAGGGTGAGAATGGGCTGGGGGTTGTCCATCGAGAGGCGAGATTATGGGATTCCTTCTACAGGACATGGACTCTATGGTCAGGATATGGACTCTATGGTCAGGACATGGACTCTATGGTCAGGATGGCTATGGACATAGAGAGAGAGATAGAAGATGCACGAAGCATTCGAGATGCCGGTGCTAGTGGCAAGAGGAAGGAGAGTTAGTCTTCTTCTAGTTCGGGAAAGAAGCCGAGAAGCCACAGTTCTCAGGGGTTTCGGGGACCAGGCCCATCAGTATCGAGTGGGCGAACTAGGCTTTTCGGTCGGTTAGGGTCGTTGACCTGTTATCTCTACCATCATCCTAGCCATATGAGATGGGATTGCCCCCAAAGGCAAGGATCCCAGGGTTTTGGGATAGCACTCCAGGTCATCGGTGGAGATGATAAGCGGACTAATTTATTCCTCCTTTTCGTCTGAGCGGAGGAACCAGTATTAGTCCCAGAGTCTTTGCCTGAAGCACATACGTGAGTATAGACATGCCAGAGAAGTTAGGGTATGGGGCGGGGCCAAGAAGAGGGCCCACAGGCTGGAACATCAAGGGTTCAGGGGTGTGTCTACGCTATCACACCACCGACTAAGCCAATAGATCAGTCAACTAAACAGGGTATGTTTCTGTTATCTCGCCTATGGGCAAGGGTATTATTTGATTCGGGTGCATCACATTCATTCATCGTTGCATCATGTGTGAGAGAATTGGAAACTAGAAGGTTAAGACCTTGGAGAAGCCTGTGTGTGAGAGTTCTCACAGGGACTAAATTTGGCGTGGATCTTGTATGTCGGGGTTGCGAGTTAGAGATCTCTGGGATCATACTCATAGTGGACCTGAGGGTCATGGACATGTCGGGTTCGTCGTCAGCAGGATGGACTGGTTGGCCTCTGGGTCGATCATCGATTGTGAGCGTATGAGGGTTACTGCCTACACACAGGACAGTACTTGTGTTATGTTTCAGGGGGACAAACACAATGTTTTGTCCCATACCGTGTACGATTCCAGATGGCACAGACAGTTGATGGGTTGGCTGCGGCGACTAGAAAGGCAATTAGAATAAACGTGGATCTACCACCGGATGAATGCGTGAGTATGAGGATGTTTTTCCGAATGAGCTATCGGGATTAACTCCACAAAGGGATGTGGACTTCTGTATTGAGTTACATTTGACACGTCGCGTCTCATGACCGCGCCGGATGGCGCTCGGTTGAGTTGCGGGAACTCAGGTCGGATACAAGGATTCTTGGACGAGGATTCGTATAGAACACTTCACCATGGGGCGCTCCGATTTTGTTTGCAAAGAAGAAAGACAAGACCCTTCGACTGTGCATTGACTATCGATAGTTGAACAAGGTTATGATCAAGAATCAGTATCCATTGCTGAGGATTGATGACTTGTTTGATTAGTTGAGAGGAGCACGAATCTACTCCAAGATAGACCTTCGCACTTGTTACCATCAGTTGAGGGTTAGGGAGCGAGATATCCACAAGGCAGTGTTGAAGGGGCCTTGATATGGGCACTTTGAGTTCACGGTGATGCCGCCCCAGGTGAAAATACACCCGGCGACATTCATGGATCTCATGCATAGGGTATTCTGACCCTATGCGGATCGGTTGTTGTGGTCTTCATGGATGACATCTTATCTGCTCCCAGTCTGAGGAGGAGCATGAGAATCATTTGAGAGTCGTTCTGCAGCTTCTGAGAGGCCATCAGTTATACGCCAAGTTCAATAAGTGCGAGTTTTGGCTTACTGAGGTGAGATTCTTAGGGCATGTAGTGTCAGCTTCAGGTGTGTCAGTAGACCCCGAGAAGCTCGAGCTTGGGATGAGTTGGGAGAGGCCGAAGTCAGTCTTCGAGATACATAGTTTCTTGGGATTGGCAGGATACTACAGGAGGTTCATCGAGGATTTCTCTAATGGCACTATGTGAATTGACGAATGGTCAGTTAGGTGGAATAACACGTGAAGGCATTCGAGAATTGAAGAGGAGGCTTACTTGACTCTATTTTGATAGTCTCGAAAGATAGAGGCGAGTACACATAGTGATTGTGATGCCTGAGAGAAATTTGGGTAGGATGTTTTGATCGGTCCCAGGAGGGTAGTAGCTTATGGTTCCCGCCAGTTGAAGAATCATGAGTAGAATTACCCCACACACGACATGGAGTTGGCGGCCATAGTCTTCACCTTGAAGATTTAGCACCACTATCTATACGGCGAGCAGTTTGAGGTGTATTCAGACCATAAAAGTCTGAGGTATATCTTCACCAAGCGGGACCTCAACATGAGGCAGCGTAGGTGGATGGAGTTCCTAGAGGATTACGACTTAACTTTGCATTACCACCCTGGTAAAGAAAATGTGGTGGCTGATGCACTCAATCGGAAGTCACGGGGAACATTGGCTAGTGTAGCTTCCTAGGAGTGGTAGATGCTCGAGGCCCCGCCCAGGCTGTTTGGGGCTGTGTTGTGAGGCTTGAGGCTCGAGTACTTTAAGGAGTTTGGTCATTTCATGCATCCACACATTGAGTAGAGTGATTGAGGTCCAGAGTGGGATGTGGATAGTGTCCATCAGGGATCGGGTACAGTTAGGTGCAGGTGACGAGGGCTGGGCCATTCACAGGGATGGTAGCCTTTTGTATAAAGGACGGGTAGTGGTTCCCCAGTTGATAGATCTAAGAGAGGAGATCCTCAGAGAGTTCCACTACTCCCGATTTGTTGTGCATCCGGGTGGCATGAAGATGTATCGAGATCTTCGTAGCCAGTACTACTGGAGCGGGATGAAGAGACACGTCAGGGACTTTGTACAACGATGTCGCACATGTCAGCAGGTTAAGGCTGAGCACGAGAAGCCAGCAAGGCTACTCCAGCCATTGGAGGTGGCTAAGTGGAAGTGGGAGCACGTCACGATGGATTTTGTGACCCACTTGCCACAGACACCACGAAGGTATGATACGGTATGGGTGATAGTGGACCAGCTCACGAAGTCGGCACATTTTATCACTGTGCAGATGACCTTTACACTGGAGGAATTTTGTCGGTTGTATATCTGAGAGATTGTCCGGTTATATGGAGTGCCAGTGTCCATTGTGTCGGATAGAGACCCCAGATTTATGGCACACTTTTAGAAGAGCTTCCAGAAGGCTATAGGGACACAATTGACTATGAGCACTGCATTTCATCCGCAGACAGATGGTTAGTAGGAGAGGACCATGCAGGTTTTAGAGGACATGCTGCGAGCATGTGTCCTGGATCATAAGGGTAGCTGGGATAAGCACTTGCCCTTAGTGGAATTCACCTACAATAACAGTTATCAGGCGAGTATACAGATGGCACCCTATGAGACTTTGTATGGGAGGCCATGACGATCAGGTTACTTGGACAAGGGAGGAGAAGTTCCATCACTGATGGGATCGATTTAGAGACACGCTTTGAGAAGGTGGGGTTTGTCTGAAGCATCCTTCTCACTACTCGGAGTTGACAGAAGAGCTACGCCGACAGATGGCGTCGACCCTTAGAGTTCAAGGTAGGTGATCACGTCTTCTTGAAGGTGATGCCTAAGATATGAGTGGTCAGGTTCGGCCCAAGTAGGGAGCTTTTCTTAGGGGTATATCGGAGCCCCTTCGAGGATACTTTCGAGAGGGTGGGCTTTGTCTTGTCTGGGTTGGCATTACCGCCTAGCATGTCAAGTGTTCACGAGGTGTTCGTCTCCATGCTCTAGAAGTATACTCTAGATCCAGCTCATGTAGTGGATTTGGGAGAGCTTATTGTTGACACGGATGGGACCTTCGAGGAGGGACCAATACGCATCTTGGATAGCTGGGATTAGGTTTTGCGACGCAAGACCGTGCGGCTAGTGAAAGTGTTGTGGCAACACCGAGGAGTGGAGGAGGCAACGTGGGAGCGTGAGGACATGATGCGGGCCACCTATCACTTCTTATTTAGGGATGAAGGTACGTGGTTTAGTCGTTTAGTAATTAAATGACTAGTTTACATGCATGAGATTGTGTACATTGCATCGTACATGTTATTTGATGTGAATGTGTGTGAAATTTCGGGACGAGATTCTTTCAAGAGGGGAAGAATGTAAAAACCCGAGAAAAATTCATTTTTCTGAAAAATGGTAAAGTGGTAGTTTCGGTTGAAAATCCGAAATTTCTCTAAATCTCATATGATGAAACAGACTTCAGTTAAGATCGTCTTCACTTGTCTAGCTACCTGTGGAATTCATTGGTGAGACGGTGGAATTTGGCGTTTTAGTAGAGGTCACAAATGACACTTGGCACTTGTTTGAGTGGCTCACACTAAGCCACGTGTCAACAAGAGAGAAAGTCAAACACAAGTTTAAGTGGGGCCCATGTGGGACATGTGTCACCACATGATAGGGTGAAAATCCAAAGTTTTGGATAAATGGATAAGGGAAATCCAAGAGAGTAAATGAGAAAGTGACACGTGGCAAGGGAGGACACCCCACTTGACTTGTTGGACCAAACCGGTGGAAAAGAAAGAAAAGGAAGAACAGAAAGAGGAAGGAGAGAGAAGAAGAAGGTAGAGAGAGAAGCTTCACCTTCTCTCTAGTTTTTCCGGAGATCGGACTGTCGGTTTCCGTCGGAATAAGATGGAAAGTTCTTCCTCACGGCAAAAGCTTCAATTAGACACTGGAATCGGGGAGTTTAGACAAACTCTAAGACGTAAGGGTTTTTCTCCTACTTGGTTTAATCCCGTCTGGGTTGTTTACCTAAATGGTTTAGGCTCGGGTCGAAATGGTCGCATGCTCCAATCCCAAAGAAATGGATCGACGTCGATGGACTATTTTCGGGATGTACCAAGGCCGGATGTTTAAGGTCAGCTTTAGACAAACTAAGTCGAATTACGGATTATTTTCTACGCTTAGAACTAAAATTTCTCGGACTGCTTTTGGGCAATCTGATCGATCTTGACCAAAATTGGTCCATGTGGGTATTGTTCGGGTGTTATTGCTAAACGGAATAACATGATTGGTTGTGTGAAAATTATGTTGTTAATGCATGTTCAATCGATGTATTGACATGGATTGCTTGGAATGATGTGAATTATATTGTAGAAAAATATAATTGTTCATGAATCATGAATGTTCTATACATGAGATGGCATGATTGCATTCATATGCATGGTCACATCGTATCGAGTCGGGTGCGGGTTCATAGAAATGGTTAATTCACCATTTCCAGACGCGCAGTAGCTCGGGAAACGACGCGCCCAAATTGAGACTCACGGTGGTATGAAATGAAAAACGAAAAAGAAAATACATGTGTGTTGGGCATAGCAAGTTGGGGCAAATCTCCCCCTCCTCAGGGTGAAAGACCCAAATCTATACGCGGTTAGACATGATCACCGACGATGAAAGCCCATAAAAATGTCGGAAGGCGTACGACGATCCTGCGATGAGACCCCAACAAATGACATGGCCCATAAATAAATAAACACATGAAATTTGATGAAAATTCAAATGTTTATTGGAGGTCGGTCCAATGAGTTAAGTCATTGGATGAAACACCAATGACTGGTATTTCACACTTGGCGTTGCATGTGTGAGTGAGTCAGTGGGACTTAGGTTATGGGCATGAAAAGTCTCATCTCATGCATGACATGAAATCATTCCATGTAAAAAAAAAAAATTTGCAGTTGTATGGAATGTGAATGGATGTTTGTGTGCCCTTGCATGCGCATTTAGGTGGAGAGTAACCCTTGTAAGGAAATTCAACTACTGGGCATTGCTCACCCCGTGGTGGGAAAATAATTTTAGGTACTAGAGGTACTTCGGGGAATGAAGCTCATCCATGACCTCAGTGATGAAGAAAAGGCCATATTGGCTTTGATTTGTGTTTTGTAAATTTAGGGTAGAAAACCCAGTTTATGTATTGTGTAAAGGACATAGAGTTGTAATTAAACTCGTTTTGTATGATTAATACATTTTGTCTAGCTTTCCAGGCTTCATGTGTCTTGTGATGAAAAGACTAATCTATATTGAAATTATGGTGTTTTGGGAAAGGAAAGGAAAAAAAAAAAAAACTGGAAGTGCAAGAGGCTTAAATGATGAGCGCTGCGACACGCCGCGAATAACGCGCAGGCGCTGCGCCACAAGCGACGACACTCTTAGCCCCTCAGGGCTGGCAGAGCTTTGTGTCGTGACATGGTTTAAGGCTGGACCCAGAATAAATAATGATGCGTAGGTTTTCCCTATCGCAAATGCAGTCTCTTTTGCCTTATGCTGATGTGGTGAAAAGTAAATGCAGCGCCGCACCATTGCGCCGCGCGCAGGCACCATCGCGAGGCAAATGAGCATGACAAAGTAGCATGACAGTGTGTGTATGCAACGCGGCAGATGTACCTCCTAAGGTTTTTTATCGCGACAGATCCTCACGCTTATCACACAAAGAACTCTCACGGTACGTAGTTTGAACAAATTTAGGTCGCGACAGAGATTCTAGGTCATGATGTGGCTTAGGCTGTGGAGGTCGAGGCACGCGCGACATAATACTCTTGTGGCTCCGCGACATGGTGCACGATCACGCCAGATGGAGCGCGAGACAACGCGGCGTAGCCGTGCACTCGATGAATCTACCACAGCAGCACCGGGTCAGGTACGCTTTGTGCCATCGTTCATGGACACCGCTCACGATATAGTTGATCAATAACAAAAAAAAAAAAAGACCAAAATTTCGACCCCTAGGAATTGGGGTGTCACAGGTATAGTGAGATTATGTCTTGAATTCGACTAGAAGAAGATTAAGGAGGTGTATCGCAAAGTGTGGAGTGTTTCACCATATTTATAAAAGATAGGTTTTCGCTTTGTAATTCGCATCAATCAGAAATCCATGGAGGCGAAAAGAGCAAACCTCACATGTCCATCAACATTACAAAGAATCACAATGGCGAAATGTTTTCTTGAATCAATCCGAGCAGACCGCAGAGAAAGGTAACTATCTCAGGAATGCATATGTACGTGACAGAGATTGAGTGCATCATGAGGAGAGTAGTCACAGTAGCGCGGTATGAAGATATCGGCAACTGTTCAATTTTAGCAATCTAAATAAACTCAAGGTTATTAAGGGAGAGATCTAGTAGAAGGATTTGACTTCGAACACTATCAAAAGACTCATTCAATCCTATGAGAAATTGCATAAGTTGGTGACTGGAGAAGATACTAGCTATGGCCTTGACATTTCCACAAGTACACGATCAACATGAACAACTAGGAAGCGGCATCAAACAATTTAGCTCATCCCAGGCCTTTTTCAATTTGGTGTAGTATTGAGATATAGTCATTGTTCCTTGAGAGATTGAAGTGATATCTCTCTGAATTTGATAAATGAGAGGACCATTACATTCTCCATACCTCTCGGCAAGTTTATCCCATAACTCCTTAGCAGTGTTGGCATACAAAAAATCATCCACGATATCTTTGGAAATGGAGTTTAAAAGTCAGGAAATTACCATGCTATCGACTCAAAGGAACTATTCATAGTTCTTGGAATTCATATCAGGCTAAATGTATTTTCCATTCACAAACCCTAGCTTCTGTTTGGCAATCAAGGTGATCTTCATTGATCAGCTCCAAGTAAGGTAATTTTATCCAGTTAAGGGTGTGGTAACCAAAATCACATGCGCAAAAGGATGATCAGACTATGCAGAGACAAGGAACGACGGTGTCACCGCCATTGTTGAATCCTCTCGTTTTGAGAAAGCCAACATCATCGCCGCTCTCTTCGCATGGTTGTTCTCAATTGTCGTTGGAAGCCATTCCAAGAACAATCGATGAGAGAGAAGATGTCTTGGAAGGAAGAAAGAGGAAAGGGATCAAAGCATTGTGGAGGAAGAATGGAAGATTCGGTGCTCTAATACCATGTTCAGAGACATGAAGGAACCACACATAGAGAAGACTTGTAGAGGAGGAAAGTAACAAAAATGATCTTTTATTATATATGTCAGAATACAACAAGGCAAGATATTAATATATATATTAGAGGAAAGAACATTATGGACTAAACTAGTTTATTCTCAACTATGTTAGATACACGTGACAAACCATATGCCTTACCGGAAGTTTCCAGAATAGTGATATTTGTACATGCTTCACGTATCAAAATTAATTCTTTGAATTTAGAAGAAATGCAAGGAAGCCTAGTTGAATTTGATTAATTCTTGCATAATAATGATAAAATAAAAGAAAGAAAGAAGAAAACATATACACCCAAGGATTAGTCGAGTTGTGTGGAAATTGGCTTGAACATTAAAGAAATTATATTTATATTAAATTCAAATTCTATAAGCTTGAAGGAAAATTAGTTGTTTAACATGATATCATAATTTGATTTAACAGAGAGTCATGCATTCGAGTCACCTTTATGTAATTTGAATATTTGTTCCTTATTTGTGTATTTGAAAGTCTACAAAATGAGGATTCAGTTTGGTTTGTTTCTCTCCACACGTGGATATAGGGTAACACATAAGAGAGAATGTTAAGAAGAGCAATATATAAATAATGATCGTATTTAACCTAAATCCTACTGCAAGGGCGGGTGTTAAGAGACATATATATACTTATTTTGAACCAAAATCCTATAAAATTGAATTTTTAGGAAAGTTTGTAATTTAATATGGAATCGAAGCATGGTCTTTAACAGGAAGTCAATAAAAGACTCTATTTAGTTTGTTTGACTATGGTTTTAGGAAAGGTTGGTAGTTTTAGGGAAAAAGAAAAAAGAAAAAAGAGAATATATATACCTTGACATCCATGGGGAAGAAAAGGGTTCCCTTCGGTTTTAAGATCACAGCCGCAAACATCGATGGTTATTCCGTACTGACGGTCAAGATAATGAGCCTCACAAATTCCGAATGAATTAGTTCCCATCTCCCAGAACACGACCAAGGGAGCATAGCTGGAATCTACACTAATCGCCGGATTTGATAGGTTAATGTTGCCGAACCAGTCCCTAGCTCCCAAGAAAGCATATGTGCAATTTTCACTTGTCTTGGTATAATTCACACCGTACATACCAAGATGAGTCGATTGAAAATCGTCACGAATTGTGTTTTGGCAACACTGGTTGCCATAGCAACTAGTATTGGCCGTAATACCAGTATTACAGTCCGATGTGCAACCCGCTAAGATTTGGTCTTGAGCGATGAGGACGGCGTTGGTGTCGCATCCTACCACCATGAACATGTTATGAAGGGAGGAGAAACGGAAGGGGCTGCCACTGAAATCGGTGCTTCTCCATGTTCCGTTATTTTCGCACAAGGGGGTTATGGGACTGTTTACCGTCGCCGTTAGGTATTTCAGTGAAACGTTGAGAAGCTCCAGGTTGTTGAGTTTAGAGTGATTCAATAATGGTCTTGGAGGAGTAGAAGAATGGTTGCAGTTGACGGAGAAATAGTCATTGAAGTAGCAGTCTTTCCCGATTCCGAACGGGTAGGGAATGGAAATATTGCCACAGTCAGCGATACATCCTGGCTTGGCCAAAGATGGAGCTGTTGAAGCTTGTTTTAGCCATAGTAACGACATGATTAGCCGAAGCAACATGGTGACGGACATACTCATATTTCCTGATCTTCTGAATTTTTCAGAGATACAAAAAGGGTATGGATTATGATTATGATTATGATATATATATAAAAGCGAGTTTGGGGCCAAAATGGCCTGGCCCTTTCATTTATAAAATTATCGTTTTTATTGCTTTTACTAAACTGATATTCAAACTAACCTCTCTAACCCCACATAACAGAGATATGTTCAAAATTCAAACTAACTTCTTTAATCCCAAAAACAGCGATTTGTTCAAACGTTCAAACTAACTTCTTTAATCACAGATATGTTCAACTTTTCTTTTACTAAAATATAAGTTTGAATTTTTCTTTTTCAACCGTGGGTAGTGTATACACATAGAGTAATCCTAGGTCAATCTGTAGTGGTCTAAAGGGACTTGAACAGGGTGACCTTCAAGTAATTACTTCATTTTTAACTAAAGTTGTAGTTCAATTGCTGCTTCACAAATATTTTTTTACTTCAAAATTTATTGAAAATATTAAATGATAAATTGTTGATCAAACTAAAATTTAATATTAATTCAAAATTTAATATAAATTAAATATACTTTAATAGTAAAATGTTAACATTTTTTATGGATATAAAAATTGATAAAATACCAATAAGAAATTGTATTTATGGTCCAATTAATAATTTAAAAATAATTAAATTATATGACATATAATTTATTAATTATATTTTTAAACAATTCATTTATTTGCATTTGATATATGACTTTTACTTTCTTGATAGTATTTTTGTTCTTATAAGGAGTCGATCCCGATTCTTTTGTATGTTTGTCCCACTCCATCCTTTTACCGCTTTTGTCATGCCTAAAGGCTGATAAAATTAGCTTTATCAAATTAATATTGTACCTTTGAGTTTCCATGATAGGTTTTTCTATTATTTGAAAGCATACTTTTTATTATTTCATGTAAGAAAATGAATATTTTGTACGCATTCAACATGCTAAAAGCTATTAATAAGCAATAATTTAATAAGATAATAAAAATAAAATTTTGTAAATAAATGGATAATTTAAAAATAAAACAAATAAAACATCTTAAATTAATAAATTATATCTTAAAGCAAACTATATGTCATATAAATATAATCTATCATTTTCAAATTATCAATTTGTTGATGAATACAAAGAATTTATTAATATTTTATCAATTTATTTTTATTAAATTATTATTAAATCCTTAAAAATATGATCCATAAAACCTAGCTCAAGTGGTTAAGAGCTCAAATATGCATAGAGAGAGAAAGGTTCCAAGGTTTGGGGATAAATTTGTGAACAATGAAATATTATGATGTAATATAAGGTGAATAATCTTTAAAATATAAAAATTTTGATTATTAAAGTGCATATTTTTAATTTTATAAATAATTTATAATTAAAGTAAAATTTAAAGAAGAAAATGTGAAGCTGTAATTGCAACTGCAGTTGAGCTAAAAAATGAAGGTGTGATTGCGAGTCCTAAACTTATTTTAATTAAAAGAAAAAATAAAATAAAATGGTACATCAAACTCTGTGACATTAAAATGACTATGTAAGTTTAGTAAAAGGCTAAAAACGATATTGTCATCAATAAAAGGACCGGTAACCCAAACTCAGTCTCGGTCAAAGCGGCCTTTGACCCAAACAAAAAATTAATTTAGGCTTTGTTTTGAACATCCATTCAAACTACTTCTTCTTCATTTTTATTTTTATTTATTTTTTACTTTTTATTTTATAAAAGAAAACTCTATATCTTCCCGTGAGCTTACTATTTTCTTTTAATTGAAGACGAAGATAGGTCTCAGCTAATGATGGGAATATGAGTCTGATTGGATGGGTGAGCCATTTTGGTCCACATTTTTTGAGAGTTATGCTAGAAAAATTATGGCTCTAATAGAATTATGACCTATTGGCTCAGCCTGAATAGGCCACGTCCATAAAGGCTTGGGCTGAGCCAGCCCACTTGGTCCACTTTGTCCCATTTTTTATTTTAAATTTTTGTAATGATTATATAATTTTTTTTTATTTATTAAAAATATTAGTTTTTCTATTATGAAGAATATAAAATAGTTGTTTATAGAGAACAAATAGTTATTAAATAATTGGTTTTAATAAAATAAAATAATATTTATTAAGCCAGAAAATTGAATTTAGAGAAATGGTATGATAATTTTAATTAAAATCAGGAATGTTTTTATATACCCGGATTCTGAAAACGAACCGGTTGAAATCGTCATAAAAATCTAGCTACGGAAATCAAAATTCATCGGATTAAGTTATCCCAGTTCCGCATTTTTCGAGTCTTGAGGGTAGCAAGGGGCAGCAGCACGTGTTGAGTGGGCTGCGGTCTGTGTGTGTCGAAGTGCAGAATGAGTCAATGAGAGAACAGTGGGAGTAAGTGTGAGACATGTGGCAACACATGATTGGAGTGTAAAATCGAGGTGGATGGATAAGGAGATAAGAATCGAGTGAGCCGTGTGATAGTGACATATGGCAAGTGAGGACATCTCACGGCCAGTCTTGGACAGCTTAGTGGGATGGGAGAAGGAAAAAAAAAAGGAAGAAAAGAGAGAAAGAAAGAGAGAGTTTTGGAGTGAAGGCTCTGCATATATAAATTTCAAGCAGTGGAATAGACGGTTTCGATGGAGCGAGAGGGAAAGTCATCCTGTAACCAGCTTGACAGTAGACACCGGAATCGGGAGTTTGACAAACTCCTAAGAGGTAGGGGTTTTCTCTACTTGGTTTTAATCCTTGTCTATAAGAGCAATGCACAATTAGTCAGTGTATTTGGGGCCCGAAATGGTAGATGCATTTAGTCCCAGATGCGGGATGATTCTTTGGAGTTTAAGGACTATTTTTGAATAGTTCGGGCCCCGGATTGCAGTAGCGAACCAGACAGATTGTGGACTGCATAATTGGCCCATATGTATTGTTATGGCTGTACTAAAGATAATATATGTGTGGTTTGTATAATTATGTTAGTAGCATGTAGGTGGCAAATATCATGCTTTGGTGCGTGAAAATGTGTAGGCTTCGTATGCCTTGGGGGCCTTATCGAACGATAGGTGTGAAGTGCGTGACATGGTTTCGGAAGGGTTGTGCGATGGTGTTATCGGAGTATGTCAGCCTGATATATCGAAGGGTTGTCCACATAATTATTTATCGGAGTATGTCCACTAATACATATCGGAGGGTTGTCCACAAGTAAAACAAATATCTTTGTTTTAAAAACAATTTTTCATACATGGAAAATGCATGTGTGAGGGAGTCGGTGAAGACTCGAGGCATGGGACGGGGCATGTAGACATTCAAGTAGGGATATGCATGATTTACTTGAATGTTTGTGTGGTTTAACGTGCAGTGGAGCATAGGTGGGGAGAGTAACCCGTGTAGGAAGGATTCAACTGCGGGCATTGCTCGTCATGGGAAATAATTTCAAGTCTTTGGAGGTCTGGCCAGGGAGATGTCGAGACCTTAGGAGAGAAGAGAAGGCCAGATTTGACTTAATGCAACATATTTATGAAAATACAGGTAAAAACCTAGTTTTGTACTATGTAAAGAACAAGAGTTGTAATTAAACTCGTTTTTGTATAATAAATACAAAAAAAATAAAAAAAAATAAGTGCAGGGGATCGAATTGGGTGAGGCTCTGCCCATTTTCGATTTTATTAATCCGCGATAAGAGGGAAAGGCGCGCCTGGCGGAGTGCGCGGCTTGCTATGTGAGTCTTTCTGTATACGACAGAGGTTTCTCGGCTCACCGCAGCCTTGGGCGTGCGAGAGCTATTGCTACTGCAGACCTCCTTAGGTCCTCTGTCGAGACAGAGAATTCTCTCGCTATTTGGCTCGCTATGTCGCGGCCCGGGGTTTCTAGTGTCGCGACATGGGCGTTGGCGCTAGGGCTTTGATGTAGCGACATGACCTTTGTGTCGCGGCAATGGCCGCCGGTGTGAAGCTAAAGTCTATCGCGGCAGAGTTGGCTGGTGGCGCCGCGCCTGATCTTTTGGTGTCGAAATAGAGATTCGGGTTGTTTGGGCGGTGCAATGGGATAGTAGGTTATGCGGGGCGGTGTCTCGACATAGGGCACGACGCGCACGTCCTGTGCTCGCAACAGGACAATGTTGTCTTATGGCACACTATAATATGCTTGGCAACTGTTTGAACCATAGTGCTTTTTGTTCATGGCTCTTGTTCATAGGGCTTGTTAAAATAAAAAAGAAGTGCAAAAAAATGACCCCGAGGTGGGGCGTCACGGCTTGGTATTGTGGAAGCAGGTATACAGATACCTAGGGGCCAGGACTGGGTGTCCACATAGGTTTGGTTTTTATACCAGCTTCACGTGGTATGATGGGTTAGGTGAATGCACAGGACTCGATGGGGCACGGGTTTAGATCATGCATTCATTAGGCATTTGATGGGAATGATATGTGTGTGATGTGTGCTTGAATGTATGAAATATATACATGATGGCGGTATATGAACACTGGGAGTTGGAAAACGCAACATTAGGGTTTGGAAAAAAAAATGAACATGAGATTCGGGGTGAATTGAATTGTATTGAGTGGTTAGCGATTATCACCACTAGTGAAAAAGGTGATGTGAGTCGGTTCATGGTGCAAGTCTGTAGTTGTTGGCATATGCACTATTAGTTAGGCTAGGGATGGAATTTAACAGTTGCCATTGAGATGTGTAGATGTGAGTCGAGGATAGGGACGTAAGAGGTCGTCACGAGGTGCTGGTGGACTTTACTATTTTTATCAACGAGGCCTTTACGGTCGTGGGTGTTGAAGGCCCATTTGCCATTGCACGAAATTAGTCTGACTAGGAGTCGAGGAGGTCAGAGACAACCTCCAAGGTTGAGTCATTATCCTCAGGCATTCACGGGGAGGTGATCAAAGGTGTGTGGACCATTGGATTCAGAAGTGATTGAGAGAAGGTATTGGAGGCCATGGAGATTACCTGCAATAGGACGAAATCCAAACTAGGCGCATTCCGGCTAGGGTGAGTCCCGAGAGGTGTGGTGGGTTTGGGTTAAGACCTCAGGGACTTAGGATAATGGCAGGCGAGTTCCATGGGGCTCTTCATGGGCAAGTATTTCGAGCCCTCTTGGGCATGTAAAGGCCCGGGGTTCCTAGATGAGCGGGGAAGCGATGTGATGATGGAGTACGGCTAAGTTCTTGAAGTTGTGAGGTTTGTTGATGACTACGTGGCCACAGATATGACCAAGGTGAGGAAGTTTGAGAATGGGATGAAGTTGTCCATTCGGGGCAAGATTGTGGGACTACTTCTACAGGACATGGACTACATGGTCAGGAAACTGACCATGGCCGTAAAGAGATAGAGGACCGGGCATACGAGATCTGCAGTCTTGATGTGAGAGAAAGGAGGGTGATTATTCTCGGTTCGGAAAGAAATCGAAGGCTTCTAGCTCATGTGGGTTCTAAAGCCACGGCCATCAGTGAGTCAGGTTAGAGACTTAGGTCAGAGCGAGACAAGTGACATGTTTCCAGCATATGGCCGGGACATATAAGGCGGGATTACAGGCGAGATCCCGGTGTTTCCGGGATAATCGGAGTCCAGTCATCCATGGGACAAGCACGAACACAGTTCATTCCTCCACCCCCCAATACGTGTCAAAGGAACTAGTACCAATCCCAGGGTGTTGTCTGGGCGCCGGGTTCACAGCAACGGGCCCGGAGGCGGGAGTGGGCGAGGCCGGGACCCGGGGTGTGTGCATGCCATCTTCCGTGAGCGACATGTCGGTCCGGTTATCTGCAGGGTGTATTTGTTATCGCTATGGGCAAGGTATTATTGATTCTGGTGCATCCGCATTCATTCCTTATTTGCATCGGTTGTGGGAGTGGGCTTAGAGTCGAGACCTTGGAAGCCCTATATGTGAGTTCTCCTAGGGAGTAGGGTGAGTATAGATACGATATGTCGAGGTTAGAATTTAGAGATCTCAGGAGTTCTACTCCACGGTGGACCTAAGGGTCATGGACGTAGGTTCGACATCATCATCACCCAGGATGGAGCGGCTAACGAAGCATCTTAGTGTTGTCATCAATTGTGAGCGTAGGAGGGGTTCACAGCTACACGGGACGTACTCGCGTTACGTTTGAGGGACCGAAGCACGATATTTTCCCCGGGCCGTGGCCACCTCTAGGTGGCATGGACGGATGGCGGGTATTCGCGCCTTACCTGGAGGAAGAAGCAAGGCCAGGACTTAGATATGCCTCGGTAGTGATACGAGGATGTATTTCGAGATGAGCTACGGGATTACCTCCGGAGGATGTAGACTTACGTGGAGTTACGCTACGGCACGTTGCCCGCGTCTCTATGACTCATAGGATGGCACCAGTTGAGTTCTGCGGGAACTCGAGTCGGATACAAGAGTTGAGGATTCATTGGGCGAATCTTCACCTTAGAATACAGTTCTATTTGCGAATAAGAAGAGCCAAAACCCTTATTTGTGCGTTGACTATCGATAGTTGAACGGGTTGATCAAATCGGTACCCATTATCGAGGATTGATATTGTTCGATCGGTGAGGGCGAGTCTACTCGAGATAGACCGCCATACGGGTTATCCTGCAATTTGAGGTTAAGGAGGCAGAATATCCACAAGGCCAAGCGTTCGAAGGATGTAATGGGCACTTTGAGTTTACGGTGATGCCTTCCCGGATTGAAGAATGCACGACATTCATGGACCTCATGCGCAAGGTATTAAACTCTATTTAAGATCGATTTGTCATAGTCTTAGTGGATGGCATTTTGATCTCTTCCGATGAGGAGGGCATGAGGATCATTAGAGTTATTATTAGGCTGGCGGGGAATCATCAAGTGTATGAGTTCGATAAGTCGAGTTTACGGCTATGCGAGGTGAGATTCTTAGGGCACGTGGTGACCTCGGGCGTCAATGGACTGAGAAGTTGGTGTTATGATTTAGGAGGGATCGAAGTCAGTCTTCGAGATAAGTAGTTTCTTGGGATTTGTGGGGCACTACAAGATGTTCATCGAGGATTCTCGGGCTAGTATTGCTTTATGATGAAGTTGACTCGGAAGGAGGTCGAGTTTGAATGGAATGACTTGTGCAAGAAGGCATTCCATGCATTGAAGAGGCTTACTTCAGCTCCTATTCTGATAGTCCCAGAGAGGGGACAAAGGTACACAGTGTATTGTGATGCCTCGAAGGCCAGACTGGGATGTATTTTGATGCAGCTCGGGAGATTAGTAGCTTATGGTTCCCACCAGTTGAAAAACCATGAGCAGAATTACCCCACACACGACATGGAGTTGGCGTATGATGCTGCCTTGAATTTGCGCCATTACCTATCTGGCTTGGTCGAGGAATTAATATTCGGATCACAAAAGTGAAATATCTTCTGGCAGACCTGTGTAGAAACAGCAGCAGTGGAATGCAGTTCTAGAGATTTTCTGTTCGCTACCATTACCACCACTGTTAAGGCAATGCATTGTTTGATGCGCCGAAAGTCACGGGGAGCATTGCCTAGTATAGCTTCGAGAATTAGCGGTCTTTCGAAGCGTGAGACGGTCGGGTAGCATACAGAGCGGCTCGGGGCAGGTGGGGAGTTTGGTGGCTATGTTCCTATTGGACGTGCGATTGGAGTCGAGAGCGGGATGCGAGATGGTGTCATCGGGGCCAGGTGCATTTGGTATGGTGTGAGGGCTAGACCATCCCACCTGAATGGTAGTCTTCGGTATGGGGGACGGGGTAGTGGTTCCCTAGTTAACAAAGCTAAGAGAGGAGATCCTTAGGGAGTTTCACTGCTCCCGATTTGTTGTGCATCCAGGTGGCACGAAGATGCGAAGTGATCTTCTGTCCCGATATCTTTGGGCGGGATGAAAGACTATAGGGGACTTTGTTAAACCGATGCCTTACGTGTCGTGAGGTTAAGATTTAAGCACCGAAGCCCGGCGAGTACCTCCGACCAGTAGAAGTAGGCCCGGGTGGAAGTGGGAGCATGTCACGATGGATTTGTTTCACACTTGCCCACGGACGCACGCTAAGAGCATGACGAATGTGGACCCTACGAATACAGTAGTAACTCAGCTTTCAAATGGAAGGAAAATGTGGGTTGATTTTCAAATTTTAGAAAATCCGTCCCCGAGGAGGACAGTTTTTCCTTGGAGTCGCCACTTACTTTTTGTTGTTATTTTATAAAGGGGAAAACCAAGTAAGAACAAAAAAACCTCAATGACTCCAGTATGGAAAAAGCGGTCTGCGAAAACTAGATTTACGGATCAGGGATTCGGATTACCTACTCGGGAAGGTACCTCTCGTAAGGTAGCACCCCTCTAGGCAGAACTCGGTCTCTACTAGTGAATTAGATTATGTAGTAGCATATGGGTCACATATCGGATAGTCTCTGAGCCAAACATACAACAGTCAGTTGACCCTAATTAGTATCTAGCATGCTTAAAAACATTCGACCAAAAGGGAGCGAATAGCGCGTGTACACAGTGGTCCACAGCCACCATGTACATCAAAGGTTAGCCAACAAACATGTAAGCATGCATGACACCCCAAACACAAGCATCATGTGAATTCATTTACCCAGGCATTAAAGCACATACTGTGGTTCCTAGCCAATGACTGCATAAGAGGTCGGTCGAGGCTCAGATGCATCACAAATGTCAAAATCAGACACCATGCCTTGTCTTGATACCAATCTTGGCGCTAGCATGTACTCGAGGTCCCTAGCCATGCTGCTTGTAGGAATAGGTAGAGACCAAATAATACATCATACATCATGCATTAAAACCAAATATTGGATCCCATGCAAAGAAGACGGGCTACAGAAAGGGAGTAGGAAGTGGTTTGCTTACTTTAGCACACATTCCACTTTAAAATCCCTAAACCCAAACCATACTTTGAAATCCACATTTGCCCACTACCCCAATTTGTTCAAATCGAAGCGAACTCAGACCTAAAGTCAGCCTACAGGTTCATGATGACTAAGAGCACACCATAATAGATTCGGAATTTGAAACATGCTAAAATAGGGAAATTTGCCGCGTGAAATTTGTCTTTTTAACCGGTTGAATCGGTTCTCAACAAGTCCAAACGATTGAGAAAAATTCTGAAACTTTGTTAGAAAATTCCTCACGGAGTCAAGAATCCAACAAAACAAACGAAGTGCAATTTTGACTACGAATGACCAAGAACCAATATAAACAAAGCAAAGTACCCAAACTGCCATTTCGGAAAACCTAACCCAGTAGGCAGGCGGTTCGGTTTCCCAACCTATCTAGACTATTGAAAGATCTCAAACTTGTCAGAACTTTTCTCACAGAAGTCAGGAATCTAACAAGACAAGCGGAGTGCAATTCAGGCTAAAGATGACCAGAACGACACAAACAAAGCAAACTACTGCAAACTGCCATTAGGAAAACCTAGCTTAATGAACAGTTCATTCGGTTTCCCAATAACAAGTCTAGACTGTTGAAAAGATCTCAAACTTGTCAAAACTTTTCTCCTCCACCGAGTCAGGAATCTAACAATAACCTAAGCAGTGCAATTAGACTCGGTGGCCAAAAGACAACGACGGCCCAATTTACCCAAAGCTGCTTGCAAAAGCCTTCATGAACTGACCAGTCCAGTTTCTAACCAGTTGAGCGGTTGGAATAAAGTCCTCAAAATGGTCAAAACCTTCCTCCGGTGAGGAATCTATGGAAACAAACGATGATTGATTACCGGCTCGAATGAGTGAGAACCCTGACCAAAACAATCAGTTGTTTTCTAAAGCGGGATGCTTGTGGCTTGTTGAAGCCCAGGCTCTCACGTATGAGCGTGAACACGAGGTTCAAATGGTTGAGGAAAAACATAAAATTTGGTCAGAATATCCCTTAAAGGCGGGAAACTAAAAAAACAAGCGATTTTATGATTCACCATTTCGGATGGTGAGAGCAGGCCGAAGCAATCAGTTGTTTTCTAAAGCCCAGGAATTGACGAAGCTGTTGACAGGCTCTCACGTATGGCGTGGCAGGTTCAAATGGTTGAGAAAACCTCAAATTTAGTCAGAATATCCTTAAAGAATAGAGTGGATCCGAGTCTATTTCTTACCTCTTCCATAAGCGAAAAGAAACCCGAAGCTAAATTGAAAAATCATCAAATGTGCTTAGAGCAGGAAGCGCCCCTCCAAGGTCCCTTCCACTTTGATCTTTCTCTCCTTTTGTACTGATTCCTGTGGCCTCTGAGCCTACCTGGTGTTTTCCACCTTGAGCTTTGGAAAAGAGCGATCGGTCGGAATTAGCTTCCCTATTAACTCCCACTCCTCATTTTCCATGCAAAATTTGAATATCTTAAGTTTCGGCTTGCTTCACCTCTAAGTATCACATGGATTCATGGTGGGCTGCATGTAAATTAAGACAAGGCCCAAAATGGACCCACAATACTGCCCATGGTCGAGCTGGAGCTTATGGGCCCGAACCATATAGGATTTGGGCTCCAAAATCACAAAAAAGCAGTGGCTCCCTGGTGGCGGAGCTGTGCCAGTTGAACCAGATGCCAACCAGTCGAGCCGGTTGAGGAAAATTATATGAATTTTGACATAGAATGTTCCCAGAAGAGATTAGGAGACCAACAAAAAAAAACGGTGCACCATTCTAAGTCTGGATGAGAGAATATGGTCGAGAGCAAGAGGAGTACTCACCAAATCACCAAAAAAAACGATGTTGTATCGTCTTTGCCTTGATGAACCAGTCAAACCAATTAGTCAAATGGTTGACAAACATTGTAATTTTAACAGAAACCTCCTTGGAAAATAAGGAATCCATGCCAAACAAACAGTGAACGATTATGAGTTCGGACAAGGGAGATACGATGGAAACAAGCTCAAGTGCTCTGAATTTGACATACTACAACAAGCTTTGATTGAGCTAAAACCTCGAGGGCCCCACTTGCTTCCTATAGCACGATGCAATAACTAAAAAATAATCCATGATGACACTCTAAGTGAACTACATACACACTCCTTGGACGCATACAAGCCACAGGGCTCGGAGACAGTTAAGCCTAAAGGGCCACTGTGGTGTTATATATGAGGCGATGGGTGAGTGTGACCTCATAGGATAAATGCAAGTGTTGAGGGAGGCAAAATTGAGGGTCTACAAATATGCCTATCTTAGTGAAATTGAATGAGCGAGGTGAATCATTAGTGCGAGAAGTGCAACGATACAAGAAGTGAAATGAATTCTAGTGAAGAACCCGGATAGTAACAAATTTGTCCCTTACAATCTTGGGGTTAAAAGAACAGTCGCTCTGATTGGAAAGGACAAAAGAAAACCCCGATGCAGTCTTTTTGGGAAGATGGTGATCCGGCACAATGCGGAAAAGATAATGAAATCGGGCGTGTTGGAGAAGGTGAAATCAGGGCAGCTACGGAAGGGTCTAGGACAGAGTATCGGAAAAGGTTGGATCAGGTGATGTCGGAAAAAGTAGAATCACGAGGCGAGTGTCGGGAAGGTGGAATCAGAAATGATCTTAGGAAAGGGTAGAATCAGAACAGAGTTCGAGAAAATGGGAAATCCGAGGAGTAGTCTGGGAAAGGTAGAATCGTTGAGTCAGGAAGGGAAAATCCGGTGAGTCTGCCCAGGAAAAGGTGGGATCTGGCGATCAGGAAAGGTGGGATCAGGGCGATGCGGGAGGAAGAGGTAGATCAGTTGAGTCTTGGGAAAAGATGGGATCTGGGCCAGTACGGAAGATTGGAATCCGGGCGATCTGGGGAGGTGGAATCGGTTGAGTCTTGGGAAGGTAGGATCCGGCCCGAGTACGGAAATGGGGGATCGGCGAAGTGTAGGAAGGTGAATCCGGGTGAGTCTTAGGAAGGGTGAAAATCTGGGCGAGTTCCGAGGAAGGTGAAATCAGGGTGAGTCTTGGGAAGGTGGGATCAGGAATAAAAATGGGGGATCACAGATGATCTTGGGAAGGTAAAATCGAATTGATCTTAGGGAAGGTAGAAATCTCAGGCGAGGTTCGAGGAAAGGTGGAAATCAGGGCGAGGTGCGGGAAGGAAAATCCGGTGAGTGGGAAAGGTAGGATCTGGGTGATGCACGGAAATGGGGGATCAGAGAATCACACAGGAAATGTGGGATCGGGCGAGTGCCCCGGGAAGGTAGAAATGCGGGCGGGGTTCCGGGAGAAGGGACTTGGGATGAGTCAGGAAGGATCGGAGGGGTAGATCAGGAGGAGTCTGGGAACCACGGATTAAAGGGATAGGGGATGCCAAAACTAGGCTCACAGATGAACTAAAGCCAGATAGGATGACTGTGAAACCTAGAGGAGCAATGGGAGACTTAGGATGTAGTTGAGAATCTTGACCTTGATGACAAAAGGGTATGCCCCAGTGTGACGTCAGAAAGTGCTAATAAAATGACAGCGAAGCAACCTTGCATTAACAGATGGAAAAGAATGAGTGCCTTTTGTGGGAGCAATCTACATGGAAATGTGGCCATATGAAGAAAAGGGAGTTATGCCACGATCTGAGGCCATCAATGCCATGTCAAAATCCCATAACTGCACATGCGGTCAAAGTCAGAGAGCTGAAAACATCACGATCATTCATTTGTGAAAATCATCCATTTATTTCACAACATCGATATCCTGGCCCGATATAGGGTATGCCCGGTGTGCACATCGATGTCTGAAGTGCCTCGATAAAAAAAACTGAAATAATTTCTGAAGACCGATTGTCGAACAGAACAAGGCGACATATGGGGTGTGTGCCGTGTGCACCTGTCGAGTTGTGAAGATATGAGCAAATCTTACCCTAGGCTCTTAGAAGAACTATGCTGTATGAAGAAACTCGGTTGCATGTAGAGCATACTCAAACTTTGATGCCAAAACATCTCTAGGCGAAATGGGCTGCCAGTGTACATGCGTAAGAGCCGAAGCCAACACGAAAAGATGGAGATATGCCCCAGTGTGAATGTGTAGCATGGCCTTCAATGAAAACATCAGCGGTCGACTCTCTGTATCATCTATATCTGATCATGGACCTGAGGCAAGCAAACTAAATGGAGAAGCAATATGTGACCCTCGATACTCCCCAAGAACAGAGACCTGTCGACATCCCATACTCAATCAATAGATAGAACCTGTCCGTATAAAATGCTTGAGAAGCAAACCGCAGGTCTCGCTGGTCTCGGGGTGGTCTTCACGACTCGAGACACGTAATGTAGGCCGGGGTGAAAGGTGAATGACATGATGGGAAACAAGGCCCCGAATACCGGTAAATCTGTCAGAAGCCATATAATGTCAAATATCAAAGAATCATGTGAGCAAGGTGACTCAACCAACATCCGAATGAACAATGTCAAACGACAAGTGAATGCACCAAAGGACACGTCGCTTAAGAAGCGAGACGACGATCAATAAGAGTAGAAGAAGACTGAAAGGGATAAGAAAAATGATGAATGGATAAAGCAAAAAAAAAGAAACAAGCTGGGATACAAATGTGGCAATGTGTGACAACGACGAACAACTCGTCGAGGCGTCAAGTCAAGCGAGAGTCAGCATAAGATGGGAGTGGTGATGCAGTAATGATCCAGGGGACTGGTGCGAAGCAACCCAGACCTCGTTTCTAATGAATTACTGAAATCCATGGAAAGATCGTCTGATGCTTTATCGACCCTCGGAGGAATAATAAATCTCTCAAACCACAAATGAGTACTTGAATATCAAACAAACTACGAATTTTTATTTTTTTATTTAATTTTTTGTTTTGATTGTGCTTTTTTTGTTTTTTTTTTTTTTTTTTTGTTTTTGCTTTGAACCACAGAAGTAGGTCGAATGCCATACTAACACAATCCGACCGAAAGAACTCAAACCTCGAGAGCCTAATGGTCCTCTCAACCTAGAATCCCATATCGAAACCAGTAGGCGGAGCGAAAGGTGCTGACAAACTGTGGTAGCTGCAGGATGAGAGCACGTCATCATCATATGAAAGCGAATAGAGATGATGAAACTAGACTCAAAGATAGATGGTATGAAAATGCAAAATGGAAAGAAAGAAACAAGCGATGATGCGAGAAGAAACGAGCGAAGAATGTCACAATGCTCCTTAATGCTCACATATCGAATAATAAATGAAGAAGAGCGCACGGGGCGGGCTGACCCAGTCGAGAAAAGTATGCAAGAGTGAATGAAAATAAGCCATAATAAACCGTGAGGCTCAAGAAGGGCTAGCAATAGGATATATCAATGTATGGGTGTGTAATAGAATATGGCTACTCAAAGTAGCCTTTTATCAACTGACCATGATCTCACGCATACAAAACTGCTTTAGGCGATCCACATTGGCGGCTCAGTGGCTGATTTCCGTCGAGTCTATCAACCGGTGCTCCCTCTTGAGTGGATCTCGGATGACACAAGGCGAAGCTCAATTGGATTAAACTTACCTCTAGGGTTGGTGATCAATCCCTGAGGACCTTCAAGACCTAGATCGCCTTTTTGAAACCTCCTGGGCTTGACCCTTTTTCCAAATGCACGGGTCATTTTCCTCTGATAAGCCTGAACATGATCTGTTGCCCTCAATCTCCTCTCATCCAAAAGGAGTGAGGCGATGTGCGCAGGGCCAGGCCCACTCGGTCTTAGATATCGATGCTCACAATGCTGCTCTCGAGGATCTATCTCAATTTCAGGCGAAACTTGCCTCATGCCATCTTGAGTGAGGTGTGGCCCGGTTGAAGTGCGAAAGATGTGCGATAAGCCCACGATGCGAAAGGGAGCTTCTCGTGAAATCCTAAGTCTCGACCATCTTTCTCAAAATCCTCTTGATATGCCTCCTCGATGCCATAAAGGGCTGAACGATGATCGAAACATATGCGTAGGAAACCCATGAGATACTGGCGAAATTTGAAAGCTGCGCATAATCATGCTGATATGATCGCTCTTTGAGGGTCTATCTATAATATGTGCTATCTTCTCCCTCCATCGGGAGATAAATGAAGTGATTGACTCATCTGGCCTCTTGCTGAGGCCTCCCAACTCTCTTCGAGGATATGTCCCACTACGGTATTAAAGAATAATACGATAAACTCTTGTCCCAAATCAGCCCATGTCCTACGCCTCGAAGGGTCCAATGATGCAAACCAACGCTGAGCGGCACCACTCAGCGACAGAGGAAAAAGCATGATCATCTGTGCCTCATCTAATCTATGCCCGCGCATAACAGCGTTGTATAACTGCAAGTGAATACGTAAGGCACCTATCCAGTGCTCTCCCCGATGTCGGGCATGCGGAACTCAGGCGGCAAGAAATTTGCCACTAGAAGGTCATCATGTCGAGTCCCTGGCCTATAACTCCATGAGAAACATACGAGAGACTGATCCTCGCCATCAAATCCTATCGATCCCGGGCCCCAGTGTCAGTAATAATCGGTCTTGAGGTCTGGCAGGTGTGGCATGGTCTCGGTCGACCATGTAAATTCAAAGCTCAACCTGTGGGGCTGGGTGAGACCGATGGTGGTGGTGGAGGTGTAGCTATATATCTGTGTCACGAGTGGGTCGGATAATGGTGGGGTGGTGGAGGTGGAGGCGTAATAGTCACAACACTGTATAGAAGTGGGTCCAGATGATGGTGGTGGTGGTGGAGGTGAGGTAGAGTCATCTGCGAGGTGCTCAAGAAAGTGGCGATGGTTGGGCACGATGCCCATCAATCCTCTGTCCCGGTCGATAGCATCCCCACACAGGAGAGATGCCGTAGTATCGACAATCTATTGCTGTTGGCTTGTTGGCGTACTGAGAGTCCCATATCTCTATGATTTGATGTACATTCTAGCCGGCTTGTGTGGATCGAATCTCTAACAAGTCTACCTGGATGGGAATCAAGCTCAAAACGGAGTTTGCTGTAGTAATAATCTGGAAGAAGTAAAGGAGCATATCGGTTCGTGACTATCAAAATGGGAAATGTTAAGTATTACAATCCACAATGAAATCCTCTAAGGGAATGAGCTGACATGTGATGTTAACATCTAATGCGATAAATGGCTCCACATGCGGGACGGGGGTCGACATAAAGTAATACATAGGGTAAGATGGCTCAAAAAGCTAGCAAGAAGAGGCTAAAGTCTGAAGGCTATATGACAATGCCTGAGGATACCTGACAAGTCTAGTAAGCAATCAAAGTGACACCTTTGACCACGCATGTATCCATAGAAATCTAGCTCTCAGACTATCAGGTCTTCATTGCTCGAACATCAGTCATCTCCATAGTGCTCTCATACATCGATATAGCACCATGTGAGTTTTTATTCAAACCCCAGCAGTCGAAGGTAAAATTAGGAATAACTCCCAAGCAACATAAAGCAATCCAGGAATGGTCGGCCAAGACTCGTGATTCGAATAGAGGATACACATGCCCCACGAACCTGAGTAGCGGCATTCATGCGGGGAAGGGCTTGAGTCATACAGCAAACAATCATGCCTGAAAGAAGCGAGCTATCACAAGAATCTACACGTGTCCTCTAGCCTGAAAATCCCCAGATGTTATAGCTAGATACCAATTATGTAGAAAGCATGCTATAATTCAACAGTTGAACACCTGACATCCTTGAATCACAAATGCAAGCCAAATACCAATCAAGTGTTATGATCATCAATTATCTCGTAACTTGAGAGCCTCGATCGAAGGACCATGTGTGATATACACAACTCAAGTTCAAGCAGATCCTCTTATGAAACCAGAGATTCTGGATTCGGTCCCCGATGGTCGCCAATTTGTGGATACACCAGATCCATTCAAGCTTTTAAATGGAAGGAAAATGTGGGTTGATTTTAAAATTTTAGAAAATCGAGTCCTAGGAGGAACTGATTTTTCATGGAGTACTTACGCTTACTTTTGTTTATTTTATAAAGGGAAAACCAAGTAAGAACAAAAACCCGATGACTCATTATGGAAAGCGTGTAGCTAGATTGCAGATTAGGAGATTCGGATTACCTATCGGGAAGGTACCTCATATGGGTAGCACCCCTCTGGAAAGCTGGAACAATTTATGATGATTCAGGTGTGTAGTATGTGAGTTACTCAGATAGTCTCCTGGAAGGCTAAACATACAACTTAGATCGAGACCCTGACCTAATTGGTATCTAGCATGCTTAAAACATTCAACCAAAGAGCCCGAAATAAGCGTGTACACATGGTCACGGCCAACAACATACATCGAGTTAGCCAACAAACATAGCAAGCATGCATGACACCCAAACACAAAGCATCCATGTGAAATTTGTTACCCAACATTAAGCACATGCACATGGTTCCTAGCAACAGCACATAAGAGTCGGTCAAAGAGCTGAATGCATCTAAATGTGAAAATCGAACACCATGCAGCTTATGAATACAAATACCAGCGCTAGCATGTACCGAGGTCCCCTATCACATGCTAGCAGGAATAGGTAGAACAAATAATACATCATACACATCATGCATTTAAAACCAATAATTGGATCCATACCAAAAAGAAGCGGTGAAAGGAGGTAAGTAGTTTTGCTTACTTTACTTTACATTCCTTTAAATCCCACAAACCAAACCATGCCTAAATCCCACGTGCCCTACCACTGTTCAAACCAAGAAACTGAACTCCAGACCCTAAGTCAGCCTACAGGCTCCTTGGGGCAACTAGGCAACGCCATAATAGATTCGGAATTTGAAACATGCTAAAATGAAATTGCCATGAGCATCTTGCACAACCAGTTGAATCGGTTCTCAACAAGTCCAAACTATTGAGAAAAATTCTGAAACTTTGTTAGAAAATTCCTCACGGAGTCAGGAATCCAGCAAAACAAACGGAGTGCAATTCTGACTACGAATGACCAAGAACCAATATAAACAAAGCAAAGTACCCAGAAAGCTATAATTTGGAGAAACCTAAGCTTGATGAACCGGTTGGTTCGGTTTCCCAACCTGTCTAGACTGTTGAGAAAAGATGAAGCTTGTCAGACTTTTCTCAAGAGTCAGGAATCCTAACAAGACAAACAGAGTGCAATTCAGAGCTCGAATGACCAGAATTAACACAAACAAAGCAAACTACCCAAAGCTTGCCATTCAGGAAAACCCTGGCAATGAACCTGCTCATTCCAGTTTCCCAACCAGTCTAGACTGTTGAGAAAAGATCTCAAACTTTTCATAACTTTTCTCACAGAGTCAGAGTCTCTAACAAGACAAAGCAGTGCAATTCGACTCAGAATGACCAGAACCAGCACAAACAAACAAACCCAAACTGCCATTAGGAAAAACCTAGCAATAGACAGTTGCATTCGGTTTCCTAACAAGTCTAGACTGTTGAAAAGATCTCAAACTTGTCAGAACTTTTCTCACAGAAGTCAGGAATCCTAACAAGACAAGCAGTGCAATTAAGATTTCAGAATGACCAAGTAACACAAACAAGCGGACTACTAGTTGCTTTTCTATAAAACTGAACTTCATGAACCAAATGATCCGGTTTCCTAACCAGTTGAGCCGGTTGGGAATAATTCTCAAAATGGTCAGAACCTTCCTCAAGGAGTCAGGAATCTAACAAAACATATGGTGATTTATTCTCAGCTCGGATGAGTGAACCAACAAAACAATCGGGTTGTTTTCTAAAAGCAAGGACACGGCAAAGCGTGAACCGGCTCTCACATATAGGCCAAGAAAACCGGTTCAAATGTGGTTGAGGAAAAACATAAAATTTGGTCAGAATATCCCTTAAATAATAGGGAAACTAACAAAACAAACGGTGCATGATTCTCTGGCTCAAGTTGATGAGAACCAACGAAACTGTCAGTGTTTCTAAAGCGGGACCCATGACGAAAGCTGTTGTTAGGCTCTCACGTATGAGTAGTGAAAACAGGTTCAAATGGTTGAGAAAACCTCAAATTTAGTCAAAATATCATAAAGAATAGAGTGGAGCCAAGATTCTATTTCTTACCATCTTCCACAAAACGAAGAAAGAAACCAAGCTAAGGCTTGTCAGGAAAAATCATCAAGTAATGCGTCAGGAGCCGGAAGCGCCCTCAAGGTCCCTTCCACTTTGATCTTTCTCTCCTTTTGTACTGATTCCCACCTCAGCCTCTGAGCCTACCTGGTGTTTTCCACCTTCAAGCTTTGGAAAGAGCCCAATGGAGTCGAATTAGCTATAACCACTCCCCTCCTCATTTTCCATACCAAAATTTGAATATCTTAGTTTCGACTTGCTTCACCTGAAATATCCACATGGATTCATGGTGGGCTGAATGCTATAACTTAAGGCCAAAATGGACCCACAATACTGCCCATGGTCGAGCTGGAGCTTATGGGCCCGAACCATCTCGTTTGGGCTCGAAATCTTAGCAGACAGATGCCAACCAGTCCAGCCAGTTGAGAGAAAATTTTGAAATTTTGATAAAATTTTCCTTGAGAATATGAGACTAACAAAAAAAAGCGGTTGCACCATTTAGAGTCTGGATGAAGATATGGTGAAACAAGGAGGAGTACTCACCAAAATCACCAAAAAAAAAAAAAAAAAACGGTGTTGTATACATCTTGCCTTGATAGATATTCAAACCAATTAGTCAAATGGTTGACAAACATTTATGAATTTTTAACAGAAACCTCCTTGGAAAATAAGAATCAACAAAGAGCAAAGCAGTGAACAATTCGAGTTCGGACAAAGAGGAGATATGATCGAAACAGAAAGCTCAAGTGCTTTCGAATTTGACATACTCTAATAAACTTTGATTGAGCTAAAACCTCTGAAGGGGCCCCCACTTGCTTCTATCTTACGATGCAATAACTTAAAAAATAATCATGATGACACTCTAAAGTGAACACTTACCTCAACGGACGCATACAAGCCCCTGAGAACAGAGAGACAGACTAAGCCTAAAAGGGCCCTAATGGTGTTATATGAGAACGATGGGTGAGTGTGACACCCATAGGATAAATGCAAGTGTTGAGGGGCAAAATTGAGGGTCTACAGCGGTGTGGGTGATAGTGGACTAACTCACGAA
This sequence comes from Tetrastigma voinierianum, assembly GCA_016808115.1. NCBI lineage: Eukaryota > Viridiplantae > Streptophyta > Magnoliopsida > Vitales > Vitaceae > Tetrastigma > Tetrastigma voinierianum. Next base: position 29,557 of record JAEQBH010001400.1, on the reverse strand, counting down.
GTCGGCACATTTTCTAGCCGTGTGGATGACCTTCACATTAGAGGGGAGTTACTGCGGTGTATGTCGAGGGTGTCAGGCTACATGGAGTGCCGATGTCCATAATATCATATAGAATCAGGATTTAAGGCACGCTTTTTGGAAAAAGCTTCCGAGCCATGGGAACACGATTGACAATGAAACCTTTACATTCCATCCCTTGACAGATAATTAAGTTCAGGAGAGACCATACTGATTTAGAGACATCTCTTGCGAGCATGCGTCTTGGATCATAAGGGTATTTGGGAAGACACTTGCCCTTAGTGGAATTCGCCTACAACAACAGTTACCAGGAGAGTATATAGATGGCACCCTATGAGGCGTTGTATGGGAGGTCATGCCGATCACCGATTTGTTGGACTAAGGTAGGAGAGAGCTCCATCACTGGTCCTGATCTGATTAGAGACACCTCGGAGAAGGTGAGAAGGTTTGTCTGGCGACATCTTCTACGGCTGGTGGCTAAGAAGAGCTACGTTGAAATGACGACATCGTATACAGAGTTCGAGGTTGACGATCACGTCTTCTTGAAGGTGATGCCTAAGAGAAGAGTGGTCAGGTTCGGCAAGCGAGGGAAGCTATCGCTGAGGTTCATTGTGGGCCCTTGGGGTGCTGAGATGTGGGTGGGCTTGTGGCGTGCCGGTTGGCTTTACCACGCTCTTAGGTATCGGTGTTCGTAGGGTGTTCAACGTCTACATGCCTCGGAAGTATACTCGGATCGGCTCATGAGCTGGTGGGAAGAGATTCTTTGATGACACATATGGGACCTTTGAGGAGGACCGGTCGCATTATGGATGTAAGATCAAGTTTTGCGACGCAAACCATGAGGCTAATTGAAAGATGTTGTGGCGTGCAGGTGGAGTGGGAGGGAGCTGACGTGGGAGCACGAGGACACGATGGACCACCTACCCCTTCTTGTTCGAGGGGGGATGAAGGAGTGCGCGAGTTTTAGTCCTCAAATAAGGTAAGTAAGCTAATCTACATGTGAGATGGTGCACATTGCATATGCATGTGAGTGGTGTGAATGTGTGCAGAATTTTGGGACGAAATTCTTTTAAGGGGGGAAGAATGTAAAACCCGAGAAAATTCAAAATTTTTGAGAAATGGTAAAACAATAATTTCGGTTGAAAATCCTGAATTTTTCTAGATCTTGGATGATGAAACGGACTTCGCCGTTGAAATCATCTCGCGAAATCTAACACACGTGAGATTTCGGTCGGAATTAGAGGATGATCCCCAGTTCGTTTTTAGAAGTGCTATGGGTAGGGGGGACTTAGCCTTGCGTGTTGAGTGACTCACCGGTCATCACGATGTCAAGTCTGGAATGATTCAACAAGAAAGCTCGAGTGGAGGCCATGTGGAGACATGGCGGCACATGATTGGGTGGAAATCCAAGGTCGATGGATAAGGAGATAAGGGAATCTAAGTGAACCAATGTGATAGTGACATATGGCAAGTGAGGAGATCTCACTTGACCCATCTTGGACCAAACCAGTGGGATGGGAGAAGGAAAAAAAAAGGGAGAAAAGAGAGAAAGAAAGAGCTTTAGAAGCTTTGCCTTCCCTCTCTGAATTTCTGACAGTCGGACCGACGGTTTCGACGAGAAAGCCCAGAGGAAAGTTCATCCCACATAAGCAGGCTTCGGTAGACATCGGAATCGGGGAGTTTTAACAAACTCCAAGAGGTAGGGGTTTTTCTCCTATTTGGTTTAATCCTTGTCTAAGAACCATACAAATGGTAGGTGTATGTGGGGTCGGAATGTCCATGCATTTCAGTCCCAAAGATCTGGGACTAAGTGTTAGGGATTCAAGGACTGTTTTCGGACAGTCCGGACTGGATTGTTTTGGGCAACTCCAAGATGAATTGTCGAACCATAGATTAGCCCATGTGTGTTGTTTGTGTTATTGCTAAAGATGAATAACATGTTGGTTTGTGTATGTTAGTATATGCATGCTTGATATATATTAACATGGTCTGGCATCAGAAAAATGGCATGTGTGCATTTCATATGCACGGGGACACCATAGAACAATAGGTGTAAGTGCATGACATGGTTTCATAGGGTTAACCAACAATTATTTATCGGAGTATGTCCACTACAATATATCGAAGGGTTGTCAACAAAATTATTTATCGGAGTATGTCCACTAATACATATCAGAGGGTTATCCACAAGTAAAACAAATATCTTTGTTTTGAAAACAATTTTTCATACATGGCAAATTGATGAGTGCCTAAAACACTCATGCCATACCCGCGTCTATCTTATTGTTTTAGCTTAATTTTCTGATTAAATTCTACGTATTTCTATGGCAGATGTCTTATTTTTGCATTTTTATGTGAGCTAGCGGGCGGCGGTTTTGAGAACATTTTGGAAGCGGAGGGTGAAGTGCGATAATTTGGCGAGAGCGTTCGCGGCGCGTTTCAACGTCGCGATGTCCCAACGTCGTGACATCCCAACGTCGTGACGTCGGGTCAACAAAAATAGAAGTCAACAAGCGGCAACGTCGCGACGTCTCAACGTCGCGACGTTAAGCGCTGTTACACTCTCCATCATTAAAAGCAAAGGACGGAGTCGGGGCATCGAAGAAACGTCTGGATACGAGCACGGAAAGCGAGGCGACTTGAAGGAAATCGATTGAAGAAGAGCGAGTTACTTTTGTATTTTTCTTCTCACGAAAGAATGATGATGTTTATAGATAGAATATTCGTGTGCCCCATCGGTATGTTCGTTCATATCCCCAGGGTGTTGTTGAACCTTGTCACGATTGCATGGATTAAAGATTCGTATTTTATATTATTCAGTTGTTTATGACTTGTTAGTATCTGCTCTATATCTGTAATTTATTTACATGGTGATATCTGGCCAACATTGGCATGATTGTGCTAGATATCGAGGGTCGCGAAGGAATAAGGATGCGAGGATCTTAATAGAAGCGACCTAGGTGATTGGTAAATAGAGATATTCGATTCTAAGGGTGGTATTAAGTTTAAAGCATTTAAGCGTTCGGTATTGGGTTGAGTGAGATACACTTAACCACAACTGTATGAGATAGGTGGATACACCTCGAGAGAGGGTATCTCATAGGAACGATCACCCCATCATCAATAAGTCGTGAATAAACTGAATAGTAATTTCTCTAGGTAGTAATCCATCAAAAGTGATAGGGGGAGACAAAGCCCTAGTCTCCATGACACAGTAAATCACTAAGATCACCTAGTTTAGTTTAATCTCTCGCATTAGTTAATTGGTCACTCAAAGTTTGATCGAGATATTCGAAGGCTAAAGAATTCGGTAATCAACGCACTTTCACGAGTGGATGGAGTAATGGTACTTGGAATTTTCTTGTATTACTTGATACGGCCAACGTGCACACATAGGCGTATACATTTTACACATCACGCTTTCGGCCTATCAAGTTTTTGGCACCGTTGTTGGGGATAAAGTTTAGTGTTGATATTGATAACAAGGCAATTAGATATTATTCTAGAATTTTTGTTTTTATTTTGTTTTACAAGTGTTGGTAATTTGGTCTTTACATTTGCAGTGTGTGATTGCGGTCAAGGTTACGTGGTATGCAAGCAGAGTCGGCTTGAACTACATCAGTTTGATCTGATAGGAAGAACCTTACAGTGCAGTAGGGCGAGAAACGGCCTGATCTAAATCTAGCAATCATACCAAAACAATGAAGTACTGATCTTGGCATTGAGCAAATGAGACCTGAAAGGAACCGTAATGGGAATAATGGTGGGAATCATGCACCCAGGCCACATACAGCAAATGATCCAGCATTCATGTTGCTAGAAGAGTTTGCCCTACCACCTACAGTTGTTCAGATGGCTATCCGAAGACCACCTATTCAGGCAAACAACTTCGAGTTGAAGTCAGTAACCTTACAGATGCTACAGAACACTTATCTTATTCACGGATTGCAGTAAAGAATCAAATATGCATTTGACCAATTTCCTCAGAAGTTTGACGCATTGATCAAGTACAATGGGGTCGCGGAAGAGGCACTCGGGTTGAGATTATTCCCACTCACTGGGTGATAGAGCGAACATTGGTTGACAAGTCAGCCACAGGACTCCGATACTCATGGAATGATTTAGTGCGAAGTTCACGACCAAGTTCTTCCCACATGCCAAAATTGACAATTGGTGCAAGAAATCAATACTTTTGGACAACTAGAGGAGAGAGAACGGCAAGGCATGGAAGTAGATTTCACGAACTATTGAGAATGCCCGCATCCTGAAACTTACGGATGGATGTAGGTCCATACTTTTTTATAATGGTGCGAGGAATGCGACTGAAGCAGTGATTGATGCCTCAATGCAGAGGGCGTATGAAGAAGACCCTGAAACCAAGCATATGAAATCTTGGAAGATCTTTGCTACTAACAATATGGTGGCACAGAAGACTACACCAGTGAAGGCCATAGGCGACACAGATAACGAGGTACTCAATAATCTAGTTACTCATGTCGCACAGCTCACTAAATAGCTAACTAGACAGCAAGGTACTGTGAATGCCATACAGACCAACCCATGGGAGTTGTGTGAATTCTATGGAGGACATTCTGCGACCTGGGAATGTAATCAGGAACCCAAGCAGTAAAAATTGGAGCGGTATGTGTCAAGGTTTAATCGAGTCGAAGTAAACAGCAGGGTCGAGTAATAGAGCGACAACTATCGAACCAGAATCGAGACCCGAGGGGTGGCGTAATAATCGAGAATGGTCGGAACAATCAGGGTTATGGATGGAGAACAATCGAGAACAACAACATGCCACCACCCAGTGAGTGAACCACCTCGAGAAAAGGTAAGACTTGGAACAAACCCTTGTGCAAATAGCACACCTCTCACAATACTTTTATGAATGAGACGAGCAAATATGCAACAACAAAGCCGCGATTAAACAATCAAGCGACACGATTGAGAAAACTTAGAGGTACAATGGTCCAAATGTGATGATGACGGAAAGGCAACATGGTTTGTTAGAAAATTCGAGAGGTAAAACCAAGAGGAGAAAGGAAAAAGAGTCTTGCAAGGCCACATCCGCTCTAAGTGGAAAGAGAGTTGCTTCGGGGCCACAACCAGCGATAAGAAGCTGGAAATTAAAGAGCGAGCAGTTATCCCAAAGATAAGATGCAGGTAGCGGCCGAGATACGAGCAATCAATGATAATAGAATTGAAGAGGCAGAGACAGTGAGAATGATGGAGCTTGCCATACGATTTCGTATCCTCGGCGGTTGAAGAAGAGTAAGTTAGAAAAGCAATTCGCAAAGTTTCTTGATATCTTCAAGAAACTACACATATCTACCTTTAAGGTCTTGGAGAATATACAAGTTACGTGAAATTCATGAAAAGATCTTGGCAGCAAGAAGGGGGTTGGAGGAGTGTGGGTTATCCACCTTAACGGAGGAATGCAGTGCCATCTTTGCAAAAACTCTCAAAACTTAGTCCAGGGTAGCTTTGCTATACCATTCTCTATAGGAAGCGGGTATCGGGAAAAATACGGTAATGACTTGGGAGCCGGCATCAACTTGATGCCACTCTCGATGTTAAAGGCTAAAGTTGGGAACGAATCGGCGAATATCGGTCTGACTTGTGGACGGAGTCCTACCAACATCCTCGAGGTATAATTGAAAATGTACTAGTAAAAGTTGGTAACTTCGCCCTTCCAGCGGGCTTCATCATTCTGGACATGGAGGAAGATGACTCAGTTCCCATCATACTTGGTAGACCCTTCATGTACGAAGGCGCAAATCAATGCGAAGGTGACTAAATTAGAGTCCAAAGGAGGCGAGATCCTCTTTCCATGTATTTCAGCCCATGAAGCACCGAGATGATGATCCACATGAAGATATCTTGGAACTTCACTACATAGAGATCTTCTGAGGCGGCCGAAAAACTTGGGATAAGCCTCTTCTTTGCCTGAGAAAGATCTGAGAAGTCAGGCATGGAAGGAAAAATATTCCATCCATGACGTTTGTAGGCACTACTATAGGGAGATACATGAGCAGCTCAGTTTCTTTAAAAGCGCAAATTGAGATTCGAGGACCGTCAGAGCTACCGACATTAAACAAGCGCTTCTTGGGGAGGCAGCCCGAGCTTTTCATTGCAATTTTCTTTCCATGGTTTAATCTTAACTGTTTGTTTAAGTTTGGTTTGGTTTTTTGTCTCCTTCCATGTCGGAGATTTTTGTTGTTTGTTTTGAGTGATCGAATAATGTGTGAGGATCGTCGAAACTCAGGGGCCACCATTTGCAAAAGGGGGGTTTTTTCTCTTACCTTGGAACATTGTCGAAAATTTAGCATCTTGGCCTTCTACGTAGCGTCGGCGTGTTGGCTCTCAGCGTCAGCGACGTCGGTTTTCTGACTCTGCGGAAGTCGCGGCGTTGGATCCCCAGCGCGTCGTGGCGTTCGAAGTATCAGCAACTGCGCAGCGTCGGCGCGTTGGATTCATACTCCTTCTATAACGTCGCGACGTTGGATTCATACTCCTTCTGTAACGTCGCGACGTTGGATCTCAACGTCGCGACGTTGGCTATCATTTCTGCGGGCGTCGCGACGTTGCGCGAAACGTGTGACTTTGCGTTTTAGGCAACCCTCATTTTGATCTTACGCGCCATCCTTGCACGAACCTCGCACCTCCATTGTCGTCACCTCCACCCAACCTGTCGCCCCGCCCCTTACCAGCCTCCTTGGTCCCAAAGTGTGGACAAAGTCCCATTTTCCGAGCCTTACGCCCCTGTCTCGAGAGTCCACCGCATCCCAATGGCCCTCGTTTGGTGCCACCAGCCCGCACCTCTGTGGCTCTACGTGTGGCCTGGGTCTATCCGGTCCCTATTGTTGGAGTCTAGTTCAGAGCACAACGGACCCATTAGGTGCCCTAGAGGTCTGGCGGTTTCCACCTTGATCTCTAGCTTGTGTTCCTATTGTGCCCCCTAGGTGCTCGATCTTTTACCTAGGAGTTGCCTTCTTTGTGCCATTAGCCACTGAGTGTGCCTTGGTGCTTGGTCTGAAGCCCATCCCTATACGATCTTCGGGTAGGCGGCAAAGTGACCCTTCATGAGGTCAGGCTAGTGAGGACGGAACTCCCATTTACGACCTCACGAGGTTTGTCAGCTAGGTGTCATTAGATCGGTTAAACCTGATAATGATCGGTCCTTTATCAAAGAAAAGGGCTTCAACCACCCCGACGACTTCTTTCGCAAGACCATTGTGACTAAGGGATGGCGGGCGCTATTTCAACAACCTCGTCCAGCTGCGATGAGTGTGGTACGAGAATTCTCATGACCTCGCCTCCCATTAGTCAAAAGGTTTGGTGCGTGGGTGTTGAGTGAACTTCAGCGAGTCTATCAGCCATTTTTTATAATCTTGACCCGGTCCCAGACCTTTTTGATGTCTCTGAGGCGGTTGATTAGGTACACGGTGAGGTGATCGGAATCAACAAAATTTATATCCCTGGGATTCTCCTAACTGTGGTAGTGTTCTTAACGATTATAGTGATCTAAGATTGTTCTGAGGATGGAGTTTTCTTCGTACAAATGACTACAGTGAAGGTAAAATGGGTAGAATTCAATTTGGTTTTAGGAAAAACTTGGTAACGGGGTTTGGGTGTTCAGCGGCCCGAAGCGAGCAAGAAAAGCTGTAAAATAGAACCCCTTGAAGTGTTGAGCCCCTTTGGTTTGGGTTTAAAGGCTCCACATGTCCCGAATTTTCCTCGAGTTGGGGAGGATGACATATAGTCATTTCAGCCTAGGATCCTTCATTGCTTTAAAACTAAACCCTATGATTTTTCCTTTTGAAACATAGCATTTTAAATGGGCATAAATGTCACTAACGGTGAAAACACATCTCGAAACCCTACTCCACGATAACTAGCGGGAGACAACTAGCGAGCCTCAATGGATCTAGTGAAAGTATCCAGTGAACTGGCTTGCCAAATACACATTAAAGAGAGGCATGCTTAAGAGATTTTAACCTAAGTGAGACGGGAACCTGAGCAATATAATCGTGCGTTAAAAACGAGAGGCAGATGAGTTACCTCACACCCAGCCAACGGCCAGTCTCTTCAAGGAGGAAGAGGTCTAGCCCGAACATCCTACAGTTGTCATCCTCGGAGGTGTTTGGCGACCGAAAAATGGAAAAGAAAGGAAGAAAAAGGGAAAAGGAGCGTGGAAACGCCTCCAGCTCTACTTGTATATCGAAATTCAGTGCGTTTGATTTGTACAAGCGAGACTTATATAGATGCTCGGTGTAAGGAAGTTACAAAAAAAACCAAAATCGGAAGGTTGTACGAGGTCAAAATGGAAAAAACCAAAAGCAAAAAGCAAACGGGTGTAGCGTGAAGCGAGCAGGCGGCGGGAGCTTGAGTGTTGGAGGCGGGAGCGATGCTCGCGGGAGAAGCTTTCTTGCGGTGGTGTTTTCTTAACATTTTGCTCTTCTTTCCTTCCGATCTTTGATACGCAATGTTGAGTTTGACTTGAATTCTTACGTGCTTGGATCGACTCAATTTTGAAGCATAATTATTTCATAAAGCGCGAAATTTGCACAAAATGCGATCATTAAAATAGTAGGGACCTTCAATGTGCAAATCGGGTTAATTAGCATGATTAGTACACAAAAGCACTTTCAAAACCTATAATAAATAGGGTTCAAAATAGCACTTTGGGCACTGTCGGCGACCCGATTACCCCCAGGGTCACTGGGGACAGACGACGGCGGGAGGAGTGGAGCTCAACAATGAAGAACACCGTGCACTTCAAGGCCAAGCATTTGGCCTATATCCCCAAGGTCTAGCATCACTTCATCACGTCGTCTCATTCGGCCAGCGAACATGTGTGAAGTGACATGAAGCATGCCACTGCTTCAGCCTACTGGTATCATCCGGGACATACCCTTTGATGTTAGGCGAGGTTATCGAGAGTACCATCCTCCATAGCGGGACCATGAAAATGAACACAGGGCACCTTTCTCATATCTGGGTTATGCGGTAGCGGGGTGCCCATAGAGGGAGCGATGAGGCGTGGGCTACGCGATAAGGCTATATCGGTCGCGTGACAAGCGGGTGTACCGACTGGGGGACGTGCGACGGGCAATGAGCCCTCGGATGAGGAGCTCCATGAGTGTCGGGCCCGTTTTTGGACTCCCGGGTGAGTCTCAGGGGTGACCGCCGGGCGAGTCCTCGCTCTCCACCACCCGCCTTTGCCGACCTCGGGGGGTTGTCCATCGATCCCACCCACGACCTAGAGGACACTTGGTGCTCACCCTCAGCGATCGTTTGATTACGTGCGGGACTAGACTGGGAGCACGAGTCCTCATTACTAGGATATGGAGAGCCCTCCGTGTTGACATGCGTGCAGATCACGGCCCGACCAAGCCCCTTTATTCTCAGGCTGACGAGTCCTCCAGATTGGCTACCGTGACTACTCGCACTCCACCGATACCGCCGCCACCACCTTGGGTGACAAGACCGATCACCAAGGACATTTCCTTCACCCTCTTGTTCTTTTCTAGCAAGTGGGGACACTGGACATATCTGTTTGGGGGGGTGTGGGTGGTGATCGGGTTTTTGTTCGGTTAGCATATTTTGTGATAGGTTATTGTTATTTTCGTATTTCTGCTTTAGTTTAGTTAAGTTATGTTTGTTTCTTTTACTATGCCGAGTCTTGTGTTGAGTTTATGTTTTTGTTTTTGGTAGGTCATTATCTTTCCTTTCTGTTTTGTTGTTCCCAATCACTAGGAGTCCCTAGTATTATGATATGTTTATGTTTAGAGTGTTTAGGTAGTGTGTGCATGATGCCATGTTAGAGAGCCAAGGTTCACTTTTGACCGAGTTCACTATCATCATGGACAAAGCGAGCCTATCCATAAAGATCTGTAGAACATTAGTCACTCGGGAATTGGAGTTTGAATAGGTAGGCGACATAGTGAATCACCTCCCAGGATACTGAAACTTCCCCACGAGCCTATCACACTCACACGAGCTAGACTGCAGTTCAACTAACCTGGGAGTCTCTAAACACAAGAGATGGGACAGAAGTAAATAAAGAGGATTGCCTTCGAGCCCCAGAATGAAAAAAAAAAAAAGAGAGAGAGAAAAGAAAAAGAAAGAAAAATAGGAATATAATAAGTGGGATCTTCAATCGGAATCTCAAGCCTTACGGTCAGGGGCTTTTTAAGTCAACACCCGAGCCAAGCGAGGCGGAGTCATTGACTTCACGCGCCGTTACGGGGGAGAAGATGGAAGTTTCCACAGCTTAGGGCCCTTAGATTTAGTTGAGTGTTCGGGGTGACGTTCGAGGGGAATCGAATGCCCGGTGCGCCAACCTGACGGGGAGTCATAGCCCGATCTCTAGCTACGTGAACACTTAGCATAAACTACCAGGCACTAGTTTTGTTTTCTGTTATGAGTAGGTATGTTAAGGAATACAAACGGTGCGTTCCTATCCTTCTGTATTTAGATTCTCCCCACTAGGTGAGTTGAACTCAAGTTTGGGGGCGTCGGAACCAAGGTATACACTAGAGATCATTCATTCAATGCACATAGGGTCCTTGGGAAAGGCTATTGAATACTTCAGAGGTTGAGGCGCTTGTCAACTGCACCGAGTTCAACCAAATTCTTTCGAAAGTCGAACACCCTTGCGAATCCCCTGAAATTCAAGCAAAAAGGCAAGAGTGCGAGTCGGCCCATTTTGACCCTCTGTCTGTCGGCATGTGCATCACGATTCACAGTTTTTAGATTATGGTATGTCGGTGTGTGTCGAGTTTAGAGTCGGTTCTTGTAGGGACAAGCAAGAAGCTAAGTTTGGGGGTGTGATGAGTGCCTAAAACACTCATGCCATACCCGCGTCTATCTTATTGTTTTAGCTTAATTTTACAGTTAATTACGTATTTCTATAGCCCGATATCTGATTTTTGCATTTTATGTGAACTCACGGGTGGAGACGGGCGGTTTTGAAGAACATTTTTGGAAGCCGGAGAGGGTAGAAGTGCAGCCATTTTGGCGGGGAGCGTCACGGCGATCCCGGCGTGTGACGATCTGGTCAATAGAAGTCAGAAACCCAGCGACGCGGCGTCTCAATGTCACGGCGTTAGCGAGACATCCACGGCGATCGACACGATTTTTGCCTCTCATTATTAGAAGCAAGAGACGAGAATTAGGGGCATCAGAGCGTGCGGACTGGGGCACAAAAGCGGCGGCGAAGAATCGGTGAAATGACAGGTTACTTTGTATTTTCTTCTTTCTGAAAGAGGCAGTGATGTTTTATAGATTGAATAATTGGTGTCCTTACCGTCAGTATGTTCTAGATTCATATCTAGGGTGTTGTTAATTCTGTCATGATTGCATGGATTAAAGATTTGTATTTTATATTGATTGTTTATGACATTAGTGTCTGCTCTATGTCGTGATTTATTTACATGGTGATGTCGTAACATTAGCATGATTGTCTTCGGATATCGAGGGTCGAAGAATGAGGATGCCCGAGGATCACGAATAGAAGCGACCCTCGGTCAATTCGGTAAATAGAGATATTCTGATTCTGAGGGTGGCACTAAAGGTTAAAGCATTTAAGCATTTCGGAGTATTGGGTTGAGGTAGAGATACACTCAACCCTACTAACGAGATAGGCGAATACACCTCGAGAGAGGGTATCTCGTAGGAACGATCACCCCGTCATCAATAAGTCGTGAATAAACTGAATAGTAATTTCTCTAGGTAGTAATCCATCAAAAGTGGTAGGGGGAGACAAAGTCCTAGTCTCCACGACACAGTAAATCACTAAGATCACCTAGTTTAGTTTAATCTCTCACATTAGTTAATTGGTCACTCAAAGTTGGCGATCGGATATTCGAAAACAAATTCGATGTCAGTACGCTTTTCCCACGTGGATCGATATTTGTACTTAGGTACACTGTATTACTTGATACGACGTGTGCACTTGCGCACATAGGCGTATACATTTTACACATCACGCTTTCGGCCTATCAAAAATGTATGTGTGAGGGAGTCGATGAGAACTCGAGGCATGGGATGGGGCATGTAGACATTCAAGTAGGGATATGCATGATTTACTTGAATGTTTGTGTGGTTGCCATTGCATGAGCACTTAGGTGAGTAACTATGTAAGGAAGAATTATTTACTAAGCATTCTTCCTTACCGTCATGGGAAATAATTCCAGTCTTGGAAGTGCGTCGGGGGATGAAGCTCATCCGAGACCTTAGAAGAGAAAAGAAGGCCAGATTTGGTTTTATTATGTATTTTTATGAAAATCTAGGTAGAAAACCCAGTTTTGTACTATGTAAAGAACAAGAGTTGTAATTAAACTCGTTTTTGTATAATAAATACATTTTGGCAAGTTTTCCAGGTTCCAATGGCCTTTGTGGTAATAAGGAAATTTTATGTTGATTTTATAGTATTTTGAACAAAATAAATAAAAAAATAAGTGCAGGGGATCGAATGGGGTGGGCTACTGCCCATTTCCAATTTTGTGTCGCAACATTGCAATGGTATCGTGACCAGGGAGGATTAAGCGCACGGCGGGCGCACTGACTGTGTCGAGGACCCTGCGCTCGGCGTTGGGGCATGCCAAGGGAGGCTGTCACGGCCAGGACCTCCTTGGGTCCTCCTATCGCGGCTTGAGTTGGCTCGACCTATCGCCGCGGCCGGGGTTCCTCTAGTGTCGCGAGGGCGTTGGGCAGCAGGCTTTGGTGTCACGACATGACCTTTTGTGTTGCGACAACGGCACTTCAGTGCGAAGCTAAAGTCTATCGCAACAGGGTTGGCTCATTTGGCGTCGCGACCACGGTCTTTGGTGTGCGATAGAGACCGGGTTATGGCGGTGTCGCAGCCGAGGAAGCGCATGCTGGCCCGTGATAAAGCAACAAGTGCGACATATGGTGCACGGCAGCCAGCGCACATCTGGCTCTGGCAACAGGACATTGTTGTCTTGTGGCACCTTGTACTATCTTTGACCATTATTTGAACCCACCTTGATTTGTTCATGAACACTATTCTTGGGCACTATTAAAAAAATAAATCAAGTACAAAAATGACTCCTGGGAATTGGAGCATCACTATACTAGTATGAAAAATAATTCAAAATAAAATAAAATAAATTATTTATACAATCTTTTAGAACATGAATTAATTATAATTATTTCAAACAAAACTTTATTTAAATATAAAATTTTATAAATTTTATTTTTATTTTTAATATATTTTAATGTTCGATACATTTGACCACGTATTAATTCATATATGATTGGATTGGACTAATAAAATGGACTCAATAAATATGATAGTCACACAACCGCCCATTTGAGTTGGATGCGACTCGTTTCCCAATATTGTCTCAGCGAAGTGGCGTAGTCAGTGATGGAGCTTGTGAAATGAGCTATATCACAGGCTTGAGGCGAGATAGAAGCACGAGTCGAATAATGATTTTATTATTATTAGTTATTTATTTAATTATATTTTCTGATTTATCCGTTATTATTTTACGTTGGTCTTGCATAAATAGCAACTTATGTTATCGTTTTGGAAAACAATATGATATTGAAAGCAAAAGCTTAGTTATTTAATTTGTTCGTTTTAATTTTATTATTCTTTATAACCAACCTACAGCATGACCAGTAACAGTAGCATGCCAACACATGAAGGAAAGGAAAAATGGTATGTTTTCTGTAGGACAAAGAGAAGGAAAAAGGGAAGAGAGATGTAAAGGAAAGAAGAGCGTGAAAGGATACCTTCTATGGGAGACTACGGTCACATGTGACAGATGATTCACCGTGGAAGATGCAGGATGAGAGTGAAAGAAATAAATTAAGAAATATTTGGTTAAAACTTAAAAGATATCAAATGAACTTAGATTTGATTTGTTCAATTTCGTGTTTTCTTAAAAATAATATTTTATAAAAATATTCTTCTCTATTTCATGTTTTTACATTGTTACTTAAAGAATTAATTATTTTGTAAGAAAATAAAGAGCATTTTGTCAAAATGAATAAGAAATTTATACAATGTCAAATTTTTAAAATTGAGTTTTCAAAACGTCTTATAATTAAATCTACCTAACCTTAATGTGTGAATCTAACATGTCCCTTGTGTTTTCTAAAAAAAATATCCCATGTTGAACAAAAATACTTTTCTTTATTTCATGTATTTATAGTCAGGTAAAATAAAAGTTATTTTTGTAATTAAACAATAAAATGTATTTTTATCAAAATTAGACCAAAAATTGACAAAGAATCAAAATTTCAAAATTTTCTTTTCAAAAAGTCTTTTAATCAAATCACCAAATAAATTTAAACAAAAATAACAATGAGAGAGAGAGAGAGAGAGAGAAATCATCTTGAAGGCCCATAGTTCATGTTTTCTCGGTTGAAGAGACCCACGCAGCAGCTGAGAGTCAGACCAACAACTACTTTGGGCCAGTTGGTCGGTCGTATTCAAAGTTCAAACAAATCATAATTTTTGGATATAGTATGTATGAATGATTAAATTTGTTGCCATGCCCCATGGGAGACGAATAGTCATATTAATTTGTGTGACGAATGTTTGTTTATTCTTGCAACACCAAGCAGATGCAAAGGCAAGAGCAAAGGCGGTGTGAGGCGCATTTAGTGAGTAGAAAATTTTTGTTTTCTAAATTGACTTTTTAAAGCAGGAAAGCAGCGTTTAGTTCTTATGAGAATAAAACGGCGAATTTTTGAAAACAGAAAATGAATTATGTTTTAGACGTTTTATATATGAATCGAGAAAGCAGATAAAGTTGTTTCACTTGTTTTATTAAGTCAAATAGGTGATAAAATGAGGTTGAAAATGAAAGCGTATTACTGTGCGAATTGATGCGGCGTGTTTTACGAAAATGGCCAAAATTAGAATCGTTGAAAATTTTCGTATTACGGATTTTTGGATAGAGTTGAAATTTTAGGTAGGCCCAAGCGAACAATATTCTTGAAACTTCGGTGATATGAGGGAAAAGTAGGACTACGACATTGAAAATTTTTTTTTAAAATCAAAATACATTAGATAAGTAACTAAAGCTTATTGGAAATATTTTAAAATTTAAAAAAATTACATTAATTTGAACATTATTTTAATTTCAATCTATTTTATTTTATTTTTTCAAAACCAGCAAAAATATCTTAAACTCCCAAAATTACAACGGTCACCAACCGACTACATTGGATTTTTAATTTTGGAATGGGAATCTTATGTTGGTAATTTATTTTTATTTTTTCTTTGTTGATTTTTACTATTCATACAACTTTTACTTAATTAATTTTTTTATTAGAATTTAGACATGTTTAACACATGAATTTTTTTTTTATAACTAAACATTTTGTTACAATATAATAAACAGTCCCCCACTGGATCTCGACCTAGGACCCCTCTTCTTCTTGGATGTTCTGCCTTTTTAAGCTTTGAACACTCTATCAACTGAGTTAGGCATGTGGACTTACAGATCATATTTTATGTATGCGACATTGCACATCTTTGGCTTCAATTGGTTCTTATGCCTATCTATCAACAAAATAGAAATAGGCATATTAGTGTTTTTATGTTGTTCTTCAACAATGAATTTAAAGACTGTTTAGTTCTTGTTTAAGAAAAGCGTTTTTGTTTTGAAAAAATGAAAAAGAAAAGCATGAAACCGTGGGTTACCAGTTTTTTTGTTATGAAAAACACAAAAATATAAAAAGCAATTTAGAATTCGAAATAACGTGTAGTTTTCATGGAACATAAAAGTGTTTTTAAAAACTATTCTCAAAAACAGTTTTAAAAAACATGAGCCAAACAGGCCTTGTTGTTTTCCACGTTCTTGTCTTTCAAGAAAAAAAGACTAGAACCAGAAGTGTTCTCTGAGTTACTTCATTAAGCTGCTTGTTTTTCGAGAAAGAAAAAACAGTTTCAGCAGTAAACAAACATGCCCATATTACACATGGAGACAATCCCTCAGTCTCCTCAGAAATAATGACCTAAACTGATTTATCACTGCAAATGATGCTAGTACCTTTGCAATGTCAAATTTTTGATGGGGATCTCTCTTGGAGTTCAAAAGATAACACTATTAAATCTGGAACATTGAACCTGCATTGCCAGAACCAATCTATTCAGCTAGTTTTAATAAGGATCCACAGTAGTAAAAATCTTGAGGTAGAATGAAAATAACAAAGTACTAAAATAATTTAATTTCAATAGAACAAGTTCTAACTTGGAGGTGCCTTCACCCTATGCAACATAAGAAAACCAATTAATTGTGGTGAAATGGTATCATTGTGTAGAATCAACATAAAGAATTGTACATAGCTTATTAATCATTCTATCTTGTTCACTAATGGTTAGTATCAGATGAGGAATATGATACCTTAAATTGAAAATATGAAGCTAATGAAGTAGAAGTTAGCATCATCCAAAAGGCCATTGTTTCCTGCATACCATATCTATCCTCATCAAAAACATCTTGTTGAGAATTGTTTACTGGCAAAGAAGACATTCTAATATACTCTAACTCAAACGCCACTTCTTTCATTGTAGGTCTTTTCTTGCCGTTCAAATTCAAGCACCTCTTTGCAAGGTTGGCTACTGCCATGATCTTCTCTTGCGCACCTTCCTTCTTGACTCGATCATCAAGAATATCATATAGGTTATTCTCCTCCAATGATAAGAAATAAAGCAGCTTTTGCAAATTCTTTTCTTCTTCAGAACTTGTCCAAGAAATCAGCTTTTTACCAGTTAAAAGTTCGACCAAAACATCCCAAAACTATATCGTCACGCTCTTATCGGTGAATTGACTTGACTGAAAATATTCTGGATCCAAGTAACCAAAAGTCCCTTGCACACGAGTAGTCAAGTGAGTTTGATCAATAGAAATGGATCTTGATGTCCCAAAGTCTGACACTTTTGCCCTATACTTTTCATCTATAAGAATATTAGTGGACTTGATGTCTCTATGATATATGGGCATAGAACATGAAGAATGCAAGTAAGCTAGTGCCCCTGCTGCATCTACAGAAACTTGCAACGTACTCCAAGAAGAATAGAACCGTTGTTTGATCATGGATGAGTTGGAATAGGGTTCCATTGGAGATGAACTCATAAATAACAAGGCACTTCTGTCTCCAAACAACATCCTAACAAACCAACTATATTTCTATGGTTGATTTGAGAAAGGATCATAATTTCATTGATGAAATGACCTAACTGACTTTCATCAACTAATTTTGATCTTTTAACTGCCACAATTCTCCCATCATTTAACATACCTTTATAAACCGTACCTTGACCTCCCTGTCCAAGAATTCGGCTCTTATTGAAGTTGTCAGTTGCTTTTTCTAACTCCTTAGATGTGAAAACATTTGTTTTCTCAACAGTTTCACCAGAAGATAGTCGTTGTTGTAATAACAGACCCCCATTTCGTTTAAAGAATTTTTGTTTACGAATGAGCTCTCTTCTTTTGGATTCACTTCCTTACAATCAAAACTTCCAATAGAAAGTATAAGCAGTGATCCTCACCAATACTAAGACCTACATAGCTCAATAATGAATAAAATTACCACTTTAGTACACAAAATATGCATATAAAATTAGAATTCCAATAATGTTTATTAAATTAATAATGATGAGCTTAAATAAAATAAAATAAAAAAGACAGTCCCTTGATAAGTGTGGTTCTTTGTATTACTTGTTCATTGAACATGCTAATTGCAAAATCACAAGAAAGCATTGTAAATATAGTAATATCTTCTACAATTTAAACCATACGACTAGAATCTCTTTAACTATTTCTACGATACTTATCTTAAAGTATATGTATATGTGCTAGATCAAGTTGAAAGTTAATTAGAATTTAATAAACCAAAATTTGTGCCAAAAAACAAAAGGGTTAAACAAGCTATTTTTATGATACTATTCATCAAATCCAAGAAGAAGGTGAAGATAATTTTGATTGAGATTTTATGTATAGTAAGAAGATGGCATACTCACTTAAAATCAACAAATATTTGAAAGATTTCCTTTTACTCTTTGCTTGTTTATATACAATACACATCTAAATCCATATCATCTAAAATGTTATATGCAAAATAACCTTCAATTTTAGGTTCACCTTTTCTTTAAAACAGACTTTAAAGCAATATCAAATTTAATTTTGAGTCACTTGTGATGTCAGTAAGAAAAAAAAAGGTTTTTACACCAATGGAAAAAACAAATCCGGTTGATCTATATACATTCATTCTTAACCTCAACCCACTTATATTTACTTCCACCACTCAGACAATCTTGATTTTGAATATGCAAGCAGGCAACAAGCAAAAGAGACTGAGAAGACAAGGAGAACAGAACAAAGAATACACTGCTGGGTGATTCAGAATTGTAGATCTAAGGCACTAACTTATCATCATTTTGATGATTGTGTGTTCCAGTTAAACCATTTAAAACCATAAAAATTCAATTCAGGAGGATCATTTAAAACCACAAAGTGAAATTAAGCCTCCATAAATGTCCTGAAGAACTGAAGTTTGATGATTGAAGTCTGTCTCTTTCAAAATTATTCGTTCATGCAAAATTCATCAAAAACCAACTACTAATTTTTCAAATGACTGAATTGAAGTTTACCTAGAATCATAACACTAGATCCTCCGCCTTTTTGTTGCTGGGAAAGCAAAGATAGTCAGACCCAATCATGCCACATTCAACAAGGCTGCCAGTTCACTGGCTTCAACCACACTAAACATGTCCAATAGATCAAATTAATTAAAATCTTTTGCATATAAAAGTTGATAAAATTTTGCGAAAGAAGAAGAATACATACCTTGACATCCATTGGGAAGATAAGGATTCCCTTCATATCTATGCTCACAGCTGCAAATTTCAATAGTTTTTCCGGACTGCCAATTAAGATTTTGAGTATAACACATCCCCAATGAAGTAGTTTCCATCTCCCAGAACATGACCACCGGAGCATAGCCGGAATCGGCACTAGCAGCCGGATCGGATCTGTTGGTGGCGTACCAGTCCCTACTCCCCAAAAAGGCATACGCGCAATCCCCACTCTTCTTGGTATAATTCACAGCGTACATACCAAGATGAGTAGACTGATCATCGTACGGAATTGTGGTCTGGCAACACTGGATTCCATAGCAACGCCGCCGTGTTCTAAATGATACCGCTGCTAACAATTCGATGTGCAACCTTCGGAATCTCTTCTCGATCGGCGGCGAGGGAGGACGGCGTTGGTGTCGCATCCCCATCACCATGAACATGTTATGAACGACGGAGAAGCAGGAAGGGCTTCCGCCGACATTGCAGAACTTCCATGTTCCGTTATTTTCACATGGGGTTATAGAGCTATTTAGCATCGTTTTGTAATCCAGCGAAACGTCGAGCAGCTCCAGGTTGAGTTTCGTGTGATTCAAGAATGGCTTCGAAGGAGTAGATGAATGGTTGCAATGAATTGAGAAATGATCACTAGTAGCAGTCTTTCCCGATTCCAAACGGGTAGGGTATGGAAACATCGCCGCAGCGGTCCGTACAGCCTTGCTTTGCCAGAGATGGAGCGGCTAAAGCTTGTTTTAGGCATAGTAAGGAGATGATTAGGTGAAGCAACAAGCTGAAGGACATGCTCGTACTCTCTGATCTTTACGGTTTTTCAGAGAGAGGAGGAATGAAATGAAGGGTGAAGATGAAGATAGAAAGATTTGGCCAGCAATCTTGACTGGATCAGTTCCTTGTACCGATCACAGCCATCACCCAACCCAACCCAACCCTACCACCCGCCCTTTATGACTAATGAGGGAATACAAATCTTAAGCATGAAATTACCAATCTACCCCGCCCTTTTATTTATTGGCAACCTCCCGAAAAATGGGCTTCCAATTTGAAGGAGTGAAAGTGAAGTAAGTGAACGGTGGAAAATATTATTATCGTGGCTTAATTCCTCAGTTGAATATAAGCTTTTAAAAAAATGGTATTTTAACTCTTAAGAATAACAGTGTTTTTTGAAAGCATTTTAACTATATAAGCTTTTGACTATCTTGAAAGTAACTCAAAAAACAGTTGTAGATTGCTATGATAAATAAGAAAATTATAGACGTTCAGTTCAATGAAAAATTTTAGCTACATTAAAAATTGAATATGAAATTTTTAATGTATTTTAATCTTTATTTTAATTTTCGAGGAAAATACGTTTGTGTAATTGATTTGAAAATAAAAAGTAAGAAATAGTTTGTAAGCAATTTCTTGAAAATGAGGTCTTAACAAATGAAAATTTGTTTAAATAATTCTTGTCCTTGTCCCAGTGTTTTCGTGAGTCTGATGAGAAGAAAATCGAAGTGGAAAGGCAGAAAGGGAAGAAAAAGAAGAAAATAGCCCATGTCAGTGTTTTTCGTTTCATCCCAATCGACCCAATCTCGTGTTTTACTGATTTGAGTCAACAAGGAAAGCAACCTTATCTGGAGTTTTACGATTAAATATAAAATCATTGAAAATAGTGAATTTCATTTTTGCTGTTTCAATTTTGTTTTTGTCGATTTTAAATGTGCTTTGATGTTTTTCATTTATTTTGAAAAGTTTGAATAGAAAACATGAAAAAATTTTCTGCTCCTCTTAACGAGGGCCTTAATATCTACAATTAGTTTTGTTATCATTGAAGAATATTTGAAAGTTATATCAAGATCTAAATATTTATGTTTGTTGACATGTCTATATAAAAGTAAATACAACTATTCATGGTTTAGTTAGTTTGTAGATTTGTATTCAAAATAAAAAATAAGTAAATACAACTATTCATGGTTTAGTTAGTTTAATGATTTAATATTCAAATAAAAATAAATGCTTGATGGTGTAATTTCCCTAAACACGTTTTATACATTTGTTTTGAATAATGTCGTAGTTGTCTTTCAAATGTTGTTCCATGTTGAGAGAGGTCAACTTTATCAACTACGACGGCAGTCACTTGAAATTAAGAATATCATATTTTAAGATACAATATGAGCACTGCATGGGGTCCATTTCCAAGCAAGGAATTTCTTCAAGCATTTCATTATCATATAAGAGCGAGCAGTTATCTAGGTGAATAAGTTAAAATTATTATTTTCTTCACCAAAAATCGACTTTTAGATTTATTAAGTTTAAAAATTGAAACGTCTGAATGGTGAGAATACAAGGAGTTTTATGTATTAAGATTTTTAAAACTATAATAGTAATAATTTACGTCGTGTGAATTCGTTTATAATAATAAATATCTGTATAAATTTTGTTGTTGAGACGAAATGAAATTTTAATCCTTGACGTTTATTCTTGTGAATAGTTCCTTGATATTTGTGAATCGTTTCTTTAGAAGGATTATGCTGAAATAGCTGAGGAAGGTTTTTTAAAATGAATCCCATAATTTCTTTTATTTCTGGCTATTGGAAATGCTCAATAAGAATAAGTTAGAGAAGTACTATATATTTAAGAGTATGTTATTTTATATTTATATTGAATCATTAAAATGAATAAAATAAATTTGAATTAATATATAAAAACAATTTTAACTTTAAATTTATTTTTCATTCTCTTTTCTAAATTTTCTCTTGTATTTTTTCTTAGGTAAGTAAATTTTCATTTAATTTTCTAGCATTGAACATTTAAAATTAATCTATAAAATACTCTTAAACATGGACTATTAGATAGCATTGATGATTTTTTTTTGACATACATAGAATTGATGAATTTGATATCATATAATTACTAAATGTTAATATAGACAAAGAATTTTACATGGTTTTGCATTAGGGAAAGAAATCAACGAAAAAATAATTCAATTTTCTGTGACAAAAATTTTCAATTGGAGGGTGCCTTCAATGCTCTATGCAATAGATGAATGACAATTAACTATGCAGAAATAAAAACTAATACTATGTGTAAATTACAAGGTAAAAATAAAAAATTATAAAACTTCTTAATCATCTGGGATCCTTTCATAAATGATTAAACATCAGCGAATATGATTTCCTATAACTCCAAATTTTAGGGATGTTGAGAAATGGAAGTTGTGGCACTATCCAAGCGACCATTTTTTCCTATACTCTACCATATTCATTAAATTATGTCAAGAACATCACTGTTGAGAATCTTTGGGAAAATAAGATGACCTAATACGCTCTAATTCAAACGTCACTTCTTTCATTGTAGGCCTTTTTCTTTTTCATTCAGTTCAAGCACCGCTTTGTGAGTTAGCTATTATTTGAAGAATCTTTCTCTTTTCTATACCTTCCTTCCTAACTCGATCATCGAGGATATCATGTAGGTGATTCTCCTCTAACGATGAAATGAATTGTGCCACCAAGCTTTTTTCTTCTTTAGAACTTGTCCAATAAATTGGTTTTTTCCCTGTCAAAAGTTCAACCAAGACAACTCCAAAACTATATACATCACTTTTCTCAGTGAATTGTCCTGATTGAAAGTATTGTGGATCAAAATAACCAAAATTCCATACCGATTTGACAGTAGAGATGAATGGGTTTGCTTCAACGGAGGTGAACTGATGTACACAAAATCATTTCTACTTTATTCTGTTTTTATAATAATGAGGTGACCCATTGTTGAAACGATATCTGTGTTATATTGGGCAGGAAGACTTCTGTTGGGAGTAGAAGTAAGCAAGAGCTTAACGCCTCTGTGTAATTTGCAATGCGTATCGAAGGAGCTTCATTGTTTTATCGTGGATGAGTTGGAATAGGTTTCCATTGGAATGAACTCATAAACCGGTAGAGGTGCCAGAGTCTCCCAGCGACATCTGTCTTAACTATATTCCCTATGTTTGGTTTGAGAAAGAATCATAATCTCATTAATGAATTGCTTTAGCTGACTTTCATCAATTATTGTTGACTTTTTAACTGCTATAATTCTTCCGTCATTTAACATTCCTTTATAGACTGTACCTTGACCTCCTCGACCAAGAATTCGACTTTTGCTGAAGTTGTCAGTAGCAATTTCTAACTCATTAGATGTGAAAATCTTAGTTTTTTCAATAGTCTCTGTTGAAGATAATTGTTGTTGCAATAATAGACCGCCATTTCGTTTAAAAGGGTGTTGTTCTGAATAAGTCCTCACTCTCTTTTTACTATTTTGTATAGTCCAAAACTTCCAACAAGTAGAAGCAACGATCTCACCTAGCACTAAGACCTACATAGTTGAATAAGGGAAGAACTTTAATTTATTATGCAAAGAGTAAAATAATTTGATAATATTATAAATCATACATAGGAATGGTTAGATAATATTGTTAGTCTTTGGTATTCTCATTATGTAATTTACTCAATTAGTATCCAAGCTTGTTTGTATGCTTGGTAAACTATTACAAACCACTCTCTTGGTTACTTCCATCTCAAATCAACAACATGATCATAAAAGTTAAAACAAAAAGTAAAAAAAAGGCTAGCATTATGATTAAGTGAGGTTCATGTGCATTGAACTTGCTTACACATAATTACATTTAGATCGAATACAATATTAAGTGTGGTTTTGTGCATTGAACTTGCATGCAAAAAATTATATTTTAAATTTAGATTATTAAGCTACGCACTTTAGTGTAAAAAAAAAAGTCATCCTGTTTATATGGTATTGATTTTTGTGTTATTATAAAAGAGGAAAGAAAGTAGGTAGTGGGTATTTATGTCATTTAACTTTTACACTTTCTAAGTTTACTTTTAAAAACTTTCTATTTTTGGAAATGATATCTGACATCATGGTGTCACAAAGCATTTTCCTTTAAATTTACACCATTTTTTAAAGACCTTTGGATCGAATACTTATATGCTCATTGAAGTTGAATGTGAGTTACAAATTAAGAGCTAATCACCTCTATCAGATCAAGTGTACAGTGTGCCCAATACTAATTTGGATTTACATTGGCTACAATAATAAGGAGCATCAGATCTAAACGATTGCTATTGATTTATTCCAAGGGAGTGACAAAAATGGTTAAATGTGCATAAGAATACCAGAAAAATTCAAAAGAAAAAAGAAAAGAAAAGGTTAACATATTATTTTGGATAAATACCACAATAATCTAGGCTAATTACTAGTTCAAAATAAGTCAAAAACTCATCCCATATAATCAAGTTTAATTTTCAAAAATATTTGGTTGAAAGACATCAAATAATCCAAAATTCACAAATCTAACATTTTCCATATATTTTCTTAAATAATTATTCACTGTAGACAAAAATACCTTTTATCCTTTTAGGTATTTACACTTGTCTTATAAAAAAAAAAATCTTATTTTTACAAGAAAACATTAAAAGCATTTTTGCCCATATATGATCAAAAATTGATGGAGGTTAGATTTTCAAAATGACCGGAATTGATGAGTTTTAATAATCATGGCACTAGCTTCTTCGTCATTCCGTTGCAGGAAGCGTTGATATTCATCCCCTATCATTCCACACTCTGAAGGCTGCAGTTCGCACAGCTTCGCACTAACATAACGAAAAAAAATAAAATTAATTAAAAACATATAAGAAAAATGCCAATAACCACAAATTTGTAAATCTAGCATTATTTTCCAAGTGGTTAGATTTATGCAAGGAAAAAAAAATCGGAAATTTCGGCCGATTTTTCGGTGATTTTTCGGTTTTCGATGATAGTGGAAAAAAAAATCCACGGAAAAAATCGATTGAAAAGATTTCGGCGAAAAATCACCGATTTTCATGCGTCGGAAAATTCGATATTTTCCCGAAAAATTCGATATTTTCCCGAAAAGAAATTTCGAGTACCGAAAAAAATCCGATTTTTCCCGAAAAATCCGATTTTCTGAAATTTGGATAAATTATATTTTAGATCACTAAGGGAAAGAAATTAAAAACTGAGGCACTAAGGAAATAAATTAAAAACTGGGGCCAAACAAAGCTGCAGAATTAAAAAAAGTGTATTTTGAAAAATAGTGCGTATTTGAATTAGGTGAGAAAAGCGATACGATTGACCGATTTACGTGACACAGTGGGTCTGTTGATCTCTCTCTGCTACCAACACGCGTTTTATCGTCTACCATAGTTTGGCTCTGCTCATACTCTCGCCGAAAAATATGATATTTTAAATTTCTTGTTAAAAAATATGAAAAAATTAGTTTTGAAGGGATCAAAGCTAAAATACTTGGAGGTAATATACTCAAACCTAATGGGTGATTATACTAATTATATATGGTGTAAACTTTTTTTATATTATATTATTTATTGTTTAACTCAAAAAACATAATATTTTATTTTAGTTTTATTTTAATTATAGCTTTATAATATTTTTAAATCAAATATTAATTTGAAAGAAAGAAATAAAATAACGAACTTCCACCCTTCCCAATCAGTTGAATTTAAGGTATAATGTATATGTGTTGGTCTGCATAGTTAATAAAATAATATTTATATTAATAGCAGCAGATAAATATTATCTATTAACATAATAATATCTAAATATTAT
Source organism: Tetrastigma voinierianum (assembly GCA_016808115.1). NCBI lineage: Eukaryota > Viridiplantae > Streptophyta > Magnoliopsida > Vitales > Vitaceae > Tetrastigma > Tetrastigma voinierianum. Next base: position 4,056 of record JAEQBH010001400.1, on the reverse strand, counting down.
ATTGAAATATAAGCATGTTTAATTTAATGATTAATAAATAGTTTAGTTTTTAATCTGCATTGAATTAAGATATGGATATTCTTAAATGATACGTATAGTTAAGATATGAAGGAAATTTTAATAACGCAGATATTTTTGTAAAAATATCGGCGATATTTTCACGGAAGTATTTTGATATTTCGTAAAATCTGATGCAGATATATCGAGTGATGCAGATATTTTGATCGTTAGTTTGCGATAGTGATGTTTGTGATATTGTTTTAATCCAAATCCACACACAAACATGTATACGTACGTACCTTGACATCCATTGGGAAGATAAGGGTTGCCTTCGTATCTTTGCTCACAGCTGCAACTTTCTATGGTTGTTTCCGACTGCCAGTCAAGTTTTTGACGGTCACATTTCCCTAACGAGGCAGTTTCCATCTCCCAAAACATGACCACCGGAGCATAGCCGGAATTCGTACTAATGGCCGGAATCGATACGTTGTTGGCAAACTCCCTTACTCCCAAGAAGGCATAGACGCAGTCATCACTTGTCTTGGTATATTTCACACCGTACGTACCAAGATGAGTCGATTGATTATCGTACGGAATCGTAGTTTGGCAACACTGGATTCCGTAGCAACCTCTACCGCCGTAACCGCCGTTACAATTCGACGTACAACCGGCTAAGACATCGTCTTGATCGTTGGCGAAGAGGACGGCGTTGGTGTCGCATCCCACCACCATGAATATGTTATGAACGGTGGAGAAACGGAAGGGGATTCCGGCGGCGTCGGTGCTCCTCCATGTTCCGTTTTGTTCGCATAAGGGGGTGATGGGATTATTCACCATGGCCGTTTTGTATTCGAGAGAAACGTCGAACAGCTCCAGGTTGAGGTTAGTGTGATTCAAGAAGGGCTTGGGAGGAGTAGAAGAATGGTTTACGGATGACTGAAATAATCGCACAAGTAGCAGTCTCTTCCGATTCCGAACAGGTAGAGATGGAAACATTGCGCAGATGTCGTACAGCCTTGCTTCGCCGGAGATGGAACCGCTGAAATGTTTAAGGCATAATGGAGATGGTTAGCTGAAGCAACAAGTTGACGGTGACGGTGACGGACATGTGCATACTCTATGATCTTTTTGGGTTTTGCAGAGAAAGGAAAAGATTGTTGATAACTGATATAAAGGTTAAGCCAGCATTCTTGACTCATAATTGGTTTGACCGCCTCCTTTTATTGACTCACAATTCAGATGGGGTAGAGTAAGTAGACTATCTCCAATAAAAGAATATTATTTTACTATTTCCTTTTCATTTTTATTATTATAAAAATAAAAATAAAAAAATAAAAAAAGAAGAGAAAATAGTGTCTTACTAAATATAGATTTTACTTAAAATCTCTAAATATGAAAATAGAGATTAGAACTCAGCCCAATCAACCACATTGACTTTCTATTAAAAGTGAATTTATTTATGAAACCTTTTTAAAGTGTGGAGAAAGAGTATTTTATTATTGTGGAGTACGTAAAAATGTATTTTTCACATTGAAAAATGACTTGAAGTATTTGTAAATCAAGGACGAGATGTTTGAATGTCCAAAGGCTGCAACGTCTAGTTCACACGAAAAAATTTTCACCATTGCAATTTCAATTGTGTCCATTTCACTCAATTATAAATTATGATTTTGATAATTTATCTTAAATGGTTAAGAACTCAAACAGATATAGAGAGAAGGATTTAGGGTTTTGATTCCAATGAAGATAAATTTGTATATATTGTAAAGTGAATATATGTGGAAAAAAAAACAAATTTTAAGATATATAAATTCATTAAAATCAATAATATTATTTTTACATAAAAATGATTCTCTTCAAAAGGTAAAAAAGAAAGCCCACATATGGACTAGATAAAGCCCACATCAAAGTTTTAGTGGTGGGCCTTGTCACAGTGTGGGGTTGGAGTGAAAGGAGAGCTGGTTTATTTGAAAATATTTTTAAAAAATATTATACTCTAAATTTTTTTTTTACAAAAATAATGTAATGTTTTCAAATCCCATTAAATTGGTTATATAATTATGTAGATAGATTTAAATGGAAAACTATCTAATAGAATACTCACTGGGTGATTATAAAGCCGACGGATCTCTTAATTGCTAGCAAATCCATAGATATTGAGAAATCATACACATATTTACTTGACTAAATACACCTTGCAAACAATTTGCTCATAATTATTTAAGTTAAGAAGTTTGATTAATCTTGAATTAATCTCGTAAGCACATTTTAATCTCAAAACATATGCCTGTAATTGAATGTTAGTCACCACCATTTAAGTTTAATAATCGAAACTAGAGTATTAAGGAAAAAGTTATTTTAAAGATATTTGAAAACAAAAAAAAAATTAAGAATATTCCAACTTCAAAACGGTTTCTTGTCCTAAAAAATATATTAAAACCATTCTTAAAAAATATTCTAAAAAATTATTTTTTAAGTGTGGTTTTAATGGAAGTTACAAACAGATATGTTGTGATTCTCAATATAAAAGTTTAATATAGTTCAACCATGCATTAAAGTTCAAGTATATGTATGTAATTATATCATCTTTAAAACTATTTTTTTGAAAAAAAAATCTTTGCTTTCGAATAAAAACCAATATTCATATACTTAAAACACAATAAATAATTTCTGCGAAATTCTCTTAACATTGTTCTAAAAATAGATAGTTTTCAAAAGGTATTTTAAAAAATTTTATAATATTTTGAACAATAAGTAAATTACAAATATACTTCAAGAATAACACATTCATGAAGAATCAACTTAAACACTATTATTCATAACTAAGTTGTTACATAGAATTGTATGCATAAAATAAGTAAAAATAACTATTTTCAAAAAATGTATTTTCATTAACTCATAAATGATTTTCCAAATTCGTTCGATCTAATCCTAAATATTTATAATGCTCAAACCATAGAAATAATCAAATGAGAATTCAACAATTTAAAGTATCAAAATACAGATCTCTAACAAATGACATCAAAATAATCAAATGAGGTTTCAACAATTTAAAGTACCAAAATACAAATCTCTTACAAAAAACATCAAAACATAAGATAGTCATATAAAAATACAGTGCAAACCAAAACATCAAAACATAAGATAGTCATATCAATATACATTACAAACCATATATAACTAATTACAACACTCTTTTTTTTCATTGTCAATCATAACGTGTTGAAAAGAAATGGAAGATGAAGAACCATCTAGAGGTCTTGTTATTTCTGTCATAGTGTAGGCATTTTGTTCAAAATTTTGCTCAACCTTCATTGTTGGAAGGGACATTTTAATATGCTCTAATTCCATGGTAACCTCTTTCATTGCAGGCCTTTCTTTCATTCCAAGTTCAAACAGCCGATATCTGCAAGGGTTAAGAAAGAGCCAAGATCTTCTTTTCCTCCCTCTTTACTTTACAACCCGAGCATCAAGAATATCAAATGACGGATATTATAATGACAAAAATAAAATGTGTCATCACAAACTTTATCTTCTTGTGATCTTATTGAGCAAATTGGCTTTTTTCCTGTCAAAAGTTCAACAAGAACAACTCCAAAACTATATACATCACTTTGTTGTTAAAACTGACAGAAGTAAGAAAATAATGCAGTCTAGTAACTTGAAAGTCCCTGCCAAGACAGTCAAATGAGTTTGCTCTATAGTAATCGACCTCGATGTACCAAAATCAGACACTTTTGCTTTGTATTTATCATCTAAAAGTATATTTGTAGACTTAATATCTCTATGATAAATTGGTATAGAACATCTTTGAGGAATTAATAAATATGTAGAGCTCATACCTCTGGCGTGGCAATTTGTGACGCATTTTCCATGAGGTGGGAAGTGCTATCTTGATTGAATTAGTTCCGATCAGGCACCATTTGAAATGAACTTATAAACTAATAAAGGTACTTACGATATCAAGCAACACCTCAAAGAGCCCAGCTACATTCCTATGGTTGATTTGTGAAAGAGATGCAATCCTCATTAATAAGTGCTCTATTTGACTTTCAT
>JAEQBH010001399.1:0-302246 GCA_016808115.1 Tetrastigma voinierianum | reverse complement strand
TAAAACAATTATCTATTTGATAGGATAAATAGTTATTGCAATTTAAAATTTCTTAATTTAACATATATTTTACATTGTTAGCCATGTTTTAAAAATAAGTTTTATTCATAGTGCTTTATTTTTAATCATTTGTATATTTAGATTATATATTTTAAAATGAATCTAAAACTTAAAAAAATTTCTAAAAATATCATTTATCATTTTTTATTTAAAAGTTTTTCATGTCATTGTCACACAAAAAAATCCTTTATTATATATATACCCTTTAAAGTATTAAGTACTAAGATTGGATCGAATAAACCCTTATGCAATAAATATTTAACCGATTGTGAATCTTAAGGTACAATCTTTTGCAATGTTTGTTCAATTCTTGTAGCCCCAAATCCAGGTCAGTTGACTGCGAATCAGCGCGTAGAAACACTCGTGAATGTCGGGTGTCCCGACATTTCTCACAATCGAAGGCGAGTCTCCTTTGTGCACGGGAGCTCTACCCGGGATACATAACTTGTACATAACTGTCTGACATCAATCCACATGAATTAAAGCGGCCTCTTGGGCGTAAACCAATACTAAACCACTTAATATTTATATCCAACTATATCCAATAGTTTCAAGAGTTAATAAATGACTCTTATACAACATATATTAAAATTTTAGAATTCTAATACATGTATACAAAGGCTGATAACCAAAGCCTGACGGCTTTCTTCTCAAACCAGAGGCCTCTGGGACGGTAGTCTCCTACGTGCGCTCCACACATTTTTTGAGAAAAATATGTTCCATCGACGGGGTGAGCTAAATGCTCGATAGTGGAATCGTACACCAAATGAGGTACACTCTCCACCTGGTGCATATGCAATGCTCCAATGAAACAAGCGTTAATTAAATCGTGATCCTACTTGAATGTCTACATCTTTTAACTTCGTATCAGTCATAGCGACTCCTCACACTTACCTAAGTAGCATTATGAAACATTATTTTCAATAAAGATGTTGTTTTTTATTTGTGGACTACCCTCGGAGTATAAGTAGTGGGTAATGCCAGATGTTATGTTCAGTGGACTACCTCAGGATATATCGATTGGAGCTGACTCAGACGATTGATATTTCATATATGGACTACCCTCAGATATTATAATGGACTCTCAGATAATTTTGTTAGTCAACCTAGAAATCATTCTCTCAAGAGGCCCTCATGCACTCATTCTATCGTTCCTGGATACTGATGCATATGGAATGCATGATGCCAATTCCATTAACATTCTATAACACATGCAAATATATAATCATGCATATATTCACATAATTTAAATCACACAAACATGTTATGTAATTACATATTCCATTACACCAAAAATTAGCTCACTTGGGCTAATGATCAAATACGAGCAATTCAAATTGAATTACTCGACCAAACACGGTTCACCACAAAAGTTTATTTTCGTATCACTATTCCTATGAACAGTAAAACCCTCGGGTTTACTATTCCTATCCACTCATCAATTCATCGGTTCACTTTATGAACTTGGATTTCAAGGCCATTTCTGGCCTCATACACATCAAAGCATCATTTATAGCATAGAACATCACCGAGGATGCCCAAACAGCCCCTAAACTACCACGGACTGCATAGAGAGGGCTCAATTCACCTCACATTTAGGTCCCGAGTTTTGGGATCGATCGAAACTATTATTTCAACGCGCCAATCCGAAACTAAACATCGTAAATACACTTAAACAAAGTGTAAAACTCAAGTAGAGAGAAACCTATACGGAGTTTGAAACTCGCCATCCGGTACCCACCTTAGCGCTCTCGCGTAGAGCAATTTTCCTTAACAATAAAATGAATTAGACGGTTGGATTGAAAACCTAGAGAGAAGGAGGTCCTTCTCTCTAGAATGCCAAATCTGAACCTACTGTAAGTCCCTCACGTTTTCCCCCCTTTTTCTAATTGGAGAGAGAGGCGAAGCCTTTATTAAATTTTGTCATATTATCGTTTAAGCGTTTGCAAAATGACATACATGTCTATTTTTTGATTTTGACACTCGTATTATCGACCGTCATTTTTCGTAGTTTCTCTGTTCATTAAGCCTTGGCATGTAATTACGTGTTATATGTGATTTTGTCACATCAAATATGGTTTACTACGGCACCGAAATCGTGCCTCGAAAAAGCGTGCCAACTCAGTATGCCGGAATTGAATGAAATTCAGCGTCTTTAGCTAGATTCGAGGCAGTTCATGGTGAATCAGTTTTAGGTAAATCCGAGATAAGAAATAAATTCAGTTTTTGACAGAAGTCTGATTTTCTTACTCTTTTCCAAAATTAGAATTTCTCGGGTCTTACAATTACCCTTCTACCCGAAAATACAATTGAAATATATTAATTACATTAAAAAAAAGTTATATTAATTAAACATGTACATATATAGATATCTAGATATATGTCTCCTCTTTTATTGCATTTCTATTCGCCTCATCACAAGTTGTGCCTAAAAAATTCAAAATTTTATTTTCTATTCAATAAAAATAAAATTGAAACACGATTATTTGAATTTACTATGACATCATATTCATATATAAATATAAAGAAAACTCACAGTACCTTTTAAAAATATATTTGTTATTTACAAACTTATATCATTTATAGCAATTTTAGAGGCTTTGAAGTCCAACATTTCCCTATACCATAATTCTCCCAAATTGTTATAAGATAAACATGGTTTTAATATTCATTTTCAATATATATATATTTTTTAATTTCCCATTTTGTTATCATTTCTAATATTTGTCTTTAAAATTATTTGTATGTTAGAGGAAAGAAAACATTTTTAGTGTTTTATAAAAATAATGGAACTAGTCAAGTTGTTGTTTTTTTTTTTTGACACTAAGCATTTTTGTTTGCAAAGAATTCTCTTGTAATTGGTTGAATTCCAACCCTCATCTGTAATTATGCCCTATAATCAATGAAATCTTATACCACTAGGCTACTATTCAAAGTTTGTCAATATATGGCTCACGAGCTAAATTTAGATTACTGCCATTGCTCATAAGCTTAAACGAGATCCCTCCATTTCACAGGTGTCACTTTATTTTAAATTTTAGCTCTAACAAGTGAAGAACGGCGTATGGACTAGTCAAGTTGTTTTTAAAGTTACGAAATTAAAATTAAAAAAATATATATTTTATATCTTGAAAAAAAAAAAACAATAGAATCCGTTTTATTGGATGTTCATTTAGATTCCATAGCTGTAATTGATATCTTGTTGTGTGAGAATGGCAAGCACGGTAGGAGAAGAAGTAATGATTTTGAACTATTTTATTCATCCAATGATCGTAGTAATATATAATAATATATAGGTAGATTACAAGGAAGATTTAACTTTAAAATATCCAGAAAAATAGGAAACTAAGTAACAAACACAGTGAATGAAAACTAAAAATTGTTATAAAACTAAAAAACCTAAAAAGTAGTAGACTTGGTCTTGCTTCTTGTGTACATCCAACACCCCCCTTAAGTTGGAGTTGGGATGGAAATGTCAAGAACACCCAACTTGCGAAGTAGTTGGCGATAAGCATCACCTCCAAGTGGTTTCGTAAAAATGTCCCAAGTAGTCGTTAGAATATAGGTAGGAAGAGCAATGAGACCGCCTTGAATTTTTTCTCGAACAAAATGACAATCAATCTCAATATATTTGGTGCATTCGTGAAAAACAAGATTTTTGGCAATGTGAATAGCAGCTTTGCTATCACAATGAACTACAATTAGTTGTGAATGGTTGAAGTCGAATACGAAAGAGATATTTTAACCATTGCAACTCTCATAAGTAAGTGCAGCGAGAGAGGGGATATTTTTCTTCTGCATAAGAACAAGAAATAGTTGGTTGTTTCTTGGTTTTCCAAGAAATAGGACTTGAACCTAACATGGTAAAATAACTAGTGGTGGATCGAGGTGTAGTAGGACAAGCGAAACCAGTCGAGTAAGCAAATCGACAAAAGAGTAAAGAGCTAGATGCGAAGGAATAATCCTTTGGCAACGTACATTTTAAGATAGCGAAGAACCGATTAGGTAGCATGAGATGAGTCGAATAAAAATTGCATGAGCCCGACTAAGCGTGATTTACAACATATTGTATATTTGGTCGTGTGATAGTAAGATATAAAAGACGTCCCACCAATCGACGATAGATTATGGGATCAGGAAGAAGAGTACCATGCTTTGGTCGTAAACGAAGATGTTGTTCCATAGGAAAATCAGATGGTTGAGAACCAGTCATACTAGAATAAGATAAGATGTCAAGGGTATATTTTTCTTTGACATAGAAAATTCATTGGAAAGAAAAATTGATGAGACACTTCAATACCTAAAAAATATCGAAGATTGCCAAGATCTTTTACAGAAAAGGATTGAGCGAGAAATTGTTTGATTTCAATAATGGCATTGCCAGTGATAATAATATCATCGACATAGATGAGAAAAAATAGAAGTTTGATCATGAATATATGTAAAAAGACTATAGTCTGCAACAAATTGTCGAAAACCTTGATGAATAAAAGTGGTTGAGAATTTAGAGAATCATTGACGAGAAGCTTGTTTGAGACCATAGATGGATTTATTTAATTTGCATACACGAGTCTCCCCTTTACGAAAGAAACTGGGAGGAAGTTTCATATAAACTTCTTCATTGAGATCTCCTTGGAGAAATGCATTATTGACATCAAGTTGATGTAGACATCAATTTTTATGGCAGCAATGGAGAGAAGGAGACGAACAGTAACTAGTTTGGCCACAGGTGCAAAGATATCATGATAGTCGATTCCTTCAACTTGAGTATAACCTTTGGCAACTAAACAAGCTTTATATCTCTCAATTGAACCATCAGATTGATACTTAATTTTGTAGACCCATTTACAATCAATGGGTGATTTTCCCTTGGGAAGTCAGCATAAAGACCAAGTATTATTTGATTAAAGGGCTTGAATTTCTTTGGCCATGGCATCGCGCCATTCACTAGATTTCATGGTTTGAGAATAAGAACATGGTTCTTGATGTGCAATTATATTTGTTAGAAAAGCATAATGAGAATGTCTTAGATGGGACAAGCTCTTGTCGGCATTCAGGGTTCGTTGACTGCAGTTAACCGCGAACCACAAGTGGATGTCGGGTTATCGAAGCCATGACCAATCAGGCGGGTCTCCTTTGTACGGAGAACTCTACCCAAATACACTACCTGCAAATACCTGTCCCAAACAACAATCACATGAAGTGAGAAACGACCTCTTGGGCCCATAAGCCAATACTCATAACATACTAACGATATCTGATGATTCTGAGAGTTAAAATTTTACTCTTATACAACACATATTAAAATCTAAAATTCCTAATACATGTAGTACATCCTGAGAACCAAAGCCCTTGACAGGCTTTCTTCGCGGCTTTTAGGATAAGCGCCGTGCGCTCTTTTGTACTGAAATAATAAATTCCCACGACGGGGTGAGCTATCGCTCAGTAGTGGAATCACCCTAAATGGGTTACTCTCCACCTAAGTGCATATCTGTGCTCGAATTAAACACGCATTCAAGCAGATGCATGATCCTGCGAATGTCTACGCTGACCAGCTCGGATCCAGGGTCCTCTTGAGCTCTCTCACACTCGCCTAGCCTCGTATGAGAATTGTGTTTTGTTAGTTTGTGGACAACCTCAGGTGTGTATATATCAATTGGGTAGCTCAATGATTGATATATTATTTGTTTGTGGACTACCCTTTGATGAATATCAATTGGGCCGCTCGGGACGATTGATATCTTTAATTTGAATTTACCCTCTAGATAATTAATATTTTTAGACAACCCTCCAGAACCATTTTCTCTAGACTTGTCTCATGCCTTTAACTCTATAGTCCTAGGATGGTGGGTGCATATGGAATATATGTACCATTTTCCATTATAATTACATAACACATGCAAATATATAAACATGCATATATTCACATAAAATTAAATCACACAATCATGTTATGTAATTTCACATTTCCACACTCCAAAAATTAGCTCACTTGGGCTAATGATCAAACAAGAGCAATTCCACTTGAATCACTCAACCAAACGCATATTCTCACAAGAATTATTTTGTGATCACTGTTTCAAGAACAGTAAAACCCTCGGGTACTGTTCCTATAAAAACCCCAAATTATCGGTTAAAGCGGTGAACGTATTTCTAAGTGATCCAGGCCTCATACATCCTGACACATTCCATGGCATAAATCCACCATTAGCCACCCAAGCGGTCGAGTGACGATCCTGAAATGTATATTTGGAGTTCCATAAATCCAAACAATTCGATCCCCAGTTTTGGGGCCAGATCCATGATCCCTCGCGGTATAATACATTCGACATCAACATAGTTCTTAAAGCAAAATAAAACCAAGTAGGGAGAAACCTCTGTCGAGGAGTTTGTCCCCAGCTCGTAAATCACAATTACCAGCATGAAGCCCTTTCCTCGTGACGACTTTCCTTCTTGTCCAGAGCTGTAGGCGGTCGGATCGTCCCAGGTATTTCTAGAGGTCAGCGTACCGGCTCAAAACCAAGCGACCTTTGCCTGTAACCACATCCTCCCGCGTTTTCCTCTTGGGCAATGAAGACGAGTCATTAATCTTATTTTTGTCTTATAGTGACTTAAAAACTTGAAATGACGTTAATGTCCGCCGTTTCCAGTTTGATATTCGGCACTATGCCGGTCGTCCGTTTCGTTTATTCTGCGTCGCACCGCCTTGTGCGATGAGTGCGTGTTATATGTGACTTTCCGTTCTTGTCGAAAATCGATTCTGTGGCACGGGAAATCACGATCTTGTAAGCGTCTTATTCCATTGTCTGAATTTCACGAATTTGCGTGCTAGCTAGATTTGTGAAGACAATTCAACGGTGAAATCCAGTTTCTTCATCAGAGATCCCAGAATAAATTACGGATTTTTAGCAAAAATTAACAATTTTATGTGTCAATTTACGATTTTGCCATTTTTCGAAGTGGAATTTCTCGAGTTTACATTTCTCCTCCTTAAAAGATTTAGTCGAGAAATTAGGGACCCAAATCAAAAATCATTCACATGCATATGCAGTAATAAGCTCTACCGTGCATGTAAACGATTCATTAAATCTTAAGCAAGCCAAACTACGTACCTTCATCCCTAAACAAGAAGGGATAGGTGGCCCGCATTGTGTCCTCGCTCCCGCGTGGACTCCTCACATCCATAGTGTCTCAGTACACGCACTAGCCTCGGTCTTGCGTGCCAAAAGCGCATTAAGAATTTGTCAGACGATGCGCGTGGTCCCTCCTCGAAGGTCCGGTAAGGTAATCGACCTCGATACGTCCCCGATCCACCACATGAGGTACGGATGCGGAGTATATTTGCGGAGCATGGAGGCGTGGAAACACCTCGTGGACACGACATCTTTGGCGGTAGCTATAGGTGCCTTAACGATTACTACCCTCTCAGTATCTCGAAGGTCCAGTGAACCTCGCGATAGCTGCAGCTTCTTAGGAACTGATCACTCTCCTCTTAGGCATCACCTTGAAGGCGTGATACATTACTCGAACTCTAAGGGTCGACATCACACATCAGCATAGCTCTTCTGCTGGCTCTGGCCGTGAGAGACGGCCCATCGTGTCAACTCACCTTCTCGAGTGTCTACGTCGAATCGGGACCCGGTGATGGAGCTCTCTCCGCTCGGTCAACATAACGACTGAATCATGGCCTCCCGGCCACGATTACCTCATACGGTGCCATACGTATACTCGCGATAAGCGACAGCTAACGGGCGGAATTCCACTAAGGCAAATGCTCCTCGACTACCCTTATGATCCGGGCCCATGCTCGTAGCATGTCTGTCCCCTGTATAGTCCCCTCGGGTGACCATGCAATGCGAGGGTGGAGCCAGCTGTACTCATCGTTAATGGTGTGTAGCCTTTTGGAAACTCTTCCAAAGAGTGTCTTGAAGTAAACCTCGGGTCCCTATCAGAGCACTATGGATCACGGTACTCAAGTATGGCCGGTATCTTCGAGATATGCAGTAGTTAGAATCTCTCTCGATGAGAAGGTCATCATGCGACTAAGAAAATGGAGCTTCGGTGGTAGGTCCCATATCCTTACATCTCTGCGTCGTAGCCTGCTTTGCGTCCGTGGCAGAGTGGGTCTAAAGTCCATGCGCGAGCTCGAGCTACTCGATACACTCCAGGTAAATTTGGAGTAGCCCTCTTGACTACGGTGCTCGACCTTAACCTGTTGACATGAGACATAAATCGAGCAAAGTCCTACGTGTCTCTTCATCCCTCCATTATCTTGTGACAAGATCTGGTACATCTTCGTGCCACACCGGATGCAGTGAAATCGAGAGTAGTGAAACTGCGAAATCTTCTCTTAAATCGGTCAAATGGGGTGCTACCCCGTCCTCTATCACAGGAACTTCTGCATATGTGTGGATGGTCCGATACCGTCACCTGTACATTTGTGCGGTCTGATGGACACTATCTACGCGTCCACGCCCTTTGGGACTCAATCACTGCTTTCCAGCGAGAGGCGGTGTAACCCTTAAACTCCCAGTACCTGAGTGCACTTTCGTTGTCTTGTATTGTCCCACCCAGTCTCGAGTATCAGCCACTCGAGAAGCTATACTGTGATGCTCCCTGTGACTTTCGGTAGTGCATCAGCCACCACATTTGCCCTTCTTAGAGATGGTAATGCAAAGTGAAGTCATAATCTTCTAGGAACTCCATCCATCTGCGTTGCCTCGTATTTGAGGTCCCCCTTTGCGTGAATATGCTTAGGACTTTTATGGTGCGAGTACACCTCGAACTCCTCGCCCAGGTATAAGTAGTGGCGGCCCGTCTTCGGCGAAGTACGGCCTTGACTCCTTGTCATGTGTGGGGGTAGTGCAGCGTGATTCTTGGTAGCGTGAACCACCAGCTACACCACTCGGTTGCATCAAAACACATCCCAATCCAGGCCCTCAGCATCACAATGCTTGTGTACCCCTTGTCCCACATCAGGGACTATCGAGATGAGAGCTGAAGTAAGTCTCTTCTTGACTCACGGAATACTCCTGCATCGATCATCAATCAAACTTGACCTCCTTAGGGTCGACCTAGTCGCCGATCTTTGCTATCTGGAGAGTCTCGATGAATCTCTGTAATACCCGGTAATCCCGAAACTACGTGTGTCGGTGACTTGACCTCTGACTCATCACTTTGCCTCGACCTTCTACGGGTCGTGGCCTCGATGCGTGCGTGTCCCAATCTCGCCTCGATGGCGAACTACTTCACGGGCAAGCGTCTGTTGATGGTCTCAACCAGTATGCTTGATCCTCAGTGATACTCATGTTTACTTTGGTAGGAGTAGATCAGATGTCATCCACGAGATTCTGATAAAGCCCGATCTAAATAGGGTTGGAATATCCTGCATGCGCAGGATCCATGAATGCCGTGAGGCGCGTCGTCGTCGAAGGGCATCATAAAATGGCTTCAGAAAGTGCCATGCGGCGTCTAGCGTTGTCTTAGGGATATCTGTATCCACAACCTCGAGTGATGGTAACGGTGCGAAGGTCACATCTTGGGTAGACTCGTGGCTCCTCTCAGCCCGATCAAAGCCAGGAAATACGTCAATCCTCGTGTGGAGTGCAGATTCTTGATCGTAACCACAATTATTGTCGATGATAATGCACGGTCGAAGGGTCTTGTCCTTCTTCTTTGCAAATAGAAGCCAAGACATCCCATGATGATGCTCGGTCACAATGAACCCCCTTGTCCAGTAGCTCATGTAGGCTGGACTTTTTTGAGTTCTGACTCAATGGGTTGCCATCTGTCTTGGTCATGAGATGGGTGAAGTACCGGTGTAACTCAATCCAAAAGTCTACTACCCTCTGTGGAGCGATCCAGTTAGCTCATTTGGAAAAACATCCACATACTCGCACCTTTACTCGAGGTAGATCCGATGCGGTCTATCCTGGAGTCCTCTAGAAGATGGGCTTGCTGCTTGACCGCGGTATCCTTGACACAGCGGACTTGTATCTTTGTCTGGGGTAAAACATCATGTTGTCCCCGAAATACCCTGAAGTACCATCTGGTGTAGGCGGTAACCCTCCTACGCTCCTGTTCGATGCGACCATAATTTGTCGACCCGATCCATCCCGAGGATGACATCGGACTCGACATGTCCATGATCTCGGGTCCACTTGTGGTAGATCCCGAGATCTCTAACTCCACGATCTCGACATATCATCCCTATTCTGCCTGGCTCCCTGGGAGAACTCACATATAACGGCTCCTCTGGGTCTCGACCTCTGGCTTGACTCGATCTCGCTTGATGCATCGATAGAATGAATGCGGCCTTTGGAGTCAAGCAACCTCTAGCCAGCTGGCGAGATAGCAAAGCATTACTGAATAAGCGGCTGATCACTGTGACTCGGCTGGTGTGACGAAGCATAGACACGCCCGGACCTGATGTCCACTGCACGTGGGCCTCGTCCTCTGCCTCTGCCCGTACTCGGCCTCTCGGGCTGCACAGTGAAATGTGGGGTGCGGCGTAGCTCCACAGGCCCGGGGCCCGGCCTCTGCTGTCTTAGGTCTTTGTGGAGGATTGTGTGTATCCTCTCTGTCCTCTTCTTGTTGGTCTTGTCTTTGTCCGAAACCACAGGATCCACGCCTGCAGAGGCTGATCCAGATCCTCTTGTGTCAGTACAATGGCTGATGGTGGCACCACCTGATACGTCTTTGTTGCTTGACTCTCATCTGTCTGCTTGGCCAAGCAATCCTCATATGTCCACGGCCGGATAGCGCGGCTACGAGATCCTCGCGAGCCAGAGCTCTACGCCTCTTCCACTGAGCCGGAGAAGGCCCCGTCCTTCCTCTTGCCACTAACATCGCATCTAGGGTGTTCGCATCTCACATATCTCTCTCTATAGTGGTAGTCCGACCACTTAGAATCCATATCACGTGGGCGTAATCCTATGATCACAGCCTTGAATGGACAACCGGTCCATTCTGAATCTCTCTAACCTTGGCCATGTGGCCCACGTAGTCATCAATGAATCTGGCCTTTCAGTGAATGTCGGGCCCGTAGTCCATCAAGTCATCGCTCCTGCCTTCATTCCCAGGAACTGAGCCTTGGCATGCTGTATCTCTGCAGAAAATGCCTGACTCTCGAAACTTTGCCCATGTCTGTAACCTCTAAGTCTCTAGGGTCTTAACCCGTCTCATATACGGGCCTCGCCCTCTGGCGAGGAATGGGTAGCTTGTCCGGTCGCATCGGAGAGTGATCTCTCATAGCCTCGATATGTTCTCTGTGCATAAACCAGTAGTGCGCCACCATCGGTCTCCTCCCCTGTGAGCGTCGGAGGGTGGTGGGCTACAAATCTCTGGAGGTTCACTAGGACCTCCACGACTATCTGCCACACTGGCAGGTGCAATAGCCGTGGCTACCTTTCTGACCTCCTGAGCTGTGATCCAAATCGTCGGCGGTGGTCGAATGTCGGTGGTGCTGGCCGGTGCCAGGTGGACGTCCTCTGCGTCCCAGATCTCTCTTAACCACGTCTCTGTGATTAACATGGCAATTAAATCTCAATAGGTATCTCTAAGGCGCCACTTGACCCAGAGACACTAATCATACGTAAATCGGTGTATACACATTGTCACTTGCATTTTCGGTGTCTGAGCAGTGTTCTGCATTTAAAATATTGTTTTCAACAAAGAATTTATTTTGAAAATTTTATGCGATTTTATTTTATTTTAATTAAATTTAGAATATATATATATATATATATATATATATATATATATATATATATATATATATATATATATATATATATATATATATATATATATATATATATATATATATATTTTTTTTTTTTTTTTTCAAAATTTTGTAATGAATAGTCAAATACTATGCAGTATCTCTGAAGCATGAACCACGACCTTGGTTGCGTACTATTCACACACGAAATTTTTTTTCCCTGCGTCATTTGTAGTAAATACCGTGATATCTCATATATGAAATCATACCTGAAAATTTTTAAAAATTTGTATTTTTAATCCCATGTGAGCAAGTGTTCATGAGCGGTGTCATGACCCCGATTAAGCGGTGGCTGCGAAGCGATTACCGCTGAATCAAAGCGGGTTAGGTGCAGCGTGCGCACACGAGCCGGTCGTGGCGCTTCGCGCGTACGGTGCAGATGCGTGAAGCGACTGCTTTGCGTACTACGACAAAGCGGTGCGCTTCGCATGTAGAGCATTGTGCGGTGTAGCGTCGCGGCGTGCAGCTGGTCGCGACGCGCCCGACGACGCTTCCCCGGTCGACCTCGCGATGTCGACACGAGGCGCAGAATCGTAACCGAACATCCGTCGGTGTCGGTATACGTTTCTCACGCCCGGCTCGAGCGGTGCGACGCCGAAGACGGTCGCGACCTTCACGAGCGAACCTATGTTGCGACATGTTTCATATCGCGACCTCGTTCCGCCCTGATCTCAGGATTTCGGGTACGCCGACCTCCCCAACGGCCCGCCCATGTGGTATCAAATCCATCTTGGCAGCCAGTTTTACACTTAACAAAAGCGGGCCGGTCGCGGCGCCCCGATTCGCATCCGCGACCTGCATGTCGCGACCTCGAGCTAGGTGAGCCTAGTCTTGGAAATTGCGGTAGCCATTCCGATACGCCTTGCACAAAATTTTTTTTTTTGGAACTCCTCCGATAGCCTTCCTGCTATCTGCAAAGATCATTAGCTTGAACCTTGCTCTTTACCCATTCAAAATCTCTAGAACTTAATTACAACTCTTTCCTTTATCTGGCGGAAATTTTTCGAGGAATTCCTAAATCCCGATGCGATTTCATGTTCAGCTGGAGCACTATCGGAAAAATATTTATTTATTATTTTTTATTTTTTTCATTTTCCACCCTCAAATAAATTTATAAAAATTTATTTTCTTCAATTCAAACCCAAATAAATTTATTAAAATTTATTCTTTTATTTTCTTTTCGATTTTTGTGCAATATGACTCAAAATATTTTCACAAAATATTCTAACATCCATGTGCTTCAATCACCAAGCACACATACAATCTCACATGGAAACATGTCATACTTACCAAACACACAATAATTCACCAAATCCTAAAACAGCTTTAATACACGTGTATACGATTGTCTAGTTTTGTCCGTGATTTCTAGGTAATCTCATTACCTAACTTACACGAACCACCAAAGTGGTGATTTTACGACTATGGCCTAAGCTGAATCCCCTCGAAGCCCTAGGTGGCGGTATGCCTAGGCTGCGATATAGGCATGACGCCCCATTCCGGGGTCAGTTGACTACCGTCGACCGCGGAATACAAGTGGATGTCGGGTTGTCAGGCCCTGCTTGACAAATCAGACGGGAGTCTCCTTTGTGCGGAGGCTCTACCCAATCTGATGCAAATGCTTGTCCCCGAGCCATGATCGCATGAGTAGAAGCGGCCTGTGGGCCCATGGAAACCAATACTCATAACATACTAACTATATCTGATAGTTCACAAAGAGTTAGAAATTTTTACTCTTGCCAACACGTATTAAAATCTAAAATTCTAATACATATAGTACATCCTGAAGAAGCCCTTGACGGCTTTCTTCTAGCGGCTTCTAGGATGAGGCGCAGATGTAAAATTACGCTCCTGTACTGAAATAATAAATTCCACTGACAGGGTGAGCTATAAACAATTGTTAGATCACCTAAAATGGGTTACTCTCACTGAAAATTAAGCTGAGTAATAGAATTAAACACACATTCAAGCAAATGCATGATCTGCTTGAATGTCTACATGACTGACTCGAGATCTGAGTCCTCACGCTCTCACTCGCCCTAAGCCTCATTGTAGGAAATTGTTTTTGTTAGTTTGTGGACAACCCTCGGAATGTGTATATATCAATTGGGCCGCTGGAAGCGATTGATATATTATTTGTTTGTGGACTACCCTACGTGAATATCGGGTGGAAGTAAAGCTCAGGCGATTGATATCTTTAATTTTGGACTACCCTCAGATAATTAATATTTTTAGACCCCTCTGAACCATTTTCTCTAGACTTGTCTCATGCACTAACTCTATAGTCCTAGGATGTTAGGTGCGTATGGAATATGTATACCATTTCCATTACAGTCTATAACACATGCAAATATATAAACATGCATATATTCACATAAAGAATTAAATCACACAATCATGTTATGTTCACATTCACACTCAAGAATTAGCTCCTTGGGCTAATGATCAAACAGAGCAATTCCACTTGAATCCCCTTTCGACTGACGCATATTCTCCGCAGAGTATTTTGTGATCCTTTGTTTGAAACGATCAAAACCCTCAGTCTTGTTCTATAAAAACCCCAATTATCGGTTCACTTGGTGAACTGTATTTCAGTGATCAGGCCTCATACACATCACAACACATTCCATGGCACAAATCACACCATTATACCCCAACGATCAGTGGCTTGGTGGAATTTGTATGTCTCAGGTTCCATCAATCAAGCAAATTCGATCGAGTTTTGGGGCCGTCAACAAGTCCCTCTGGCCCTCGGCTTGACTCGAAGCATCAACATGGTTCTTAAACAAAGAATAAAACCAAGTAGGAGAAACCACCTCGAGGAGTTCAATAAGGCTCAAGCTAATATAGTACCCACATGACCACTTTAAGCGTAAAGCAACTTTCCTTCTTGTCAGAAAATTGCTTAAATGGTCGGATGCGTCGGAATGCTACAGAAGTCTAGCAACTACTCTCACTCCCCAAAACCCAAAAGAAGCAACCTTTGCATCTCTTTCCCTCCTCCCCGTTTTTATCTTGAACAATGGAAAGACAGTCGGCTAATGCTATTTTGTCTTATAGTGACTTAAAAAGCTTACGAAACTTGACCAATTGTGTCCGCCGTTTCAAGATTTGATATTATTATTTATACCGATGCCCAGTTTCATCATTTCTCTACTCTCACGCCTTATAGCACGTGATGCACGTGTTGGGCTATCTTGACTTTAGTCGCGTAGAAAATCATTCTGACACACGATAAGATGCCACATAAACGTGCCAACTCATTGTCTCGGAATTTTCACAATTTTACGTGCTAGCTAGATTTCATGACGATTCCAGCGGTGAAATCCGTTTCATCATCGAATCTAGAATAAATTACGGATTTTTAAAAATTAACAATTTTGTAATCGAATTTGATTTACGCAT
Source organism: Tetrastigma voinierianum (assembly GCA_016808115.1). Lineage (NCBI taxonomy): Eukaryota > Viridiplantae > Streptophyta > Magnoliopsida > Vitales > Vitaceae > Tetrastigma > Tetrastigma voinierianum. Next base: position 286,999 of record JAEQBH010001399.1, on the reverse strand, counting down.
TTTCGAAGTGGAATTTCTCGGGTCTTACAAAGACAAATAATTGGCTAGTGGAAAATCAGTTGAAAGTGAAATATGTTTACAAACATAATCTTTGAATTGACCAGGTGGACGACGAATTTGTTGAAATGGTGTGGTGCTAGAACCCGAGTGATATAGGAAGTATTAGAATAGGTGTCCTCACTTAAATGGGTGGAGAGTTGGTTGAATGATCTTTGAGGGCTAGTGCCGTGAAGGAGAATTATCGAGGGTATCCATAAAGCGATGTGGAGATTTGGGTGTGTCATCAGAGTGGAGAATCGTGGAATAATCAACTAGAGTATGAGTAATAGAAGTCACTAGAAGAAATATAGTGGAGCAATCGGTGGTGTAATTAGTAGCGGTTCCATCATCATTAATTGGAGTAATAGTAATTGAATTTTTATGATGGAAGACAGGAAGATGCGATATGGAAAAATTGACTCATGAAATATAGCATCTGAAACATAGATTTGATGAGTTTTGCAATCATATATGCAATATCCTTTTTGACCATATGGATAACCAACAAAAATACTGGGTTTGGCTTGCTCATCAAACTTATGTTGAATATTCATTTTTTTAGAAAAACATAAACATATGAAAACTCGAAGAGACGAGTATGAAAGACACGGTTCCAAGTAAACTTAATGAGGTGATTTATGTTTAGGATCGAGTTGGAAGTTTGTTAACGAAGGCGACAATGATAATACATTCACCCCAAAAGAAATAGGGAAGTTTAGCAGAAATGTTAGAGCTACAGTAGCATCGAGGAGATGTCGATGACAACACCATTTTGTTGGGGGAGTCACCCGATGTAACTATGACACCCCAGGCAAGGTGTCAGATTTGATACCGTCGACCGCGAAAAAAATCTATCGTCTCTCGTATCCACGAGACCCATCACACGTAAAGAAATGACCTCTTGGGCCCATAAGCCAATACTTATCCGAATATTCATGACTATATTCGATAGTTCGAAGTTATAACATTTCTCTTAATACAAATACATATTAAAATATATAATTCTAATACATATTATCAAAAAACCATCAAAGTCACAACGGCTTTCTTCAAAGCCGGCCTCTAGGGTGGTAGTCTTCTCGGGCTCCTGACCACGAAAAATGTTCCCTCGACGGGGTGAAATTTGTCGCCCCGATGGTGGAATCACCACTAAATGGGTTACTCCCCACTAAGTGCATATCTGATGCTCCGATTTAAACACACTCAAGCCATCGACAGTCCTGCGAATGTCTACATGCCGGATTCCATGTCGAGTCCTCACGAGCTCCTCACACTTGCCTAAATGCATGTATGAGAAAAATACCATTTCAAAACAAAACTTGTTGTCCTTGAAAATAAACTCACCCAGAGATGTCGATAAATATGAGACTACCCTCAGGGTGAATGTGTTAGAGAACTTCGAAGCAGTCATGGTCCTCATCCAAAAATGATATGTTGGGCGTCTCCCAACCCCCATTCTCAGGAAAATCATCATGTGAAATTCCTTTCGCAATCATGTTCGTTCTTTAGAAAAGGCTTCGTGTTATGCACTCACACACAATTTCTAGGTTGCAGGATTGCATATGAAATGCATTATCTGATTCAACCATTTTTATACTCAATATATATAAATGCATATATCCTCAAATTTACATTCACACCACATGTAATTCCAGCAATATGGATCAATATTTTAAATTAGCCCGTAGAGAGAAAATGTAAATTTGTCTCTAGATGGCTATACACCTGATTATATTCCATATAATTGAAATAATCCACAATTTCATCTCGATGGCCTATACACCTGATTATATTCCATATAATTGAGCAAATCATTAACACATCAGCTTATGCATTAACCTATCTATTTCCACTCAACTCAAGCCATTCATTTCATACACACACAACTTTATGGGCGTTTTGGTCAAATTCACACAACAGGGATTTGTTCATGAGTCCCGAAAACAACCGATGGGTATGGTAGGCGACCACTCTGTGACCCAGTTCCCTCTTCGTGGAATCAATTCCATGCCCATTTCCGGTCTCTATACCAAACACAATTTATTATATAAATTATGCCTGAGCTCACAAATCGAGTCCACTAAAGCGACACGGACATCCCGGAAATGGATCTCTAAAATTTTCACATTTGGTTCCAAGTTTTGGAGCAGATCAAAGCTGACCTCCTGACCTCAAGCAGAACACAAACATCACAAAACACTTAAATCAAGAGTAAAACAAGTAGGATGAAACCCCACACCTCACGAGGTTTGTCAAAACTCAGCGGTGCCAGCGTGTAGTCCTCGATGTGTAGAACCACTTTTGCTTCTTGGCTCGAAATGATCGGCCCAGTCCCGAGCACCGGGAATCCTAGGAAAGTTGCACATTCTCTACAAAAGCTCAAAAAAGCACAGCTTTACACCTTCGCACGATACACCGTTTACGCATTTTTTGGTCTTTTGAGAAGATGAACACTATTCATCTTTTGTCCCGTCTCATTAACAATTGCGAAATTCCAATTTTGTCCCTTAATAGCACCCACTATTTTGACACTCTATTCAATGGCATCATACCATGTCATCGATGGGTCCCACAGAGCTCAACTTGGTAGATTTGATGCTTGACATGTGGCACACTATGTGCCACTCAAAATGCGCCAAGTGTCCTTTGCGGCTCGTTTATAGAAAAAAGCGATCTGAATTAAATGTCTTGAAAATCGACGTGATATTGAATTTCACGGGGCGATTCAAACGGTGAAGTCCGTTTCATCATCCAAGATCTAAAAACATTTAGGATTTTCTTGAAGTACAATTTTGCCCTTTTGAGAAGGGTAGATTTTCTTGGAATCTTCTGATTACTACATTGGTGAATAATATCATTTTCATGAAACCATGTTTGAATTTGTTTAGGAAGAAATTTAGTACCATTGTTTGAACGAATGGTTTGAAGTTGAGGAAGAAAAATCCCCCCATTACCAAAGTTGATACGATAAATTTTTGTGTTGAATTGACGATTGATTTGATTAAAAAAATGAATTAACATGTTGAAAGTTTCAGATTTATGTTTCATTAAATAAATCCAAGTACACCTTGAATAATCATCAACAATATTTAAAAAGAAATGTGATCCATTTTTGGACGGAATAACGTGATCCATTCAAAGATGCCCACTTGTTTGCAAAGTCCTGTGATTGATGTCAAAGGATTGGGAACATTGGGCGACGAAATGAAATGCCATTGACGAATATTCTAGAGGTCGAACTTTTTGATGTCTTGGACATTGACTTTATGGGTCCGTTTCCATCGATCTTTGGGCGCAGTACATACTTTTGGTAGTGAATTACGTGTCAGGGTGGAAGCCATTCGACCATTACTTGTGATGCAGTAGTACTACGCTTCATCGGGAGCAACATCTTCTAAGGTGGAATCCTAGAGCGGTAAGTGGTGATGAAACACGCACATGGCTGAAATTTGTTTGCATCATCCTGGCCCAGTATGGGGTGAAGCATTGGGTGACACTTGCATATCACCCCCCCCAGCTGATAAATGTTGAAGTGTCGAAACGGAGAGATCAGAAAACCTTGGAAAGATAGTTAATGTGATAAAGAAAGATTGGGCGAGCAAAATTGATGATAGCTTATAGGCTTGTGCCTGACCTTTAAGACCCCATTCGGCATGTCTCCATATCGAATCGTCTATAGTAAAGAGCACATACCTACTCTGGCGGAGCCTGAAGCATCTTGTGACTAGAATGTGAACTTGAATTTCGAGTAAGTAAAGAGGAAAAGAGGATGCCCCGAGTTGAATGGCTTGATAGGCATAGGCGATATGACGAGTTTGAGAATCTATAAGGAGAAGATTGAGGTGTGGCATGATAGCACCCTGCATAATGGCTGAAATTGGACAAGTATTACTATTCAATTCCGCAGTGAGAAATTGTTCCCAATGAAAACTCAAGTCAAGATAATTAAGACCGTTTGTGATCCTCAAGTCTTTCCCTACGGTAGTGTCGGGCTAATGCATCACGGAAGTCAGTTCGAGGTGAATGGGCAGCGAGTGAAGATTTATCTAGGTGGTCAATTTGAGAAGCATACTTCCATCACAAGTTTGAACCCATCATAAGAAATGCGTGGGAGTATGAAATTTTTGTTGGTCAACAGTTGCTTGTGGTTGGGCACCAATTAGGCGGACACAACTTGGTTGAGCTAACGACAGTAAACAAAGCGCTACTTGGGAGGCAACCCAAGCCTTTAAATTTTTGTGGTCTTCAGTTTTTCTGATTTTAAGTTGCTCGGTTTACTTTTGCTTGTTTTTAATTTTATTGCATTTGTGTTGAAGGTTTCGAGGTTCTGAGGTTGCAATGGCGAAGGTGAGATAGCACGACAAGCCTTTTGCAAGCTTTGGGAGGAATAGATCTAATGCAGGGAGTTTTTTTTTTCAATACTTAGAATTTTTTTTTGTAAAATTCCCTGTGTGTTAGTCTCGGGAACGTTGCGACGTTGAATTTTAACCTCTCGGGCACGTCGTGACTTTGAAAACATCATTCTCTGCAACGTCGCGACGTTGGATCCCAACGTCACGACGTTGAAAATACACCCCTCTACAACGTCGCGACGTTTAAACTACACTTCTCGGGAACATCGTGACGTTGATAATCGACTTCTTGTAGCGTTGGGTGTTGAATTTTAGGCTCGAGCGTCGGCGTTGGCTCCAAGCGTCGCTGACGTTGCTCATTTAGCCCATAAACGTTCATATTTCTCCCCTCCGCTATTTCCAAAACCCTAAGTGCTCTCCCGACATGGGTTTTTAGAGCGAATTAGATCTAACACTTCCAAGCGCTCGACAAGGTGTCCTTAACCCTGGGCCATCCGGGCACACCCTAGCGTTCAGCGTCCCGTCGAACTCCTCTCTACGGATCCCGAGCTTTAGCTCAGTTACGGGGTTTAGTTCCCTCCACTCATCAATCTCTCGGTAATTTTTGTCTCAAAACATCTTCCAAGGTTGGTTGGGGGTTTTAGATCTGTTCTTCGTGCATCAAGCTCTCTAGCCCACTTTGTGCCCACTACGTGTTTGATAGTTGGCTTGAGTGGGTTTTGGGTGCTTCCAATGTTCTTTTTGTTTAGATTTTAATTGCCCAAGTGGTCACTTACTAGAGTCCTTTCGCCTTTACGTTCACTCTATCGTGATCCCGAACCCGATTGCTAATGTCGACGAGAAAATAAAGCTAAAAGGGTAATGAGTGGGTGGAAAACTCGAGCCTATGATCACGATGGGATTAGTCAATGAGGCGCGGCGGGAGTTCGGCCTCATCTCTGCAATCACTCCTTCATTGGGAGGGTTTCTGACATCCTGACGATTTTTCGGGAAGACCATTGCGCGGAAGGGTTGGGGTACGTGTGCCGACCCCGCGAATAGCTCCATAATGGTTTCTTGAGGAATTCTATGCTGACCTAGCGACCCATGTGCTCGAGAAGGTCAGTACGTGGAGTGTTGGTGAACTTAGGTCTGAAATACATCAATGGCTATTACAACTGAAATTTGATTAACCTCTGAGGCCTTTGATCGCTTCCACGAACACCTTAACTATTTAGAGTGTGGTTGCTCACAAATGGGCGAGTGAGTGGAAATTGAACATAACGAGGAGCCCACGTGGAGTGGGTTGAGCGAACATTTAGCCCTACCTAGGTGTGACATCATTTTATCACCTCTCGTCTGTCTCGACGACCTGACGGTTGCGGAGTGGCGGCGAAGAAAGCGGGCATTCTTTCAGTGCCATCATCCAGGACATCCCGTTTGATGTCGGTCAGGTTATAGAGGACACCATCCTTTGTAATAGGGACGCTAAGATGAACCTCGGGCACCCCTTTCTCATCTATGGCCTGTGCAAGAACTCAGAGGTGCCATTAGAGGATAACGAGGCCTGGATCCATCCCATCAAGGCCATTGTAGTGAAAAAGGATAAGCCGGGCATCCCTCGATCCAACGTGGTTTATGACTCAGGTCATGAACCTTCGGATGAGGAGGTGTTGACGACATACCAGACCTTGTTTGGTATGCGTGAGGAGACCCCGGGTGAGGTCGACCCTTCACCTACCTCCCATCCACCCCACCCATCCACTTCGATCCACCCTCCTCGCCTCGTTTGAAATTTGGATGTCACCGATCCTTACTTTATCCTTGAGGACGGAGTTCAAGACCTCATTTTCGGCGATGTGTTATGGGTTGAGACCCAAGAGCATCGGGTCACCATGAGCCAAGATATGGATGCCTAGCCAGAGCATGCGCCGGAGTCCTCCCGACGCCGAGTCATGCTGACATCTCGCCAGTTGCTTACACCACATGTACCCTTGCCACCACACTTAGCCAGCGATGATCACGAGATCGTGAGGGAGTTCCCTTCTCTCTTTCTCTGCATGCCGCAGTAATAGTATCCATTTTTATTTAGGTGCAATTTTGTGGGTGGTCGGGTTGGGCATCATTTACTTTCGTGTTTTGCTATGTTTATGTTTATATTTATATTCGTTGTTTACATATGTTTATACTTATGTTTATGTTCATGTTTAGATATGTTTAGGTTATGTTTATGTTCGTACGTTCACAGTTTTCGTCTAGGTTTGTGTGTTAGGATGTCTTAGTGTAATTTTTTGTTCTAGGTTTGTTTTAAGTAGTATTATGTGTGTGCAGTGCCATGTATTGCCCGATCAGGATCTTTTTGACCTCTCGAAAGTTTTGAAAACACATAGTGATATAAGTAGCAGAAAGGATCAGCAGGGCATTTTGATCTTTCAAAATTACGTAGCGGATAGGTAGGAATGACATAGTGAGTCACCTCATAGTGATCAACCCAGATTCAGTAATTACCACACACTTAATAGTGTGATCTCCGGGATAATACTGGGTTAGACTCGCTCAGCAACGTTCGACAAGCAGTTTCTATGGCCCGAGTGATGAGACCTGAAAAAGGATTTCCATCGAACCCCATATATATATATATATATATAAAAGAGAAAAAGAGAAAAAAAAAGTGTGAATAGAATAAGTAGGACCTTCTAATCGGAATCGGGCACGTCAGGGGCACAAAACTAATGCCTTGAGCTTCTTTGGCTAGGAGCCATTGACTTCATTTCTTGTCATGGGATGAGAGGGATGAAATTTCCCAGCTAGGGCCCTTAGGTTTGGTTAGTGTTACGAGTGAAGTTAGGAATTGAATGCTGGTGCCCTTAACGGCCGGTGGGAGTCTGATGAATCCTAGCGCAAGAGCACTTTCGACTAAAACTTTACTAGCACTAGGAATTAGTTCATGAATAAGTAGGTTGATATGAATAAAAATGGTGCGTTCTTATCCTTTCATAGATTAGACTCTCCCAAGTGCGGCAAGTTGAATTCAAGTTTAGAGTATCAGGCAAGATTATATCTTAGAATCATACATCCATGCCACATGAGCTTCGGAAGGCGATAGAAACCTAGGAGGTAAATCCTTGTCGTGAAACTGAATATGAATTCTTTTCCAAAGTCGAACAACCTTAAGGATCGCTCTGGAAATTAGAAAAAAAAGTGTAAGATTTGTGAGTTCGGTTCATTTTTGATCCACCTTAGCAACATGTGCATCACCCTCGTACCGTTCAGATTAGTATGTTATTATTTGTGTGTATGGTTCAAGAATCAAGTTTCTTGCTTGGACAATGAAGATAAGACTGAGGGGTGTGATGGCGCCAGCCTCATTACAAACCCGGAGTTGCGAGATTCGAGGATCGCTTTCATATATATATGGTCGTGTTTTGATTACTTTTCTAATATTTAGTTTTTATTTGGTTTTGTAGGAACACGGGGAAAATGCTGAAAAGGAGCCACTGTGGGAGGCACGGAGAAGAGTGGTGCGAAATGGACCAATAAATCGCGTGATATTCTTGAGAAAGAATCTCGACAAACCTTACTCTTGGAGAGGCTATAAAGGAATGGGAGAATCACATTGAAGGGGTTCGAAATTAATTTGCAGAGCTAGGGTTTGAGGAATTAGAGCTTGGAACAAGAGAAAGAAGACTAGAAAACCGACCTTTGGGAGAAAAGACTTGAAGAACCCGGGAAATCATCATTCCCTCGATACTTAAAGTCTTCTCTATTCCTATTACCATGTCTTGCTGTTTATTTATATTGGAGTAGAACATAATGAGGTTCTCATTTCGTGGTTTAGGGTATTGGTAGAGTTTTGGACATGAATACTATGTTAAAGTTTTAGCCTTTTTATAATTCCGTTATCTTTTATATACTTGTCTTACCATTAACTCAATGCTTGGATGAAATCATATTAATTTATGATCAATCTTAATATGCGAGTGGTTCTTTGTAAGATCACGAGAAGTGAATGAAGAATTAGACATAGTTGGGTTATGTGGCGCCCCCGAAGATCCAGGGGTGGGTTTGACTACCCCGTCAACTGTGGAAAATCTATACTTCTCGTATCCTGAGACACATACTACAGTAAAAATAGCATGGTCCCTGCCTTGATACTAATCAAACATGTACCCAGCCGCGCATTCCACGATAGTCAAAAGAGTTATTTTATTACTCTTAATACAAATACATATTAAAATCTGATTCTAATACACATATTATCAAAAGCATCAAAGCCACAACCAGGCTTTTTCTTCAAATCGGTCTCTAAAATGAGTCGTGCTTCTCAAGCACTTTTGTCACGAAAAAATGTTTCCTCGTGAGGATGAGCTATCGCCCGTTAATTGGAATCACCTGCAAATGGGTTACTCTCACCTAAGTGCATATCTGATCTTTCCCAGTTTAAACCTGCACGATCTTGTGCCCATTCCATGTCTGGTCCTCAGCATTTACTCACACACTTTCTGGCCCGTGTATGAGAAAAATAATCATTTTCAAAACAAAACTTGTTGTTCTTGAAAATAAACTATCGAATGTCGGTAAAATATGGGACTACCCTCTGAGGCGAATGTGTTGAAGAACTTCAGAAACAAAGTCGTGGTCCTCATCAGAAATGATACATTGGACCATCTCTGACCCCCATTCTGGGAAATCATCTTGTGAAATTCCTTTCGCAGCCATGTTCGTTTTCATAAAATTCATGTCATGCACTCACACAACTAAGGTGCAGAGTTGCATATGAAATGCATTATGCCATTTCAACCATTTTTATACCAATATATATCACATATATTCTCCAATTTTACAATCACACTAAATTGTAATTCAACAATATCAACCATCACCCAATTAGCTCACTTGACGATTCACAGATCATCTCGATGACCCGTACACCGATTATATTCCATATAATTGAAGCCCGAATCTAATTTCATCTCCATTTATACACACAATTATATTCCATATAATTGGTAAATCACAATTTCATCTCCAATGGCTATACACACAATTATATTCCATATAATTGTGACATCAGCATCATAACACATCAAGCTTATGCGTCTTCTCTTTCTCTATACAACCTGAAGCCATTCGTTTCATACGATTTCATACCCAAACACATGGACATTTATGGTCCATTTCACATAAACTCGGGACTATTTTCTGGTCCCAGCGAACACGATATGAGGTATAAATTGATGACCCACTCATTTCTCGGTTCTTCTTTGGAACTAAATTCACATTAATTTCGGGTCTCTACTCACGAAACACAATTTAATGCTTAATTTATACCTGATTGCCCGAAATTAGTGGTATCACTAAAAGTATCGAATGAGCTCAAAAAATTCCAAAAATTAGGTCCCAGTTTTGGGACCGATCAACCAACCTCCACGGCCTGTCAACTCAAAGCATCATAAACACACTTATACAAAGTGTAAAACAAGTAGGATAAAACCTCTACCTCACGAGTTTGGCCAAACTCAGCTTGTTGGTGTCACGTGTTGTTGTCCTCAGCAGCGTAGAACAACTTTCTTTTACCGACACGAAGAAATCGGAGTGGTTCCCATTCGGTCGGGATCTTAGAGAAAGGCACTCTCTCTCTCAAAAATCAAAAACCTAACCTGCATCTCCATTACAGCCCTCACGTTTTGGTCTTCAAATTAAATGGAGAAGATGATCACTATTCATCTTTTGTCCTTACTCTCATTAAACTTTCACATAATGCCACTTATGTCCCCTTTCTTGGATTTTGACACATGACACTCTTTCGGCCATCCAATTTCATCATCTCTCTACTCATGCAACATGTATCACATGAGTATATGTTATATGTGACTTTTGTCACATCAAATTACATTTTACGGCACTCTATACTAGGTGTCTCGAAAAACGTGCAAATTCCGACTGTCTCAGAATTCGACGAAATTCGGCGTGGTAGCTAGATTTTGCGAGATGATTCCAACGGTGAAGTCCGTTTCATCATCCGAGATCTAGAAAAATTTTAGATTTTTACCGAAATTACGATTTTGCCATTTTTGAGAAAATTGGATTTTCTCGGGGTTTCACAGGTTAACCTAATAAGCTTGGTAATATAGGATTATCAATGATTAGGAGGCTTATGAGTTCATTTCACTCTATGCCTGCCTTTAATGTAGGGTTGAGCGAGGAGTAAGAAACGTGGTGATAGAGGGAGGTCGAATGACCTTGAAGGCTTTGATTACATTAGAGGAAGAGTTGCCTTGAAAACCTTATATTAGATAATGGAATGGAATCGACATTACATGGTAGGATTGTCGACAACACCAACACCTTAACCTTTTGCATCTTTAATCCTTTTACATCACGAAGCGAAAAATCACTTTAGTAATAGTTTAAATTCTTTTTTTTTAGTTTTAAACAGCCATCACGATTGCTAGTTTGAATATTAAAGGAGTATTGTAATTTTGGTACTTACCATACTACAATTAAGGTGTTCCTTGTGGATCGATATCCGTACTTAGGTACACTTTACAACTTGACAAACATATTCTTGTGCAGAATAGGCACTTAGCACTTCTAATTGCATGTTCGCAAAAGCTCTGATCATGATGCCTATTGGCATGTGAGAAAGTAGGAAATTTTCCCAGCTGATCCCAATTCATGTAGAAGGAAATCAAAGGGATAAGGAAGGATGAGAAAGAGAAAAAAGAAAGAAAAGGAAAATGAAAGAAAAGAAAAGGAAAATGAAAAGAGATGAGGATGGGAATGGCCCAGAGGAAAGAATTCGGTGGATAAAAGAAGAGGAGGAGGAAAGGAGGAAATAATGAAAGGAGAGAAAAGAAAAAACGATTGAGAGAGGAAGAAAGGGAGGAAAGAAAAAGAGATTTTCCGGTGTTAGACGATGAACTTCAGCAGTCACGAGAAAAAAAGTTAATCCATGCAACGAGGGATACGTGCGAGTACCAAAATCTTGGAGTTTCATCAAACTCCACGAGGTAGAGAATTTTCCTACTTGGGTTATTTCTAGCCTAAAGGCCATTTAATGGCTTGAGGTTTTCTTTGAGGCGTGAGAGAAATTTGTAAATTTAAGTCAAATCTTGGGGCGAGTGTAGAATTTTTGGAAAATGAATTTTTCGGGACTATTTTAAGATAGTGGACGATTTAGGGATTGTTTCGGACGATTTGGGCTAAATTTTGGAATCATTTTGAATGGTCTGAACATTATTTGAATTTGTTTTCGGAGCGGTTCGGATTGATTTTTCGGATTTGTGTGTGATACTTCATTTTTATATTATCTTGCAAATATTTGAATAACATGTTGGTTGTGTGAAAAATCATGTTAATGCATGCTTACGGATGTATTGACATGGAATTTATGATGGATGTAAATTATATGTAAAAAAATATAATTATCCATGTGCTGAAAATGTTGCATGTAGTTCTGATTTTGCATGTAACATGTTATAGTATGAAATGATATAATTGCATTTCATATGCACAGAGACATCGTGTCAAGTCGAGTGTGTGTGCATGGTATTGGTTATTCACCATTCTTGGTGAATGTGTAGTGAGCTCAAAAATTGGGATAACGTCCAAAATTGACTCACGGGTGCATAAAATAATAATAATAAATTTGTGTGTTTGGGTGAATCAAGATGTGGCAGATCCCCCCCAAGGTGAAAGACCAAAATTCTATTATTGGTTAGACATATGGATCTAGTGATGAAAGTTCGCGAAAGTGTTGGAAGGCGTGCGAAGCCTACTGTGAGACCCCAGAAATTCGCTACCCACAAAAACACACAGGATTTGATAAACTAAAATAAATATAGGAGGGTTGTCCAATGAGTTAAGTCATTGGTTGAAACACCAGCGATTAGTTTCACACTTGGTGATACATGATGTGAAGTCGATTGGGACTCGGGTTATGGGCATAAGGAGTCTTATCTCATGCATGACATGAAATATTTCATATAGGATTGCATTTTCTGTATGGAATGTGGTATGGTGTTTGTAAGACCCGAGAAATTCCAATTTATGGAATAAGGGCAAAATCGTAATTTCGATTATAAAATTTTAATTTAATTTAAAATCGGAATTAATTGTTCTATAGATCTCCCGGATGACAAAGCGGATTTCAAATTGGAATCGTCTCGCGAGAAATCTAGCTAGCACGTAAATTTACGTCAGTTACAGGAGCGGTCGAGATCGACACGTTTTTAGAGCATCGCGATTGGTGCAAGTAAAGCGTTTGGATTGTAACGAAAGTCATATATAACACGTACTCATGTGCCATAAATTGGTATGAGTGAAATGATGAAAATGGACCCAGTGAGATAGTCTTAGAATATCGGTCCCAAAGTGAAGAGGGACATAATGGTCGTTTGAAATTTGATTTTAAGTCATTTCAAATGACAAAATTGTCGATAGTCTTGTACCATTCATTAAGCCAAGAGGAAAAACGCTGAAACAAAAATTGGAGATTGATGGCCCAGTTTGAGAGCTTAGAGAGAGAGGACACTTCTCTCTAAATACGTGATCCGGCCGTCGGCGGTCTTCGGACAAGAAGGAGAATTTGCGCGGAGAGGGGCTTAAGTGGGTATCGGATTTAGGGTTTACTCAAACTCCGAGATGTAGGGGTTTCTCCCTACTTGGTTTATTCCCTCTTTTAAATACTTTACGTCTTGAGGTGATTGGGCGTGAGGCGTTTGATTGATCTGACCTTGGGATAGGGTTGATGAATTTTGAGTACCCATTGGAGCAGCCGTGACTGCCACGGCTAATTGGGTTGTCAAATTGGGTGATTTGGTATTAAAAATCATGTATTTGGTTTGGAAAAGTGGAAATGATAAACGTGAGATGCGGGTTCACAAAAGTGAATAGATGACTTCAAATAAGTGTTGGGCAGAAGTAAACCCTAAGTTTATATTCACAGGAATAGTGACACGAAAATCAATTTTTGTGAAAATATGTGCTTGGTCGAGTGATTCAAGTGGAATTGCTTGTATTTAATAATTAGCCCAAGTGAGCTAATTTTTGGTATATTGAATTGTGGAATTTCATGACATGATTATGTATTAAATTATATGAATATATGCATGGTGATATATTTGCATGTGTTATCGAGTTATTGAAATGACATCATAATGCATTTCATATGCAACAGGGTAACTGAAATTAGGTGAGTGCATGACATGGAAAAATTGAAAGAAAAAGCAGCGTTTTTGAATTTCCACGAGGATGATATTCCAGGAGAATTGGGTTCAGGAGATGGGCCAGCGGATCATTTGGATGAGGACCATATTTGTTGAGCTTCATAATAAATCGCCTCGGGGTAAGTCATTTCTAGTATTTGGTATATTTTCAAGAACAAATGGGTTTTGTTTTGAAAATGATTATTTCTCATACATGGCAGGCGAGTGTGAGGGGGTGGCGGTGGGGACTCGGGATGCCGAGTTGAGTCATGTAGACATTCCAAGTAAGATCATGCATTTACTTGAATGTGTGTTCATTGGAACATTGCTTGCACTTGGGTGGTGAGTAGCCCACTTAGGGTGATTCTACTATTGAGCATTAGCTCACCCTGTCGTGGGATCCCCTTTATATTCACAGTGCGGGGCGTGCGGGACGGCTAGATCTGAAATTTGAGATTAGAAGAAGCGGGATTGTGCTTTGGCTTTGTGATATTTACATGTATTAGAATTTGAGTATTTTAATATATGTTGTATAAAGTAAAACATTTGAACTCTTGTAACTATTGGGTATATAGTTAGATTCATAGTTGGTATGTATATTGAGTATTGTTTATGGGCCCAAGTGGCCGTATTACTCATGTGATTGGATATATTGGATTATATTGTACTGTTTGTGACAGGATATGCAGGTTTTGTATTTGGGTAGAGCTCCCCGTCTGAAAGGAGACTGCAGTTTTTGAAGTGGCGTCGGGTGGCAGACATCCCACTTGCTATTCCGTAGGTTAGCGGGTAGTCACGGACCCGGGTTTGGGGCGTCTGACTTGGTATCGGAAGCAGGTATACGAATACACAGGGGGCTGGGTTGGGTATCCATGCCCTTGGGTGGTTTGATGCAGTATTGTAGTATATGGAAACACATAGATTGAGGATTTGGGTTTAGGCCGCTTAGTTGAGTGGGAGCATCACCACGAGGTGAGTTCGATGCTAGGCACTGGAGTGTAGAGATTACCTAGGAAATCACGGGACAAAACTGGGACCTTTACGTAATACGTGAGTGTTTTGTGTGATTTGATGAATGATAATATGATGGTGTGGTATATCATGTTGTATGTTGTGATTGTGTATAGGTGCTTAGTGATTGCAATGTGATGTAGAAAATGGTGAAGTTTTACAGGTGAGAGAAAAGTTGGAACATAGAAAGTAAAAATAGAGTGGAATAAATTTATTTGGTTGTGATAAATGAAATCAAATTTTAATTAATTTGAGGTGGAACACTAGGGTTAGTGTTATATATAGGAGACTTTGAGGAAATTCTGGACCATTTTCAAAATTAAAAGAAAAAAAAATGGAAAAAAAAAATGAAGAAAATAAATTTTTAGAAATTTATTTGAGTATTATGGAAAATGAAAAAAAAAATGATGAATGAAAGGTGGATAAATTTTTTTAGTGTAAAACTGGAAAAAGAAAATAAATTTATAAATTTATTTGGTTAACAAGTAAGAAAATAATTTTACAGGTTTTATATATGGTGTAAGCGAAAGAAAAGTGAAAATAAATTTTAGAAATTTATTAGGTAATGATACTGGAAGAAAAAAATGTATATGTATTTTTTGGGCATTTCTAGTAAATTTGAAATAAATGAAAAAAAATAAGAGTGAAAAAAAATAGTATATATTTTTTGGTATTTTCCAATGTACTGGAAGATGAGGAAAAAAAATATATGTATATGTATTTTTAGGTGTCTCTAGTAGCAAAAAAAAAAAAAAAAAAAAAAAAAGTAAAAAAAAACGGTTGGGCTACTGCCCAATTCAAATTGTATTGTGTTATAGCTTTGTGGGTAGCAATTGTATTGTAATAGGAGGCTTGTTGGCTAGGTAATTGTATTGCAAGACAAGGATTTGTATTGCAACTAGGCTTGTTGGGCTGGAAAATTGTATTGCAATACAGGGAATTGTATTGCAATGAGGCTTGCAAGTAGGTTGCAGGGTAAGTGTATTGCAAGAGGAGAAGTGTATTGCAAGAGTGCATGTTGGAATTTGGAAAATTGTATTTACAATATGGTGGTGCGAGTGGAGCTGAAAATTGTATTGTAATATAGAGAGGTGTGCGGTGGAAAAATTGTATTGCAATACCACAGTGTATTGTGATGGGAGTGTGTTACGTTAGGCAGCGAATTGTATTGCGACTTAGTAGTGCGTGGGTAAGTGTATTTACCAAGATGCACATTGTATTGCTGACCAACAATAGCAGTCAACGGTCTATTTATGAAACGATCGCGGAGTCATCGGTTAAGCATGAGCGATCTGATCAGCGATCAACTGACGGTAATCAACGGTCAACTGTGAATAGTAAAATTCGAAATTAAAAAAAAAAATCAAATAAAATGAGACAAAATTTTCAAAAAATAAAATTTTCAAAAATGAAATTTTTGTTGCTAAAAAATGTTTTAAATGTGGAATTGAGTGCCTTGCATTACACCTTAATCACGAGGGACTTAGTGTATCTGCTTGTATTACGTGTATGAATAGTGTCTCGGGGCTGCATTTACACTCTTTGAGATACGTAATTAATGTTGCATGTTTTGATTGCGTGATTTTATGTTTCAAATTGCGTGAAAGGACATATACACGGTATGATGTATATGAGAATTATGATTGCACGTTATTTACGTAGAAATTATATGCATGGTGTAATGCGTGAAAATTGAATCTGCCCCAGGTTAGTTATGACCTTAGGGTTGGATCTTTGAAATGAACGAGGAACTCAGGAACCTTATTGGATTAATCCATTGAGTGGTTCAAGAATTTATGCCCAGCCCAGGAAATAGGCAGGTCGGAGTTCATGGTGTAAGTCCCATTAGTAATTGGCATGTGCATTGCTAGTTAGACTAAAATGAAAATTACTTGAATCTTGTTGCCATTTGACATATGTAGATGGCTAGTAGGCAGCGGACGTAGAAAGGCGTCCACGGGGCAGTCGAGCACCAGACATTTGACCCGGTGCTGTATTTGATCGGTGAGCCTTTGTTGGGTGTGGAATTATTACAGCGAATGCTATCGCGCGGGGCGGGTATAGCGGTGGCAGGAAGATCTAGTAACCTCCGGAGGTTTGGGGCGCATCATCCTCCAGGCCTTCACGGGGGAGGAGATCAGTGGTGGCCAGGCCGTTTGGTTAAATGCGGTCGAGAAAGTGTTAGAGGCTATGGAGATTACCTCGGCGACCGGATTAGACAGCGCGTTCGGCTAGAGGGTGAGCCTAAATAGGTGTGGCGAGGATCTGAGACCTTAGAGGGCCGTTATCACGTGAGTTGCTCCCCCAGGGATTAGGGCGAGGAATAGGGATGTGTAGGGTTCACGAGTTGAGATACCAGGGGACTCTCATAAGTGAACCACGAGGATCATGGACATGTGGGGATTCGATGTCATCCCGAGATGGATTAGGTGACGGCTACAGGGTGGAGGTGTCGATTGAGGCGTAGAAGGGTTACTTTACACGCGGGACGGTGGTACTCGTGTGGTGTTTCGGGGGCCGAGCATGACATTTTGCGAGACGGTATATGAGTCGGCGTCGGGGGACGGGGTTGGCGGGTTAGGCTGTGAGCGCCACCACACAGAGGACGGAAGACTAGACTTAGATCTACCTCGAGTAGTATGCCGGTATAGGATGTTTTCAAGATGAGCTACAGGCCCACCTCCGCGAGGAGGGTAGTAGACTTGATTATCGAGGATTGCCAGTGTTTCACCCGTCTCTATGACTCAGCTTAGGATGGCAGGTTGAGTTGCAGAACTCGAGTCCAGCTACGAGCTCTTTGGACAAGGGGTTCCATGGAGCCAAGGCACTTCACTATGGAAACTCAGTTTGTGCACTACAAGGAAGGGCAGAGACCCTTGTGCATTGATTATCAGCTTGATTGAGCAGGGTTACGATCAAGAATCAGTACCCATTATCGAAGATTGATGATTATTTGATCGGTTGAGAGGGGCGCGAGTCACACTCAGAGATAGACCTTCATGGCAGTTGTATCGGCGAAGGTTAGGAGACGAGATATCCTAGACGGCGTTAGGGCGCGTTATGGGCACTTTAGTTTCTGGTGTGCCTTTGATTGAATGATACCCAGACATTCATGGATCTCATGCATAGGTGTTCGATATCTAGATCAGTTTAGCCGTAGTCTTAGTGGATGACATCTTGTCTACTCAGTCAAAATTAGAGCATAGTATCCCTTGAGGATTGTCTTCATTTGTTAAAGACCATCAGTTATGCGCTAAGTTCGTTAAGTCT
The DNA here is from genome assembly GCA_016808115.1 of Tetrastigma voinierianum. Classification (NCBI taxonomy): domain Eukaryota; kingdom Viridiplantae; phylum Streptophyta; class Magnoliopsida; order Vitales; family Vitaceae; genus Tetrastigma; species Tetrastigma voinierianum. Next base: position 269,139 of record JAEQBH010001399.1, on the reverse strand, counting down.
GAGGTTTAAAGCTTCTTGAGGAGATTTTAGGACACGTGGTGTCGACATCGGGAGTGTCGGTCGACCTAGAAGGTTAGCGTGAGTGGGGAGAGACCGAATGTCAATCTTCGAGATCGTAGTTTCTTGGGATTGGCGGGTATCCTGGAGATTAGAATGGGCCGAGTTGTCCATCCGGGGCAGGATTGTAGGATTTCACCTATGGGACATGGACTCCATGGTTGGGGCGACCCTGACCATAGAGAGAAATCGAGGATACATGGAACACTCGGGATACGGGTGTTGGTAGCGAGGAGAGATCAGGCTTTCTCTGGACCCGGAAGGCGGAAGGCTTACAGCCACCTGAGTTTTCGGGGCCCAGGGCCGGGATTGAGCATGAGTGGCGGGTTGCCGGAGCGAGATCCCGAGGCTTTGGGACAATGCGGTCCCACGGTTAAGCCCGTAGGACGGAAGTATCATTATTCCTCGCACCACTAGAATGGGTCGAGAGGAGCGGGTTTACCGGGTTTCGAGGTGCTGTCTGACACTTCCCGACAACACGAGATAGACGGAGGGCCAAAGTGTGGGTCGAGAGTCAGGGCGGTCGAGGTTGCGGCCAGGCGTGGTGGACCTTAGGGTGGTAGACTATTGGTTGTTGATTGTTGAACGTGTGGATGAGTTGGCTGACCATCGGGTTATCGATGGTGGACCTAGTGGGTTTGACTCATGCGACGACATTGGATTTGAGCTTAGGGTTAAGGCCTTTAGAGAAGCCGGGTATAGATGTTCTTCCACTAGGATGTAGGGTGAGTTGACGATAGGTCGGGATTATGAGTGAGAGAGATCTCTAAGATTCGCTCGCTGTGAATTGGAGCCGGGATTGGGTGTCACGGTATAAGCATCATTGCGTTCGTGTGCCGGTGACATCAGCGTGGGAGTGGGTGTGGGTGCACGATGCGGTCATTACCACTCTGTGGTAGGTGTGGGTTTGAGTTTTGTCTTTAGGACTCGTCAAATAAAGACTCATAGTTGAATCGGAAAATGAAGAGAAATTAAAGTGTATTTGGGCAAAGCGAAAAAGAGTAGTTAATCCCCTAAGGTGAGAAGCACGGGTTAGGGTGTAAGGGCAGGGGAGGTATCTACAATTTACGTATTGGTGTAAGAGACCCATGGGGATGTAGAAATTTACGTGAGCGAAGGAGGCTCAGTGTAAGCCAGAAGAGTTATGTTGCCCAAGATGAAAACACACGAACATGGTTATCACGCAGACTTAGAGTTGAGTGATAGGAGTCGAGAGAGACTTGAGATGAAAACACACGGACATGGTTATCACGCAGACTTAGAGTTGAGAGATAGAAGTCGGGAGTGACTAGAGGTTTGGATACCCTTTTGGAAATTGCATTGGGTGTTGTTGAGCCGGCAATGACTCGGTATAAGGATGTCATTCATGACATGGGCCCGGAGTTGACGGTCCATTGGATTGTCGGCGGTGTGACCTTGAGTTAGCGTTTACACAGTAAGGGTTGTGGAATGTGTTGTATGGATTATATACAGGTGTTGGAGGACATGCTACGAGCATCGTCTGAATCATAAGTGGCGGGAGGCGTGGCCTTAGTGGAGTCGCTGCGGTGTGGTTATCGGGCGGTATCACGGATGGCAAGTATGAGGCCTTTGTATGGGAGGCCATGTAGATCAGTTTTGTTGGGCCAGGAGTGGGAGAGGCTCCATCGGTCTGATCGATTAGAACACCTTTAGGAAGGTGAGCTTGATCACGATAAGCGTCTTCTCGCGACCGAGGCCCGTAGGCTATGCGGATACGGCGTCGACCCCTTAGAGTTCGAGGTTGGGGATCATGTCTTCTTGAAGGTGATGCACCAGGAGAGGTGGTCGGGTTCGGCGGCGTGGGAAGGTATCGTAGAGGTTTATTGGACCTTCGAGATGCTCGAGAGGTAGGCAGTTGGCGTGCCGGTTGGCGTTCTGCCCGACATGTTGGGTGTCCACGGTATTTCACGTCTTCATGCTCGGTATACTCGGGATCCATTTCATGTGGTAGTTAGGGGGCCAGTTGAGGTTGGCGGATGGGACCTTCGAGGGGGACCGGTGTGTGCATTGTTGATCGCGTGATCAAGTTTTGCGATGAAAGACCGTGAGGCTAGTGAAGTCTTGTAAGGCGACCTTTGTGGAGTGGAGGAGGCAACGTGGGAAAGCGAGGACATAATGCGGGCCACCTATCCTTTCTTGTTTAGGGATGAAGGTACGTAATTAAATCGTTTAAAATTTAAATAACTGTTTACATGCATGGTAGAGTGCTCGTTGCATGTGGCGTGATTGTGATTGTCTGAATTTGGACAAATTCCTTTAAGAGGAGAATGTAAGACGAGAAATTCCAATTTAGAATAAGAATGAAATCGTAATTTCGTCTGAAAATTTTAATTTAGGTTAAAATCTGAATTAATTCTCTAGATCTCGGATGAAAGCAGTTTCACCATTACTGGAATCGTCTCATGAAATCACGCTAGCATGTAAAATTTAGTCGAATTACGGGACGGTCGGTCGTGGCGTTTTTCGAACATCGCGATTCGAGATTACTTGTAAAGCGGTTTTGGTTATGTGAAAGTCATATATAACACGTACTCATGTGCCGTAAATTGAGTATGAGTAGAGAAATGATGAATGGACGATAGAGATAGTGCAGAATATCAGTGTAGTGAAGAGGGACATAATGGTCATTTTGAAATTTGATTTTAAGTCACTAAATGACAAGATTGTCGATAGTCTTAAATTCGTTAAAGTAGAGAGGAAAAATGTGAGAACGAAATTGGAGATCGGTGTGCATTTTGAGGAGCTTTTTTAGAGAGAGGACCTTCTCTCACAGGAATGCAGCGATCAGACCGTCGGCGGTCTTTGGGACAAGGAGAGCGCTGCGCGGAGAGGAAGCCCCGTGGTCTGGGGTAGGAGTTTACTCAAACCTCCCGGTGAGGTTTCTCCCTACTTGGTTTTATTCACGCACTAAATACTTTGCAAATGTTTGAGGTGATTGAGGCGTAGTAGTTTGATTGATCCCCGAGCAGGGCCCAGAGATTGATATAGTTTTGGTACCCATTGGAGGCGGCAGTGACTACCACGGTTCGGTTGGGTTTATCAGATTGGATGGTGGTATTAAATCATGTGGTTTGGAAAAGTAGGGAATGGGGGCGAGATGCGGAGTTCCTGAAAGTGAGCAGATGACTTGTTGAGTGTTGGGCAAGTAAACCCTAGGGTTTTTCTGCATTTCCTAGGAATAGTGACAATCGATTTTTGTGAAAATATGTCTTGGTCGAGTGATTGAGTGGAATTCTTTGTATTTAATAGTGCGAGTGAAATTTAATTTTTTGGTGTATGTGATGAATTGTGGAATTTCATGACATGGTGTGTGATTTAAATTATGTGAATATATGCATGGTGATATATTTGCATGTGTTATATGAGTTATTGAAATGGCGTCGCAATGCATTTCACTTGCTTTGGGGTAGCCTGAAATTGGGTGGAGTGCATGACATGGAAGGCGAAAAGCAGCGTTTTGAAAGAATTTCACGGGATGATATTAGGAGAATTGGGTTTGGGAGATGGGCGACGGATCATTTCGGATGAGGACCATGAAATTTGTTTGAGACTCACCAACCAGATTCGCCTCGGAGGATGATCCACATTTTCTAGAATATTTGTTAGTATATTTTCAAGAACCAAATGGGTTTTGTTTTGAAAATGATTATTTACTCATACATGGCTTGAGCGAGTGTGGGGAGTCGGTGGGGACTCGGGATGCGGAGTTGAGTCGTGCAGACATTCAAGTAGGATCATGCATTTACTTGAATATATTGTGGTTCAATTTGGAACATTGCCTTTGCACTTAGGTGGTGAGTAGCCCGCCAGGGCGATTCTCCTGCGAGCATTAGCTCTTGGTCGTGGGATCCTTATATTTCACAGTGCGGGAGGCGTGCGAGGGACGGCTCGTCTAAATTTGAGATTAGAAGAAAAGCCGGATTGTGGCTTTGGCTTTGACGATATTTACATGTATTAGAATTTGAGTATTTTAATATATGTTGTATAAGAGTAAAACATTTGAACTCTTGTAACTATTGGGTATATAGTTGGATTCATAGTTGGTATGTATATTGAGTATTGTTTATGGGCCCAGTAGCGTATTACTCATGTGATTGAATATATTAGATTATATTGTCGCATTTGTGGCCCGGGGATATGCAAGTTTGTGTTGGGTAGAGCTCCCCGTACAAAGGGGCTACGCTGGAGTTTTACGAAGTAGGCGTCGGGTAACTTAGACATCCACTTGTCATTTACATGAGTTGTGAGGTGGTCTGACGGACCCCCCGAGGTTTTGGGGCGTCACAATGTGTGTGTGCCATTGCATGTGCATTTAGGTGGGGAGTAGCCCTTGTAGGAGAATTTCTCTACTGGGCATTGCTTACTCCGTCGTGGGACCTTTGGGGTATGGGGGTGTCTGAGAGCTGACACTGACGAGGCGAGTGATTGCGAAGGAGGTAGACATGTGGCATTGAGTAACATTTTTTGTAAAAGTGGTTTGTATAAAGAATTTTTATAAAATTCTTTTGGACTATTGTATAAATAATAGAGTATGTAATTATGGTAAGAGGGCCATGATCGGACCCCTACGGACTGTAATTATTCATTTTCTTTTAATATTTTAGATTTAAATTTGAATGCATGGGTCCACATGTGAGAGGACATATGGAAGATGGTGCCGAGTAACTCGATTGTCCATGGAGTAGTTAGTGCAATTAAAATTACTAAGACTTGGAGTGCTAACGACTTAAGACAGAAATTCCATGGGTTGACAGGTTATCAATGGGACCCTCGAAAATTAGGGCGTCATAACTTGGTATCATAGCCTAGGTTAACGATTACCTAGGAACTCGGGTGGGGTTATCCACCAGTGTTTTCGGATATTGACTTGTCATAGTTGAGTATTGAGAGTTAGGTATACAAATACCTAGGATTAGTAGGCATGGGTGTAGAACCCGACATTGTGTGCATTGATTGCTTTTGTGTTCTAATATGTTCCACGGGAGATGTTTTGTGGTTATGTGAATATATGCATGATAGAATGTGTATAGAAATTGAAGAACAATAGGGTTAGAAAACACAACCTTAGGAGTTCAAAGAACAAAATGAACGTGATACTTCGGGATGTGGGGTTTATTAGTAGTGGCATATACACTATTAGTTAGACAAGAAAAGAAATCTCATTTGCTATTTGACTTGTGTAGATGGAAAATCGAGGAAGAGGACGTAGGCGGAGTCATCGGGGCCAAATGTCTGACCACACCTATGTTTTGACCCACGAGGCCTTTATAGGCTGCACCGTGGCTGATTTACCATCATTGGAGTAGGTGAGCGTTGTGTTGCTACTGCTGCCGCAGGGTAGTGCGTGATTGGGTCGAGGAGGATCTCGAGTAACCTCAACGGTTTACCAACACATCATCCTCGAGCATTTCTGGAGAGGGATCGATGGGCGATCATTGGTTTTGACAGGTTGGGAGGATTTTGGAGGCTATGGAGATTACCTCCGATGCTATGAGGATCAGGTTAGCCACGTTTAATTTGAGGTGGAGTCTAGATATGGTAGGATTGGGTTAGAGCCTCGAGGGATCCTGAGACGATGACATGGGGAGAGTTCTAAGAGCTCTTCATGGATAAGTTTTTCTTGGCATTTGCTAGGCATGTGATAGGCTGAAAGCGTGATGTGTATAAATGTACGCCTATGTGCGCAAGTGCACGAGTCGCCCCAAGTAATATAGTGTACCTATGGTACGGATATCGATCCACGGGGATAGGTGTGTTGAATCTGAATTGACTTTTGAATATTATCACAGTTATCTTGTGTGAAAGAATATAGCGTCGAATTTAAACTAAACTAAGCGATCTAAAGAGTGCGTAGCCAATGGAGACTAGGGCTATATGTACTGCAATGTGTACTCCCATCTGCTGATGAATTATTTCTTAAAAGATGATATTCAGTTTATTTACGATTTATTGATGGTAGAGTGATCTTGCTTCACGAAATACCCTCTCTCGAGGAAGTGTATCCCACCTATCTCGCTAGTAGAGTTGAGTGTATCTCTACTGACTCGATACTACGAAAGCAGCTTAAATGTTCTAGCAGTAATTACCACCTTGAGGATCGGAATATCTCTATTTGTGAATCAATCGAAAATTTGCTCTACGAGATCCACAGGTATCCTTATCCTACAAAATCTCGGATCTCAGTATAGTCATGCTAATGTTGGCGGTTATCTACATGTACATGATTCACGGGCTCATGAGGATGCTAACAAATTATAAACAACTAAATAATATAAAATACTAATCTTTAATCCGTGAAATGTGACGGGGTTCATGGCTTGCCCAAGGGATAAATCTAGAACATCTTGAGCGAAACCTGAAATGGATTAATCTATAAAACATCGGTCTTTACGTAGAAAGAAGAAGATACAAAATGCGGCTCTTCTCAAGTCAAGTCCTAGCTGCTTTGTGACTAGTGCCTAGTTTATGCGTTCCTCGTCTCGATCCCAACGAATTCTGGTCCCCCTTTTTGCTTTTAATGATTGAGAGGCGCAACTCGCGGCGTCGCGGCGTTGCGGCGTGTGACGTTGCGGCTTGATGCGGCGTTGAGACTTCCTAGCGTTGAGGCGTCGCGGCGTTCTTGGCAAGTCCTTATTAGTATCTTAGAATTCTATTCCCAAGCGTAGGAATTATAGTTGTCTAGCATTGTAGTACTGTGGGAATCCACGGGTCATCTCCACCGAGAAGTGGTGATTTAGTTGATCGATAGGAGCTACTCTCGAGTGTGATTTAAAAAAAGAGAATTGTAGGGTTGTGTTATTTGATTGAATGGTTGATTGGTTTGAATGTTTTTAAAAAGCAGAGAAAGGCAGATTCTTTGGGATTTAAGGGTCCGGCTCAGCCGATCATGTAATTCCCTCTTATTTTACAAACTCATCTAGGAACCATTGATAAATGGTCTTTTTTGATGGAAATTTATCTTTAGGTCTCTTGGAAAATAAGGATGATTGAATAATACAAACACTTGTTCCCGATTATCTGAACCCTTAGCTTGCATTCGTGATCGAAGCCTGGCGTGTCTTAGGATATTTTCGTTCTGCGTTGTCAAGAATACTCTTGACTAAGGATTTACAAAATGTTGCCTGAGTGATTCATCACACAATCCATTGAAGTTGAAAGAGGAATTGAGGGACTATACCTTGATCGGTGAGTTTCCATAAGTAGAATCCCGACGATGGGGTTTAGAACTCCATGGAACTTATAAGAACAATTATCATTGAAGAGAGTCACAATCATAAATGTAATACTTTGAGAAAAATCGAAATTAAGTTGCAAAACCTAAGAATGAAGAATGTGAAATACTATGATTGAAACCAAGAAATAATTGTTCACTGGCGAAAGATTACATATGCTTGAATTCAAAAAAGCGCGAATAAAGAGTCTTGTCTGGATCTATCAAATTCAACTCGAAACAATGGAAGGGGAACTCCTCTCTTGTAAAACCTAACCTAAGTAAAAAAACTCTCTCCATCACATCCTCTTGCCTTTTATACTCCTTTCCAATGTCGTCGTTAACCGAGGATGATTGACAAGTATGCTTTCTATTTAGGATCACATCTCTTGCTTTCGATTCACTTCATTTCTCATACATGTGTCATAGGTACATTAATGATTATCATAGGTACACTTTTGCTCTTGCCAATTTCACGATTAGGTGTGTCGGTACATTTTGGGTGTCTTGGTACTTTGCCCACATTTCAGCTTTTTTAGCGAGGTGTGGGGTACACATAAATGACCTCTTGGGTACACTTTTTCCTCTGGTGCTTTTCTAGCATTCTTTGGAGTTCTAGAGACTTCATCAATCGTTTGCCCGCATTCTCGATGCTTCATATTGGCTTCAGGACATAAATCTTTATGCTGCTTATGTTTAAGACACAGAAAGACACGCACTAGTCTAAAACACGAAGAGATTAAAAGTACATCCTCATCTTTGAATGTGGGTAAATTGTGATTTGTATGTGCTAAATTCTCTTTGTAATTATTGCTTTCGGTGTGTATTCATCACACCCCGACACGCATCTTGCTGGTCCACTAGCAAGATTTAGGCAGAACTACCGGCTGAGTATGAATCTCGACAAAGTGCTCGATGCAGTTAAGCTTTCGCAGATCCTCGAAAATAGAAATTATACGAATATAATACTTCCCTGCCCACTTTAGTATGCACGAGTATGACTCAATTAAAAGCCAACCACGGTCTTACACAAATGAACATTATAACAGGCTAACACAAAATCAGTTATTCGAATAAGGGTATGGAATTTGAAGAAAGCGTGGCGATCATCACGAACGATGAGTATGGCGATCGATATAAGGGAAGCGATCATTTAACATGGAACATAACCACTATGCATAATGTCAGAAGAAACAACAAACATAAAGCGAAATAAAAAAGGTCTTAAAGTTTGTAATAACTATAGGCTGAATGAAAAATTGATGATCAAAATGAATTGTTGGCATAACATGGGTGAGTCACACTGCGATTGCCCGACACCATCTAATAGTCTAGCCCCACTCAGCTTGACTATGCGTGTCGTCCATAATCTCATGAAGAAGTCCGTCCTCGTCTACCGCAGTCATCTAATTCTTGAGATCTCCGCCGGATGCGGAGTAGCATCGCCATTGCCGCTCTCCTTGAAAATGTGACTCTCGAGCCTCGGTACTCCGATCAAAACATACCTTCCCGAAGGCGCAGACCACCTTTATTCGTAAGCTCCATCCTCTTCCAATGGGGATGTGCTCGATGGTCTTTGGTCTTTATGGATGAAGTGATCCGGGAAGGAGGCGAGAGAATTTGGCTTTGTGGTTTAGTGAATCTTGCTCGGCTCTTGGCCTCGATTTTATTTGTGATTGGCCTAACTGTGACACCCTCTTTTCTTTAGCGCTCCCTCATTAAAGCTTCTTCCCGCAGATTTGTCACAAGCGATGGGAAGGGATGTGTCTACTTTCATGAAGCGTAGGAAGTCTCATCACACACCATATGATTAAAGCGTAATCGATAGGTTTCCGTCGTGACTTCATATAAAAATTGGATATGTTCTACGCGCGGGATTTTCATTACCCTTCGACTAATTCGATCGTGAATAATCTCTTGTTCATGAGGCAAATTAAGTTTGAGCTGCGGTACAAATTCTTTCTTTATAAATCCACTCATGATCGTGGGTGAGTTTTGTAGCCTCGGTGAGCAATTTGGGCATCAAAATCGATGAGCGAAGTGGGTGGGTCGATCTGGGCATCGGGGCCATATTGTAAGGAATGCGCTATGGTCGGGGTGATCAGAAGAATTTTGCCTACCCACATAGCGAAGTCTCTAATACGGTCTCGGCACGTGATTTTCAGCAGTTGGTATAAAACTCCCCCAACCACTTTGTAGGCGTGTCAGTGAACCTCGGCGCACCACGGAATCCATGTCTGCTCTTGAATAATCCCCCTGATGGGGTGAGAGTACAAAAATGTCTCCACTTTTACGCCCCCTCTCGCGGTGAGAAGCGCTGCGATCGGCGGGTCCATTTTCGTGCTCGACTCGAGTCCTCAGCTGAACATCGCCTCACATTTCCTCGTCATCATCAGCATCGGACATTTCCTCACTTTAGAAGATGACTCAATTAGTTTTCCCTTCCCCGCTTCTTGGGTAGGAGGCATCAGTTTCCTTTTCTTCCCATTTGTCCCATAGAGGAACTAGATGCGCGCCCTTTCCAGGCATTCTTAGATCGTGCCATAGAGATGGCAGGATATCTCTTGTGAATGGCGGATATATATCATAAAGTCCTAGAAACTGTTTGAGCAGTCTGGGGGTGACCGTGCTCATCGAATGCCTTTCACCTTTCGTACGTCACGAGACCACAGAACCACCAGAAGTAAACATAACACCACGAATCGGCAAAACAGATCCATGTATAACAAGGAGGGGACCAAAAATGCTAGTAAAGATTTGTAGGGGGCTTACCACGTCCGTACAATGGCTTGCCAGAAAAGAAATCCGGGTGCAGACGATGGGGAAACCACTGACGAACAACGAGCTTAAAAATGCTTGTGTGAAGCAACTGACTGGGAGGCTTGGCTTGTGGAGAGTGAAGAAGTGTTTGGAATGTCAAAGGCCGTAAAAGTGGGGTTTAAACCTCATTTTACTTATGGCTTAGGTGGTGTCTGGGGTACTTTTAGTGGCGTCTTAGGTACACATTTGCTCTTGTCGATTTTGAATAAGTTGTATCGGTACATTTAGGGTGTCTGGTACATATGCTTACCCGATTTTTCGAGTAAGTTGTCTTGGGGTACACATTTAGGGTGTCTTAGGTACTTTGCAATATAATTTTTCTTTTCTTTTCTTTCTTTCTTTTCTTTCTTTTTCTTTTTGTATATATATATATATATATATATATATATATATATATATATATATATATATATATATATATATATATTTTTTTTTAATTTGGAACAGTGGTGCCGATGTACAATTTGGCCTTTTAAACTACCTTCCATCCCGGGTTTTCTTTGCTTACTTTCCTTTTTCTTTGTTCGAGATTCCATAAGCGTTGTATTCGTAGGTAGTCCTTTGCAAATTCCACTTCTTGGGATACTTTCAATCTTTCCATAGGACCCACTTCTTTGTTCCAGCGATCGGGGGGTTCCTAGGTTCGAATTGACTTGTAACACTAAGCTCAAAAAATGGGTGGTCACGAGGGATGAGACAATCTCTTCCTCAGTGTACATAGAAATAATGGCCTACAATCCTTTTCAGTTAGAAAAATGTTCCATAAAGACATGATGCATAAATTAACATGACATGCCAAATTGATGCAAATAGAGCAAGCGGTAGTCAGCAGAAAAATATGACGTTAGGTGTGGTTTGTGTGGCTTGATAGCGGCGAATGCGAGGACGATCACGAGAAGAACAAAAAGATTTATGTGTATGCTCGTTAAGGTGTCCATGCAATAAGATGATGTGGAGTGTGGATGGAAATAATCAGTATGTACATTGCGGGTCGAAACGTAAATTCGAAAGAGCTATAATTTGTAAAAGTGGGTTATACACTAAACATGTAACAAGTGCGCCCAGGTAGATTCAACAGTGTACACCTACCCTGACGAAATGAGCATTGCCCTCGATGCATAGACTAAAGAGGTACTTACAACGAGAATTGGGTAGCATAGAAACAAGGGCCCCAGTTTTGTTCGTTTGTTTGTTTTTTTATATTGTAGTAGAAAAGCAAATTGAAATAGAAAGCAAAAGCGAAAATAAAACCAAATCAAACATATATACAACGAGGTGACGAGGTTACTTGGAAGGAGGAATCACGGTAGACGGGTCTGCCAAATCCTCACTATGCTCTTAAGGATTGAAATGCTCGGAAGGGTTTGAGGCGTTGGCCATTCACTTTGAAGGATTTTCCGATTACGGATTTTCAATCTCCACGACCCCCCAGTATGGATAAACTACCTTAGCAGTGAATGGGCGGTCAATGACGAGTTTCCACGGAAATAAGTGAGCCAAGGTATGCGGTAGTACTTTATGGTTGGGTTCGAACGTTTTCCTCGCAATAGATTTATCATGGAAAAGACTTGGCTAGCTCTTTGTAAGTGCAGACTTTCATCTGACTCTCATGTGACTCATCAAGCTCATTTAGGCTACTTGACAAATGTTGAGTTAAATCGAATTAAACTCTATTAGCCCCCGATGGCTCTATGTTCCATTTCGGTGGGAGATGACAAGCCTTTCCATAAACAAGCCTATGGGAGACATACGAGAGATAGTTTTAAACGATGCGATGAGCTGAAGGCGTCGGCCAATCGAAGAGACCAGTCTTTGCGACTTGGAGCAGCTGTTTTTCAAATATGTTTTATCTCCACACATTAAGCTAGTTCGACTTATTGGATTTAATTATACGTGGGTGATATCTTGGAAACTTTTATGGGTGACTCATATTTTTTATGATTTTCAAAGTCGGTTTGCAAGGGGTAAAATTAGCCATCACTAATAATTGCACGAGGTGTTCCAAAACGAGAAAAAATGTGTTCCTTTATAAATTTCAAAACAACCTTGTGATCATTGGTTCTCGTCGGAATCGCCTCAACCCACTTAGAAACATAATCAACAGATAATAATATGTAAAGATACCTGAAGAAGGAAAAAAGGCCACAATGAAGTCTATACCACAAGCGTGAAATTTAATAACATTAGAATTGGGTAAAGGCATCCATGTTTCGTTTGTGACCCCTCTAGTTTTTGGCATTGAGCTGGTTTGCGAAATCAAACAATCTTTAAATAAGATGAGCGGTAAAACCCGACTTGCAAAATCTTGTCAGTTTTTAGTGAAAAATGCCTCCACAAGCTTGAATGGCAAAGGCTAGGATCTTGGGGCTGCTCATGTTAAATTTACCACATCTTCTCATTATTTGATACGGAATGGGTATTTAAATAGATATGGATCATCAAATAATACTTCTTAATATCTATAAAATTTCTTTTAATTTAGGATGTCATTGTGTTGGAATTTGAGTGACTACGGTAATTCACAATGTCGACATACCATGGGCAATGAGCAAAAGCGAGTTGCTCATCGGGAAAATATCGCTATGGGTATCATAGCGAAGTTGATTACGGAACTAAAGCGAGATAAATGGTCGGCTGACCACGTTTTTCGAACCTTTTTATCTTTAATGGTCGGATTAGTTCTTGGCATAGGAGGATCCACCTAGTTAGCAGAGGCTTTGTATCCTGTGGCCAATTGCCAATTTGCGTGATATGTGAAGATGGTTACCGGGGAGAGCCTCTGATATGCGGCCTTTAAGTGCCAAACGAACTGACATTTAGAAACTCTTTTACGTGGTTTGTATAGTTGGCTGAGCGAGTCTAGTGTCTTCTTTGGCGTAATAAATCACGAAAGCCTTTTGTCTTCCCTTTGTCTAACCGACCCCTATAGCATAATCCTTTAGCGTCACACATGATCCTCGAATGGAAGGTCCCGATTAGGAGACCGCATGATGGAGTGACACTAGCATGTTTTTGAGTTTAGTAAAAGCAATCACGATCTTGTGACCATGTGAAAGGACATCTTTAAGCGGGGTACATAAGGGATGTTTATGCTTAAAATCTTTTATAAACCGATAGAAACCGGCTATGTTGAGGCTGACCTTATGTCTCTAACACACTTAGGAATTAGGTAAGTTTGGAAATCGGCTCGACTTTGGCCTTATCAACTTCAATTCCATCTTTTGATACTATATGGCCTAAAACCCAATCCCTTGTGTTACCATGAAATGACATTTTCCCCGATTTAACACAAGATTTTCTCTTGACACCTTTCCGAAACACGTATTAAATTTTCCAAACGGATCGCAAATGAGTCACTAAAAATTGAGAAAATCATCCATGAAAATTTCTGACATGATTTACATCATGTCACTAAAGATTCCCATCATGCCAGTTGAAAGTTCGGTGCATTGCATAATCGGGCATTTCTAAAGGAAAGAGTACGGACACGTGAATGTAGTTTTCTTGATCTTCAAGCTATTTCAATTTGATTGTACCACAGGTACCCATTAAGAAAACAATAAAATTCATGCCCGCCACTCTCTCTAACATTTGATCAACAAATGGAAGGGAAAGTAGTCCTTCCACAAATACCGGCATTTAGCTTCACATAATCTATGCACCCTCGACTGGAAGTGACACGGTAGGAATGAGCTCATTATTTCATTGGCGACTCTTTGTGACTCGATTTCTTAGGAACTACACGTGTTGGGCCTAACCCATAATATACGCAATAGGAATTAAATAACCCTATCGAGTTTTAAAACTTCCTTCTTTCCCTTCTTTCATTGTGGGTTGTCGTCTCTGTGGTTGCCTAGGGTTTAACGTCCTCCTCCCCAAGTGAATTACGTATTGTGCGGATCAAGGGACGATTCCTTAATATCTGCCCGATTGTCCGACCTAAACGGTTAAGCCCAGGTTTCAATATCTCAAAAGTTGATTTTCTTGATTTAATTCTAGGAGGAAGATATGATTCTGGAAAAAGTTTCCTCTTCTCTAGAGAAGGCATATTTGAGTGTGATGGTAGGTTTAGCTCGAGCTTGGTGGCCTCTCCTTAGAGCGTTGCCTTGTCCTCATTTGGTGGCAATGGTTCGTTTAGGTGCCCACCCATTAACTTCTAATACTTAGTTATGCTTTCGATTATGGAGTGCAGAAACTGACTCAGTGTGGTCACTTATACGTCAAACTTGGGTGACGAAACATGACTTAAGTGGATCATCATGTGAGAAAGTGTCCAGTATTTTAGTACCGCAAGAATCAACCATGTTGACTTCACATATCTTCTTCATCCCCATTCCCTTGATAACATTGAAAATATTGGTCGCAGTCATATTACGAAGCGATAGTGTCATCGGGCCTCCTACGCAATGTATAATGGCATTGGGTTGCGAATGGTGCAAAGTGCGAGGTAGGTTCAGCAGTTTTCACCAGGTTGAGTGTCAAGCACAACAAATCCACGAAGTAAAATTTGTCCACTGTGCCACATCCTTCGCTATCCCCTGGGAATTTTACACTACGGGTCGGCCTGGTTGGAGGGTGATATTGGTTGGCTCACAATTCTCCTGCCCCCGGGTCCACATATCTTGAATAGAGCGACAAATTAACACCCCCCTAAGTCCACTAAAGCATGTCTAACTTTGAATTTCCTACTCTCTCTTATAGAAATAGTAGACTTCACAGGTCTTTGTATTTTGGAGGCAAGTTGTTTCGAATTAGTGAGGTAGATTGCTTTCGGTCATGAAGGCCTCCTTGTTATTTAGTTTCCTTTTCTAGTGAACAAATCCTTTAGAAATTTAGCATATGATGGAATTTGCTTAATGGCATCTAACAAGGGGATGTTCAATTTTACTTGTTTGAATAACTCATAGATTTCAGAATGGTTATTCACTTTCTTTGGTGCTCTCAGCCTATGAGGGTATGGAGCTGGGGGGATATGGGTAGACTCATCTTTCTCTGATTCACCCTCAATATCATTTGTATTAGGGACATGAGGCATCGATACCTCATCCTCTACGACCAATTCCTTTGAGATTCTTGTAATGGTTCTTTGGTTAGAATGGTTTTGTCGACTACCTTAAGCGAAGAGTAGTGACGACCTTCTGATGTTCAAAAAGTACCCTCACTTGAACCTAAACTTCCACCTTTGTTTTGACCTTATTAGTTTTGGATGGGTTGAGATGGAAGTTTCCCTTTCTCTTGTTGATGGATTTTTATAGACGAGTTAACTTGGTTATCTGGGATCTCACATCATTGAATGATTCGGGTCGTGATTTGTGGATTGGGTTTTGTCTGACTGTGTAACTATATCCTTCCTTAATTTCCTCTCTGGTGTGAAGGTTGATATGGTTTGCGGTGATGGAGTCCCTCAATTCTGATGGTCGAAACCCTTTAATAGGTTCACGTGAACCCCTCGGGGCCTCCGCCATTTTGAAATGGTGGAATGGAATTTGTAAAGCCATGGTTTTCGTAATGAGGACCTGGTCGTTTGGCAAGTTATCAGTCTCTCCTTCATTTCTCCAACTAAAATTAGGTGCTTAATTGATCCAGATTAGTGTCGAGTATGGAGAATTGAAAGGCTCTCAAAATTAAGTACATCAATAAGAGATTTAATCAGACCTTTACTCGAGAAATACTGGGCACTCGATGGTTTGAAAGGCAGATCATCTCAGATATAATGCATGTATTCTCCACTCCGGGGTCCAAGTGGGCACTGGAAGGTATTTGAGGCACACTAGCTTACCTCATGTACTTTCATTCTATGTCCCCAATTTCCTCGTTTAAATTGTACCTTTGGCAACTCATCATTTTCTTATGATGGATTTCGCTACGATGTGCTATGCACTTTAGCAAAGGTCTACGGAGGTGTTAGTCTCCCCAAGCCCGAGCATTCTCTCTGCCAGATATCAAAGTCGATCATTCCCAAGACTTTCATAGAATCGTCGCATACGACCATCCGGATGTACTGCTTATTATTCTGATAATCCTTGGATGAAAGTACGCATATTTGTCCTACATCCAATCCACGGTGAGGATATGGTGGAGAAGGTCCAGATCTTTCCCACACGTTGAAAAGGCTCACCCCGCTTTTCAAAGAAAATTAATCGCTTCGTGACGAGAGCATTAGCCGCATGAGAGCATTGGTAACGTGCGAGGGAGGGAAAAATTTGTTAAGGAATTCATTCGCGTGTTTTCCAATGTAAAGATTGAGATTAGGTGCAAGGGAATGAAGGCAATTTGGCCTTCTCCTTTAAAGCAAAGAAATAAGACCCAAGCAGTTATGTGGAGAGGTGAACCGGTGGAGAGGAATGCCATATGGTTTTTTGGCTCCTCAAGTCCTCGTAGAGTAAGGGTTCTCGGTCGAGATCCAGCGGTACGGGTAGAAGACGGATCATTTAGACTTCATCGAGGGAGTGATTGGCCCCTCTTCGGGGAAGGCGAATCTGAATTGGTTGTGGTTCTTTGAGGTTGCAGAATTTCTCGAAGAGTTCTTTCTACGTTAGGTAAAGGAAGCCGAGGGTGGACTACATGTGATTCTGCGAAGGTTACCATTTCCACCTCCCCAGCAGGGTTGCGGTAGTGTAACATCACCTCCATGTTGTGGGGTTCATGGATTCTTTATTGGGTTAACGAGGAGTCCACGGGGTATGTTCATTAAATACATGTTCTTGATTCCAGGGATAGTCCATTTGTGGTAAACTATTATCTTGATACACTTGGCTTATTATGGATTTCTCAGAGTTTCTAGGAGATACAATTCTTACTAGTCGGTGTTGCTCGTTGCGAGCCCAAACCGACATGCACTAGGTCCACTCTGTGTAAGGAAACACCCACTGAGATTTTTCACAAAAACAAATCAAAAAGAGAAATGGAGAACGTACCGGATTTGCAATGCAATTGCAAATTACCTCTAGCTCTCTTCAGATCAACTGGATTAGTCGCCACTCCCCGGCAACGGCGCCAAAAATGCTTCGTCCTTATTCGAGCATGCGAATTCTGTTTCAATGTAGGAATTATAGTTGTCTAGCATTGTATCTTATGGGAATCCACGGGTCATCTCAGGGAGTGAAGTGCGATTTAGTTGATCGTAGGAGCTACTCTCTAAAGTGTGATTTAAAGAGAGAATTGTAGGGTTGTGTTATTTGATTGAAGGTTGATTGGTTTTAGATGTTTTAAACGAAGGCAATTCTTTGGGATTTTAGGGTTCCACTCACTTGATCATGTAAGTCCACTCTTATTTTACAAGCTCATCTGAACCATTGATAAATGGTCTTTCTTTGATGGAGAATTTATCTTTGAATGCTCTTTGGAAAATAGGATGATTGAATAATACCCCGACACTTGTTCCAGTCATCACGAACCCGCCAGCTGCGCATTCATAGTCAACCGCAAGCGTTAATAGGAATATCTCGTTCACACGTTGTCAAAAAATATCTTGACTAAGGATTTACAAAATGTTGCCGCAGTGATTAGCATCACCTGATCCATTGAAGTTCGAAAGAGGAATTGAGGTATACCTTGATCGAGGGGTGAGTTTCAGTAGAATCCCGGCATTAAGGGTTTAGAACTCCATGGAACTTATAAGAGCAAATTATCATTGAAGAGAGTCTAATCATAAAAACAATACTTTGAAAATCGAGGAATTAAGTTGCAAAACCTAAGAAAGAAGAATGTGAAATACTATGATTGAAGCCAGAAATAATTGTTCTGGCGAAAGATTACATATGCTTGAATTCAAAAGCACTTAAGATAAAGAGTCTTCAATCTGGATCTATCAAATTGACTCAAAGAAACAATGGAAGGAACTCTCTCTTGAAAACCTAACCCTAGAAGTCCAAAAACTCCTTTCTCCATCTATCCTCTGCCTTTTATACTCCTTTCCAATGTCATCTCGTGCTCAAGGATGATTGATAAGTATGCCCCTACGCTAAGATCACATCTCTGCTCAATTTCCGCACTTCTCATACATGTACATGCAGAATTTTATTAATGGTGTCTTAGGTACACTTTGCTGCGATTTCGATCGGGTGTACCGGTACACATTTTGGGTGTCTGCCGTTACTTTTGCACTCAGCTTTTTTAGCGGGTGTGCAGAATTTTATAAATGATGTACCGATACACTTTTTCCTCACGGTGCTTTAGCATTCTTTGAGTTCGAGACTTCATCAATCGTTTGCCCGCATTCTCGATTGCTTCATATTGGCTTCGGACATAAATCTTTGTGCGCTTATGTTTAAGACTGAGAAAGACACGCACTAGTCACAAAACACGAGGAGATTAAAAATTACCTATCCTCATCTTTGAATGTGGGTAAATTGTGATTTGTATGTGCTAAATTCTACTATAATTATTGTTCAATTGTGTATTCATCAGTTGCCACTTGTTGACTTCTATATATGTTGACCCAACGTCGCGACGTTGGGACGTCGCGACGTCGGGACGTCGCGACGTTCCAGCCATCTTTATGCACTGCCTCCTTTTGCTCCAAAATGCTTCCAAAAGTTGCCCTTTTCACCTGCATTCACACCAATCACACAAATCAGATATCGGGCTACAAACAATACGTATTTAAATATAAAATAACGCCAAAAACGTAAGACAGACGCGAGTATGACTGAATATTACAACCACTCATCAGCATGCAAAGGCTCGGGAGTTCCTAGAGTTGAAGTAAGGAAGTATGTAGCCAAGTTCACCGAATTGGCACGTTTCGGGGATGACTATGTGGCCATAGATATGGCCAAGGTGAGGAAATTTGAGGATTGCTTGAAGTTGTCCATTGATAACGTTATAATCTTGCATGCATAACTAATGCATAAATGTGCAAACATGTTTTGGTCCGGTCATCAAGTTTTATGGCGCCGTTGCCGGGGATCGAAGGGATTTAGTAATCAATATTCGGACAAAAGAGAAGTGAAATACTAATTTGGACATTTTAAAGAAAAGAAGAACAAAAATAAGCGTTTCAAGCGGTGACTCTTTTAGTCAGCCGACCTTTATGAAACCATATTGAAAATGTTTGTTGATTAGGCTAATCCTATTGATCGGAGTGCTTTGCTTTGATTTCGGGAAGACGGCTCATCTGACCATGACGGATAAAGGGTTAGGCCAGTTAGCCTTGACCGGGGAATGTGCGACAAAAGACCTCGGGGAGCATGACACTATGGAGAATTTATGGAATTCATTCATCCCTGATAAATATTTAGCAATAGAACGGCCGGCCGATCAATGCTAATGATTTTGAGCTTCCCGAACTGCCAGCGATAACCATGGTCAAGCGGAACCAATTCAACGGTCATTCCGAAAATCGATGAACACTTGGGAGGCGATTTACGAGAATAGCAAATTCAATTAAATTGAATGGTGTGGGCAGTGTCCGGTGCGATTGTTCCCATTCTCTTTTCACGAGATATAGAACACATGACATGGTTTAACTCCCTACCAATTGAATCTGTTAACACCTGGAAGGAGCTGATGAGAGCTTATTTCGTAATTCTTTACCCACGTCACTTCCCTACGAACAAAGAGAAATTACTAATTCGAACATGGGGAAAAAGTGAGAACATGTATCTTGATAGGAAGATCTTCTTGAGACTCTGACATTAGCTCATTTGAATTTTTCGAGGGAGAAATAGGAAATTTGAAGAGAGGCAAAGGAATGTGATGGACAAATTGTCAGCCATAGAGACGAAGCTGGATGCATTGATACATTGGTTGAATGAAGAGGAAGTCCCGACTAAAAGCTAAAAGCGAAGCAAAGTCGTGGAAAAGAATGAAGATTGCCTGAAGAACTCTAAAATCGGATGTGTGAGGAAAAGGCGAAATTACATGACTAGGAACAAAAGGGGAGTTTCTCACTCTTTCCCTACCTTTTATTTTAATTACATTTGAGTTGGAAATAATTGTTGGGATTTTATATTTGAAGTAGCATGATTACGAAGTTTGGGGAATTTATTTTTATCTTGCATGGAATGCTTAACTACTGAATATGAGAAATAATAGAAATTGTCAATTTTCTGCATGATAAAAATAAATAGAGTTGTATTTATTTTGAGTGACATTGAATAACTGAGATATTGTTGAAGAATTGAATTTATTTGTTTGTCTGGGACACGACCACGAGGGTTCGAGAGGGGTTAACGAATGTGGGAGTGTGAAGAATAATAAGTGGAAAGGAAGTCAAAGACCAAAATTTAATTAAATCACAAAATTTAAGAATAGAAGGAGAACATTCTGGCCGTGACTTAGATTTTCAAGGTCAAAACATAAAAATTTGAAGTGAGCATCAGCAAAATAATGTTTTGATTTATTGCCCATTAATTTAATGTATTAACTTCAAAGGCAATGTCAAAACATTAAACCCGATGTCTAGTTTCATTCGAGGTCCATGGAACTTCTGATTCACCTGAGGTTTTTTTCAATTTATCGCGAGAATAAATAGTAATAATACGAAACAGATATCCATCTTTTGATCCTAATCAATGCGTGGAATATTCTCGATTCCAGATCATAATCGGAGGAAAATTAAGGCATTCGAAAAAACGTTCCAATTCTCCGGAAAATACGAAATCTGGATTGAAAATACAAAAGGGACATAAATCGATGAATCTCATTTAATCTTCCCATAGAAAATTGAAGGAAATCATAAATGACTTTGTTCTTCCCAAGAGACACACCTCATTATAAAAGGGATGGAAGAACAAGGAATTAGAAACAAGCGGAAAGAATGAAGGGAAGGGAGAATGAGAGTGAAAGGAGCGTCAGGGTGCAAACCTTTGTTTTATGGAGTGGAGTCGGAGAAAACAAACCGGTTCCCTTTGTTTGTTCCATAAAAATGGTTTCATCGGGAGAGCCGGTTGATGGAAGGAATATGGATTGGATTGAATCCATCGACAGCTCCAAAGAAAAGGGGCTTAGCCGATTTGTTGAACGACACAGTTGCGGTGAGATCCTCTTGGGAGGAGCTCAAGGTGCAGTGACGAATTTTGAAGCGAGGGGGTTTGCAAACTTACGAAGAGATAGGATTTTAGAGCGAGGAAATAGAGTTTTCTTGAACTTAGTGAAAAATGTTTGTAGTGAAGCAGGTTGTACAATATCAGTCCTTTTTGATGTTGAATAAAATTTCATTGAATTACAACTTGGTTGATCATGAATTGTGGTTTGTGTTTCTGTGCTAGTTTATTTTACATTAGAAATCGAATAATAAGCCCGTGCGATTTCAATTTATACGAAGAAAAGAATGAAGAAGATGAAAAAAAAAAAAAAGAGCTGGAATTAAGAATTATTTGTTGTGATGTTCAATTTATATTTGTTGTAATAGAAATTGGCTATTCTCTTAAAAATGTGAATTCTGATTGTACTAATGAAATTAGACCAGTGAATAAACCTGAGTCTTGAAGAAATAATACACCTCGATTAAACAACACCTTTGAAACTTTAATGCGAAATTAGGAAAATTTTAAGGATTCGAATTATAATCCATAGTCCTAGATCCTGAACTTGTTTGAATATTGATTAAGGCGAAATCCTAGTTGAAAACAACTGAAATGAATGATACGAGGCTATTCTTGAGCAGTTTGAGCTTTAGGCCACCATTATGTATATGCTTTTGCATACCTTAGTCAATTTGAGCGAATATTCCATGTTTCGAATAATCCGGTGGCCAAGCCATCCCCTTTATCACTAATCTTCCGGTAAAGAACCTATGATGACTCAAGAACTCAAAGGAGGAAAGAGATAAAGTTTGGGGGGAGTTTGATTTGGGAAAAAGCTAAAGAGATGCGAGAGGAGGTGAAGGAAGAAAGATCTAAGACGGGGAAAATCTGAGGAAAGAAAGCTAAAAGAATAGTTTTGTCTTGAGGCCTAACTCTCTTGAACAATTAAGTTCTTAGGGGTGTTTCTTTAGTACCCTAATACAATCTGGTATAGAGCTACTAACCCAAAAAGTTAGCTAAGAGTGTTAGAAGCCTAAAGAAACAAAAACAAAGCCTGATGAGAAGGAGTGATTGGAGAGAAAATTTCCCACAGTTAAAATTACGAAGAAGGGTAAGGGCATACAACTTTGAAAAAGAGAAGAAATTCAAGGTAGTATCCCAAACATGAAGTTGGGGAGTTTGGGGAATTACAAGGAGGAAATAGCAGTTGAGGAGAAAAGAAAAAGAGTTTTGGGTAATCTCGGCTTTAAAGAATTCCATTCATTCTACCCTTTTACTAGCTAACATTACAAGCCCAGGGCGATTGATTTTGAAGGTTGGAATCACCTACATTAGTGGAGATCAATATGAAAAACGACATATGGGACTTTAATAAGCAGTTTGAAGAAAACCTCGGGGAGATTATTTAAATCTAATACAAAATTGAAAGGATTGGCGACCCGCACACACACCTGAGCAAGACTTGAATAATGAGTGTTTTATACATTAGTTTATCGGAATTGATTTTGTAATAGAGGTATACCATGCTCCCCATTCTGCATTTTAAACTGAATTTTGAAATAATAGTGATATTTTTAATTCCAGATTCAAAAAAAAAAAAAAAATTTGAATAATCTCTTACAAAAACAATGAGAAAAATGTCCTTTTGTTTGAGGGCCAAACAAATATTTCTTTTCTTTGCTTGAAATGACAAAAATTTTAAGTTTGGGGAGTTGATGAGCTTAAAGTCATCTCTTTTTAGTCATTTTACGTTTGATTTCGGTTAAAATTGAATAATTAATATACGAATTATGAAGAAACTCACTGATTTGTCTCGTGCGAGGAAGGAAGCAAGAAAGAAGAAAAGCGAGTAGAAAATGCGAGAAATAAGTGGATAAAAATGCGGTCGAATGGCGGAGAAATGAAAGCAAGTGGTGAGTCATTGATGCAGTTGTGGAGTCTGCACCGATCCGGTTCTAAAGTCGCGACATCGGGGAAGATTGAAGAAGGAATTTGATGCGGGTCGCGGCGAGGATGTCTTGACATGGCGGTGAGGAAAAATGAAATTAAAGAGTGATGTGCGACAGAGAAGCTATTAAAGTCGCGACATCATCAACAGCTCATTGCAACCTCTGACATAAGGTCATCGCGACAAGAAGGCGATGTCGCGCACGAACAGCTGGTTGTTACGATGAGAACTTAATCTTGAAGTCGTGACGCCGAAGGAGATCAGGCGAAGGGTTGAAACTATGAGGTTGATGTCCACACGCGACATCGAGGACACCGTTGAGGAAGCAGTACCATTAAGTGATGTCGCGACAAGAAAGCGGTCGCGAACATCATGATAACGATGGAAGGGTGCGGGAGACTTGAGCCGTGTCGCGTGACATCGATGTCGCGACATCAGGAAGGCTAACCATTGAAGAGCGCAAAGTTAGAATGGATGTCGCGACAAGGCCGTGATGTGTCGTGACATCACAAGCGATCAGAGCACGCAGGGCATAAGATTGGTGTCGTGACAACGAGCGACGAGTTCGCTAGGAAGCGAGAACTTTAAGTCGATGTCGACATGAGTTCGATGTCGCGACAAAGAGAACTAAGGTCATGGCGGAGGCGTGTGGCAGGCACGTGCTGCTGAAATCCATAGCCGGGTTATATTGGGATTAGGGCCCGGCGGAAAACCACATAAATACCTTGACTACCCGAATAGTAAAGCAAGTGGGAGCGCGTCAAAGGAGAGATGCGGGTAGCACAGGCTTCACTTTATTTTCTTTCTTTTCTTTCTTTTCTTTTCTTTCTTTATTTTAGAAATGAGATGTTTGTCTCGTTTTTTTTTTCGTTTTATTGTTTTTGGATGAATGTTATCGTTTCTTTGAAGGCTGAATACATAATTCAATTTCTTTTTAAGTACTACACGGAATGCATCGAAGTTCGAGACAAATTTGCAGGATTGATTATTTGATTCCAGTGCGATTGTGCTTTTGATGGAAGGATCTTTGTCTCGTGTGATTACATTAATTGAGGAACCCGGCTTCCATTTAGTAAATGTTGTAGTGGTGATCTTTCTGTAGTAATTTGCGGCATCTTGTTCATTTCGGGTTTACGAGATTTGCCCGGATTATGGGTTTTATTGATTTTGGATCTGAATATCGGTTTACTATACTAGTTAAGAATGCGTCATTATACGATTTCAAGGAGGTCCTCACGGTGACCTGGCAGGGAGAGACAATCTGGGAGTAATGTACATTTCTTTGAAGGTATACTAACACGCTATTAGGGATCCTTTGAGCTTTGTAAGTTCATAGATAAATCCTCTTCTCACTTGAAGTCAGAGCGAGTTGAGCGACTTATCTATTTAAACAAGCGGAGATTTCACCTCGAATTCGGGATAGTAGAGGCCAATCCAGTGTTATTTGATTGTCGAGAAAGGTTGATCTATTTTTAATTTCGAGGAAAGGTAATTTGGAAGTTGTATATCCTTGCTTGACCGATAACTTGGGAGCTAAGGTGTACAATCCATAAAATGGGTATGAAGTATTGCAAAAGAAAAATACCCAGCTTAAGGAAGTTCTTGTTAAAAGTAGTTATCTAGTTCCCTGTAATTCGAGAGAATCAGGAAGAAAGAGATAACGAAATGTGGAGCGTGGAGAGATCGGTACGCTACAAATGCCTTGGGCCAGTTTTGAAACTTGAGATAATCAAGAAATTTATTGATATGAACCACGAGAATTGATCGTTCACTATATTTGTTCTCTTGATGTCTTCCCTATGATAAGCTATTCGGTATTCATTTTTTTGTAGGAATTTATTTTCCTTCATTTGTTTTTTATTTCGGTCTATTTGAATGTTCATTTCTCTTTGAACTAGTTAATTTCGGCTTCATCTTTGGACACCCATATCAATTTATGGTCCAAATAGTATTAACTTTCGAGTAGTCAGGGTAGTTGATGAAAAATTCTTGAGATCTCTGTGGGATCGATATACGGACTTAAGTCCCGTTTTATTACTTGTCGACACATTGCACTTCGCGAATTTCGGACCAAAGGCCAATAAATTAAATTGTTCTACTCTAAGAGATTTTGGTTATGATAGTATGATGTCAGCCAAGTTGATGGCAGATGCCCAGGGGATTAGTTAATAGTCGCCGGGAAATAGTGTCATAAATTTGTATATGTATTTTTAGTCCTGAAACAGAAGTTTTATGGCGATTTTGCTGGGGATTAGATAGTAGTCCTTCAGTGATAATGTTATAATCTTGCATGCATAACTAATGCATAAATGTGCAAACATGTTTTGGTCCAGTCATCAAGTTTTATGACACTGAAGGACTACTAACTAATCGAAGCAAAATGCGCCATAAAACTTTATTGTGACAAAATACATATACAAATTTGTGACACTATTTCAGAAGGACTATTGGCAATGCGACGCTTGTTGACATCATCTTATGCAACCAAAAATGTAGAAATGAGGCACAGGCTAATTATTGGTTTTGATCTGAAAACCTGTGAAGTCTGTCGGCTTGGTAATAAAATGGACTTAATGCGAGATATCGATCCCACGAGATCTCAGGGAGCCACTCATCAACTACACATTTACTCGAAAAGTGCTTGAACTTGCATCGTATTGTAGATGTGGCTGTGGCCGAGAAATAACAGTTCAAGAAAATGAGCTGATAGGCGAAATAAATGAAGAAATAAATTCTACAAAAATGAGTCTTTGAAAACAGTCATCAGGAAGGCATCAGCGATCATAGTGGCGATCAGTGCATGCTGGCCTCAAGTACAACGATTATCTTTCAGGACTCTGCATCGTCAGCGAGCTATGAGTATGCATTTGAGATCCACGCACATTACGTTGTGTAGCTATACCGGAGTACAGAGAGACTGCTTGCACAGCAGGAGCTTCATGGGCTGAGTGTTTCACGCATACTTCCTGCCGGTATGAATTGGCCACCTTAGCCGGTATCGATCCCAGCAGGCTCTGCAGCACTCGGTACTGGCACCGCAGTAAAATAGATCGGCCTTTCGCTTGATAGATGCTCATTGCTTGCGGTAACACTCATGGTGGTGTTTAATGAAATGAAGTGGTTGACAGTTAGCGACTCGAGGTGAAGGAAGAGAGATTTATCTGAGTGAGCTTGCAAGCTGGTGTCACAATGGCGAGGGTTGGTGCAGCGAGTGTGCGTGCTCGGTGTGGCCACTGGAGGACATACGAGAAATGAGTATTGGCATGGTGCCGGTAATAGAGCGATGTTCGAATCCCGAATCAATAAACCCCATAATCGAAGCAAGTGGTAAACGAAATGGTAGATCTTTGAAGTACACGAAAAAGATCAATTGTTTTACAACACGACACTAAATGAAGCTGGCATTCCCTCGATGCGAATCTGCGGTGACTGTCACCGATCCAAAGAATGCTTTGATTGGCGCTGAAATAATCGGTCGGCTAATGCAGGCTGCGATACCTCGAACAATGGTAAAGAATTGAATTACGTATTCGGCTTCGGCGCCGATAACGAGATCGAAAAATGCAAGCGAGAAAAAAAACGAAGACAAGCTGTGGTCCCAGAAAATCAGTTCACTGAAGGAGGGTAAAAGCGATGATTCCCCGGTCAAAATCCGGAATTTTCTGAATCTCACGATAGCGAAAGCGGGCGGCAGTTGGAATCGTCTCACGAAATCTGGCTTCCGCGTCGAATTTCGTCGGTCGAAGCGGTCGAATTTCACGTTTTTCGAGCCGCAAGGGATGTGGACGCAGCGCGTTTGAGTGGCCCGAGGCACTGCGTGTCAGGCGAGATGCGATCAAACTTGTCAAGTGGGGCTCACTTGTGACACATGGCATGATGCCATTAGAGGGATATCTCGGTAGATGGATAGGATAAGGGAGGCCAAGGTGTCGATGAGAAATGGACATGTGGCGATGAGAGGACTTTCCTCTTGGTAAGTCTTCCAAATCAGTTTGGGAGGAAAGAGAGGGAGAGACCAGCAGAAAGGGAGAGTGAGGAAGAGAGGGTTTTTAGAGAGGCTCCACGCTTCTCTGCAAAATTCCGGCGTCGGACCATTGACCAGAGACGGAGCAAAGTTGCTCCCACCGGCGAGAGACTACGTGGGTTCCGGTTTTAGGGAGTTTCTCTGAGCTCAGGAAAGGTAGAGTTTTCTCTGCCTTTTACTTTTGTAAGGGTTATGTAATGGTGAGAGGGATTTGTTGAGGCACGGATAGGCGGTGGTTTTAAGATTCAAGCTTTGGACGAGTTAGAGAAATCCCCAAGTGTTTTGGGCCGATCCGCGGACTGTTGGGTGTTTGCTTGATTTGCGTGGTGTTATGTTATTGCCATGAGAAAATAACATGTTAGTGTGAGGCAATGGGTTGTTCAGAGGAGCGGCGGATTGTGCCTTAACCCGTGTGAGCTAAGTTTATGTTGTGTTATAAAAGCGAATAACATGATGTATGTGATTTAGAAGGTAATATATGCATGGAGTATATTAGCAGCATGAGTTGTATGTTTGGTTGTGTGCCATTGCATTGCGCCCAGGTGAGGGTAACCCAGTAGGGAAATTCCTCTATGGGCTTTGCTCACCCCGTCGGTAGAGATATATTTTTCGGGTAGTGAAGAGCGTAATGGGGATGGGGCCGCATCAGGGACCTTAGAGGTGAAGAAATGGCCAAATCGGCCTTACCTTGTATTTTCTGTTTTTTTTAAAATTCTGGGCAAGAGACCCAGTTTTGTATAAATTGTAATTAAATACAATTGTAATAAATAATTTTTGTATAAAATGTACATTTTTATGAGTAGGATGTGTAGGCCCAAGTGGCCATTTTTGCACATGTACGTGCCTCATGACATGAGACATGTAGATTTCCGCGGGTTGACGGGTTGTCAACGGACCCCCGGGTTTTGGGGCGTCACACAAACATCTGCTCTAAAATAAAGAAAAGAAAAGAAAAGAAAGAAAAGAAAAGAAAATAAAAGTGAAGCCTAGGCTACCCAGATCTCTCCTTTGATGAGCCTCCCGGAAGCTTGCTTTACTATTACGGGTAAATGCATTATTTATAGGGTTTTCGGTTAGGCCACACAATCCCGATATAACTTTCTTTGTGGATTTGGAGTGGCCCGGACCAAATTCTTGCTCCGATTCTGCGACCTCAGTTCTCTTTGTTGCGACATCGAACTCATGTGGCGACATCGGCTTAAAGTTACGCTTCCTATGGCCCGGTCGTTCGATTTATCCACGGCCACCAATCTTATGCCCTTGCGAGGTTCGGTTGATAAACTGTGATGTCGCGACATCGTAGCGCTAATAAGTGACATCCATTCTAATCCTTTGCGGTCTTCAATGGTTGTTCTGATGTCGCGACGCCGGGATGTTAGCTCATGACATGGGCTGAGTCTCACGCACCGCTTCCCGCGGTTATCATGATGTCGCGACCTCAATTTTCTTGTCGCGACATCACTTAATGGTCTCTTGTTTCCTTGAGCAGATTGTCCACGATGTCGTGACATCAACGCCTCATAGTTTGAACCGCCGGTTGATCTCCTCTTGGTGTCACTACTTGACATTAAGTCTGCACTTTTTGTAACAACCGGTTGTTCTTGGTGTCGCGACATCGATCTTCTTGTCGCGCGACGCGCGACTATATGCTGCTTTGTAGGGTTGCAATGGTTGTTGATGATGTCACGAATTAATAGTTTTATCGGCGTCATCACTCTTTAATTTGCGCTCTTTCGATTGCCTATCTTTGCGATCCGCATCGCTGACATCGAAATTCTCTTCAATCTTCGATGTCGTGACTTTAGAAGCGGGTATGCGAGACCCACAGCGCATCGTAGCTCGACGATTGCTTTCATTTACTGCTGCGCCGTTATTTGCATTTTTATCCGCTATTTACGCATTTTTCTTTGCTTTTTCTTCTTTCTTGCTTCCTTCACCTTTAATGACAAGTGGTAGGGATTTCTTAAAGTGCGTATATTAATTATTCAATTTTAACTGAAAATCAAACAGAAAAATGGACTAAAAAGAGATGACTTTTAAGCTCATCATCCATCCGGGGCAAGATTGTAGGATTTCTCCTCTGAACATGAACTCTATGGTTAGAATATTTATGGCCATAGAAGATAGAGGATCTTGTAGACATCGGATATGGGTCTTAGTGCTAGAGGAAGGAGAATTAATCTTCTTACAGCTCTGTGAAACATAAGACTTTTTGTTTCGTAGAATTTTAGGAATAGGTCGGCTATCAAAGCGAGGCTAGGAAGTAAAGGAGGCTTTAGCGGACGGGGTCGATGACATGTTTCTATTGCCACTAGCCCGGACATTTGAGACGAGATTGCCCGTAGAGGCAGGGATCCTAAGGATTAGGGACACCTTAATCCCAGTCATCAATGGGATAGGCGCGGACACAGTTTGTTCTTTCTCACCCCAATGCAGGCCAGAGGGACCAATATCAGTCTCAGGGTGCTGCCCAGGCGCCTTCTTCTATACAGATAGGCTAGAGAGGTCAAGGTATGGGTCGAGGCTGAAGACAGAGCTCATGGGCTGAGACTTTAGGGACCTAAGGGCATGTTTATGCGGTGGTACCGCAGACTAAGCTTGCAGATCAATCTGATGTATATGGTACGTTTTGGCTCTCACACTTCTTGACTAGAATGTTGTTTAAATTTAGATGCATCATATTCATGCTTATAGTTACATAATGTGTGAAAAGTTTGGGCTTGGAGGTTGAAACCTTGGAAAAGCCGTTGTATGTGAATTATCCCCTAGGAACTAGGTTGAGTGTTGATAAGATATGTCGGGATTGCGAGTTAGAGATCTCAGGGATTTTGCTCACGGTGGACCTTCGGGTAATGGACATATCAGATTTTGATGTCATTCTTGGTATAGATTGGTTGACGGCACACCTGGTCGTCGTGGTGTATGATAGTAGGAGGATTCTTGTACACATGGGACGGTATCAGGTGTGACTTTTAGGGGAGAAGTATGATGCTTTGCTGGCAGGTGCATGACTCCAGGTGGAGTGGACAGTTGATGGGTTGGCTAGCAAGCCTTACCCTAGAGGATGAAGGGAGATAGGATTTGGGTCTACCTCGGGTGGTTTGCGAGTATGAGGATGTCTTTCCGGACGAGCTATTGGGATTACCTTCACACAGGGATGTGGACTTTGTCATTGAGTTACACCTTGATACGTCGCCCATTTCTATGACTCCTCATAGGATGGCATCGATTGAGTTGTTGGACAAGGGTTTTATTAGACCAAGCACTTCACCATGGGGCGCTCCGGTTTTGTTTGCTAAGAAGAAGGAAAAGATTCTTCGACTATGCATTGATTATAGGCTTGATTGAGCGAGTTTACGATCGAGAATCATTATCCATTCACCCAGAGGATTGATGATTTGTTTAATGTCGGTGAGAGGCGCGAGGTTTACTCACGAGATAGACCTTCGCCCTGGATACCATTAGTTGAGAGTTAGGGAGGCAGATATCCCTAAGACAACATTTAGGACGCTGTATGGGCATTTCTAGTTCATAGTGATGCCTTTAAGTTGGCGAATACTCGGCGACATTCATGGATCTTGTCGTAAATTATTCTAACCTTATTTAGATCAGTTTTTTGTGGTCTTTGTTGACGACATCTTGATACACTCTAGTGAGGAGGAGCATGAGAGGATCATTTGATTGTTCTCCGGACACTCGGGGACCATCGGTTGTATGCGAGTTTAGTAGGAGTGCAAGTTTTGGCTTCTGGGAAATTCGAAATTCTTGGGACGCATCGTGTATTGGCTTCAAGTTGTCGGTAGGCTGAGAAGGTTGAGGCTATTATGAGTTGGGAGAGTAGAAGTGGGTCTTCGAGATCGTAGTTTATTGGGATTGACGGGGGTATTACGGGGAGGGTTTGTTGAGGATTTCTCGGGCTAGCCTTTATGACTAGATTGACTGGAAAGGGGTCGAGTTTGAGTGGGATGACTTGTGTGAGAAGGCATTCCCGGGGTGAAAAGGAGAGGCTACTTACGGCTCCTATTGAATAGTCGGGGGAACAAGGACAGTGCACGGTGTCTTTGTGATGCACATGGGACGGGGCGAGATGTGTGCGATGCGATGCAGGAGGGTTGTAGCTTATGGTTCCCGAACTGACTAAAGAATCATGAGCAAGAATTACCACTACACATGATCTGGGGTTGGCGGCCATTGTCTTTGCTTTAGATTTGGCATGTATTTGTATGGTGGCGGAGTTCGAAATGTTTCGAGACCACGAAGTCGCAGTATGGTTTCCTGACGGGACCTCAGCATGAGGCAGCCTTGAGATGGATGGAGTATTTAGAGGACTATGACTTAGCTTTACATTACCATCTTGGTAAAGCGAATGTAGTGGTGTGCACTCGATTAGAAGTCGTAGGGATCTTGATGATGTAACTGGGTGGCGGATGCTCGAGGCGTAGGCGATTGGATGCGATCTTGGGATCGGGCTCGAGGTACTTTAGGGATGGTGGCTCATCATCCCACCCACCCGAAGGGTGATTGAGTTCTAGGGGCAAGAAGTAGAGATATTGTCCATTAGGGACCGGGTACAGTCAGGTACGGGTGACGAAGGCTGGGCCATCCACACAGATGGTAATCTTCGGTATAAGGAATGGGTTGTGGTTTTCCAGTTGACCGATTTGAGAGAGGAGATCCTCAAGGAGTTCCACTTGCTCGTTTTCTTTGTACATCCGGGTGTGCAGATATCTGAGATCTTCGTCGCTGGTAATACTAGAGCGGGATGAGCCGACCTGCGTTAAATTTTGTTAAACGATTGTCTCATGTGTGTCGTGGTCGGTACGAGCATTTTAAGCTAGCAGGGCTACTCCAACCATTGGAGGTAGCTGAGTGGAAGTGGGAGCACGTCACGATGGATTTTGTGACCCACTTTCCATGGCCACTGCGGAGGCATGATGCTATGTGGGTGATTGTGGACCGACTCACTAAGTTGGCACATTTTCTAACGGTGCGGATGACCTTCACACTGGAGGAATTCTGTCGGTTGTATATTAGATAGATTGTCTGGTTACATGGAGTGCTAGCCTGTCGTATCGGAGACGAGGATCTAGGTTCTGACACACTTTTGGAAGAAGTTTCCAAAGGCTATGGGGACCTGATTGTGATGAGCACCCGTTTCATCGCGAGATAGATAATTCGATCGAAGGACCATCTCGGGTTTAGAGAGGACATCTTTGCTGACATGCATCACGGATCTGGGGTAGCTGGTAGGATCGAGCAACGTATGGTCGCTATGGCACAACGGATCCGGTGGTATCTGAGATGTATACTATGGGCGCATATGGGAGGCGTGATCGATTTGTTGGACAGAGGTGGGAGAGAGTTCCATCACTGGTCCGGATATGATTAGAGACACCTCTGAGAAGGTGAATTTGATTCGGAAGCGCCTCCTTATGGCTCAGAGTAGACAGAAGAGCTACGTCGATAGACGACGTCGACCTTTAAAGTTCGAGGTTGGTGATCAAGACTTCTTGAAGGTGATGCCTAAGAGAGGAGTGGTCAGACTTGACAAGCGAGGGAAGCTAGCACCGAGGTATATTGGGCCCTTCGAGATACTCGAGAGGGTGGGCACCGTTGCATATCTGTTGGTGTGAAACCCCGGGAAAATCTAATTTTCTGAAAAAGGGCAAAATGGTAATTTCAGTCAAAATCCGAAACTTTTCTAGATCTTGGATGATGAAACAGACTTCACCGTTGGAATCGTCTCACGAAATCTAGCTACCATGTCGAATTTTGTCGAATTAGAAGACGTTCGAATTTGCCGTTTTCGAGGCAATGGCGTACGGGACAACTTGGCGCATTTGAGTGGCCTCGCGGTGTGCCACGTGTCAGGTGTAGATTCAGTCAACTTGAGCTCAATGTGGGGCCCACATTGACATGTGACAACTCCTACTTGGGTAGAAAAGTCAAAGTGGGTGGATTAAGTGGATAAGAAATCCAATGAGCCAATGATGGCTTGATAAGTGGCAATGAGAGGACATAAGGGGAATAAAAACAAAAGAGAAAAGACAATCTCTTCTCATTTTGGAGCTAAAAACGTGCAGTGAAGGGGGTTTTCAAATTCTAGAGAGAGAAGCTTCAACTTCTCTCTAGATATCAAACTTGGGCCAGTTGGTTCTTGTCGGGAGTAAGAAGCCAAAAGTTGTTCCTATTCTGAAAGACTCTGGCGTGAATGGCTGGTTTTGTGGAGTTTCAACAATTCCAAGAGGTAGGGGTCTTCTCTTACTCGGTTATTTTGGTTTTTAAGAGCTTTGTAAATGATTTGGTTGATTTGAGGCCGTGAATGGCCGTTTGATCGATCGAACTTGGGATCGGGTGATCTGGAATATTTTGAACCCAGTTTTGGGCGGTTTAGGGATTGTTTGGGTGGTTTGTGTGATAATTTTTGCAATAAATTATGGTTTGGAGTGTTTTTGGGCGGATATGGCCATGTGGATTTGGTTCAAGTGGAACCGATGTAAATGATTGAGTGCAGCGTGACCCTTTGCTCGTTTGGAATTTATTAAAAACAGTCATGGTTTGCTTGGTTGGATCGAAATTGGTCCATGTGTGTTTCAATCAAAATATTGCTTGAAATAAATGACTTGGAATTGTGTGGGAAATAATAGGTTAATGCATGAAAATTAAATGTGTTAACATGAATGTTTGACTTGTATGAAATATAATTGTGGAAGAGCCATTGGAATTAAAATGGATTGTTTATTAGCTCAAGTGAGCTAATTTTGATGTTATTGATGTGAATTAAATAACATGTGGTATGTATGTAAATTTTGTTAATATATGCATAGTTGATATATTGGCGTGTATTAGTTTGGAAATGGCATAATGCATTTCATATACATCGAAGCTGACCTAAAAAAATTAGAGTGTGAGTGCATGGCGTAAGAAAGAAATACCAAAATGGAAAATGGTTGTGAAAGGAATTTCAAGGGAAGATTTTCCGAAGAATTGCCTTGGAGAGTGGTCCAACAGTTCATCTCGGAGGCTGACCCATGACTATTTTGGAAAAATGATCCAGCAATTCTCCTTGGAGGGTAGTCGATATATTTGCGAAACTGGTATGATGTTTAGGCAAGAAGCTTTGTTTGTGATGTTTTCTCTGGCTGGCTTAGGCATGCGTGAGGGAGTCGGCGAGGGCTCGAGAAATGGGAAAGGGTGAGTTGCATTCTCATCCATATCACGTAGACATTCAAGAAGGATCATGTATTTGCTTGAATATAGTTGCTCACCCTGTCGAGGGATCATTATTTCAGGTACAAGGAGTGTTCAGGAAGACGACACCCACAGGTCGCTTGAGAAGCAAAGTTCTGATTGTGGCTTTGGTATTTTATTTTGTATGACATGTATTAACATTGTAACGATTATATGTATTAAGAGTGATGTAATCAACTCTTGAACTATGGTAATATAGTTGGGATGCATTTTGGGATGAGTATGATGTGTGGTGCCACCGCGCCATCTCAATTCACTATTTGTCCCGCCTATCACTTATATCAACAGCCTTCCCACAGTTAACGGCAGTCATTAACGACACCCCGTGATCGGCGCCATGCAATGGCGCTACCACTGAGTTTATCAGGTGTCCATGAGGTGTTCCACGCTCATGCTTCCGTATATACCTAAATCTAGCTCATGTAGTGTATCAAAGAGATTACTATTGATATCGACTTCCGACCTTCGAGAGGGACTAGTGCGATCTCGATACCGATCGCTCTTGTGACTCAAGATCGTGCGGTTAGTTAAAGTGCTATGGCAACACTGAGGAGTGGATGAGGCAACTTGGGAACGCGAGGACACAATGAGGGCCACCTATCCTTTCCTATTTGAGGATGAAGGTGCGTGGTCTAATATATGGCACTAAAATAATTACTACATATGCATGCGTTTGTGTGTGCTAGTGGATGCGAATTTCGGGGACGAAATTCTGTTAAGGGGGGAAGAATGTAAAACCCAAAAAAAAAATCAATTTTTTTAATAAGGGTAAAACGGTAATTTCGATTGAAAACAGGAAATTTTCTAGAGTTTGGATGACCAAACAGACTCCACCATTGAATTCGTCTCGCAAAATCTAGTTATCCGTCACTTCGCTGATTCCGAGGCAAATTTTAATTTCACACTTTTCGAGACATCAAGGTCGTGACACATGGCATGGTCTTGTGGATGCCACATGACACCCTAGGGGAATGACACATGGAATGAGCCATGTGGTGCACTTGGGATAAATGGCTCATATTGATCCATGTGTTAAATGATGTAATAAAAGGGAAAGAAAAATAAAGAAGAAATAAAGAAGAAAAAACATGGAGATGACATGTGGCATGTGAGGAAAGTAG
This sequence comes from Tetrastigma voinierianum, assembly GCA_016808115.1. Taxonomy (NCBI): domain Eukaryota; kingdom Viridiplantae; phylum Streptophyta; class Magnoliopsida; order Vitales; family Vitaceae; genus Tetrastigma; species Tetrastigma voinierianum. The sequence continues at coordinate 233,717 of JAEQBH010001399.1, read as the reverse complement.
GGAAGTTTCCCACTTGATCAATTCGTGAAGGAAATCAAAAGGGATAAGGAAGGATGAGAAAAGAGAAAAGAAAGAAAAGAGAAACAAGAAGTAGAAAAGGAAAATGAAAAGAGATGAGGATGGAGCAAACTAGAGAAGGAATTCGGCTGGATAAAGAAAGAAAGAGGGGGAAAGAAGGAAACAAACAGAGAGAAAGAAAACTATGAGGAGAGGAAGAAAAGGTGAGGAAAGAAAGGGATTTAACTTTATTGCCCGACTATCCGAAAAGCTCTGATCCACGAACGAGGGCTACACGTATACCAAAATCTAGAGTTTCACAAACCCACTATAGGAATTTTCTACTGGGTTATTTCTAAATTTTTAAAGCGCCATTTAATGGCTTTGGGAGCCTTCTTGAAAGCACGAGAGTCAGAAATTTCCAGTCCTAAAATCTGGACCGAGCGTAGGTATTTTTCTATCGGCTTTCGAACAAATCTGCATTTGGATCAAGTTTTTGACTGAACAAACTAAATTTTGGATCTTTAGAACAAATCCGACTAAATTTTCAGATCGTTTCGGATAGTCCGAGCTGAATTTTCGACTATTTTCAAACTCTAGACAGATTTTCGCGCCGACCGATTTTCGGATTGTGTGTGTGTCAAGTATTTTTATTTTTATGTGTTATTGCAAAAATTTGAATAACATGTTGGTTGTGTGAAAATCATGTTAATGCATGCTTATGGATGTATTGACATGAAATTTATGATGGATGTAAATTATATGTAAAAAAATATAATTATCCATGTGTTGAAAATGTTGCATGTAATTCTCATTTTGCATGTAACATGTAATAGTATGAAATGACATAATTACATTTCATATGCACAGGGACATCACGTCAAGTCGGGTGTGTGTGCATGGTATTGGTTATTCACCATTCTTGGTGAATGCGTAGTAAGCCTTCAAAATCGGGACAACGTCCAAAATTGAGACTCATATGCATAAAATAATAATAATAAATTTCGTGGGTGTTTGGGTGAAGCAAGATGATGCATCCCCTAAGGTGAAAGACCAAAATTTATTCTTGGTTAGACATATGGATCCAAAGGATTTTAAAGTTTGAGAAATTGTCAGGCGGCTCGCTGGTGAGACTCCGGAAATTCGCTACCCACAAAAACACACGGGATTTGATAAATTAAAATAAATATCGGAGGTTGTCTGTCGAGTTAAGTCAATGCGAAACTCCAATGACTAATTTTCAATTGGCATTTCGCAAAGGAGGGAGTGGTTAGACTTCAGCTATAAGTACGAGGAGTCTCATCTCATGCATGACATGAAATATTCCATATGATTGCATTTTGTATGGAATGTGGTATGATGTGTAAAAGCATTGCATGTGCATTTAGGCGGGAGTAGCCCTTGTAGGAGAATTTCACTGGCATCAAGCCACCCCGGTCGTGGGACCTCGTGCACAGTGAGTGTATGTGGAGACGACGCTCCGATGAGGTCGTGATTGCGAAAGAGGCCGACATGTGACCTTGAGTAACATTTTTTGTAAAAGTGGTTTGTATAAAAGGATTTATGCACTTAATCTATTGTATAAATAGTCTGGGTATGTAATTATGGTAAGAGGGTCGTGATCGTGACTCTCACTGACCGTAATTATTCATTTTCTTTGAATATTTTAGATTTGAAATACGAATGAATGGGTCCAGCTGGTTGTGCTGGAAGTGAGTTAAGTAACGTGGTGTCCACGGTAGTTGTATCGGTCCAATACTTAGGTGCAAGACGACCTAGAGATTAAATTCCGCGGTCGACTGTCATTAACTGGACCCCGTAAATCGGCGTCACATTTCAGCTTTCCTAGATAATGGTCATTATGGTTGCTTCATGGTGACCATTATGAAGGACCTTTTAGGTTTTCCAGATACATGTATCAGAAGCCTATAAAGGGGCCTCACTTACGCCTTGTAAAATAATCCAAAGAAATACAATTCTCTTATCCATATTTCTTTCTTCCTCCAATATCTCCGTCTATTTTTTCTATATTTTACAACAAACTCATTTTATTTTGTTTATCTCTATTATGGTTAAAGACAAGATATTCATATTAAAACCAAAATCCTACAAGTTTGAGCTTTTAGGAGAGTTGTCATTTAGTATGGCATCAGAGCTTGATCTAACACCATCTCTCTGCAATTTATTCTCCATATATTTTTATAAGTTCATGGATGGCTCTCGTTTAGTTTCCATTAATTTCCATGCGAGGTATTTGGTATATATAAAAATATGTAAAATTTTAAAGAATTTTTATTATATTTGGATTTGATTTTTATATTTTCCAAGGTAAACTAAACACAGAAAATCATTTTCCTTAATATTTTTTTCTTTCTTGCCTCTCATATTTCTTTCTTGTGGTTCCAAATGGAGGCCAAGGTTGTACTGATTCATAGAGTACTAAAAAAGAAAATGTTAAGGTTTGATGTCTAATGAAAATTCAAAGAAAATCAAATATTCATAGAATTATTTAGAAACTTTCTTGGCATTTTAAAATTATTTTAATATTTATAATGATAAATTAAAATAAATAAAATGAGTTTGAAGTATTAAATAAAATAATACATTATATTTATTTTTATTTTTATTTTCCTTTATTCTTTTTCTTTCATTCCACTTTTCCTTACATTTTCCCTCAAAATTTTGAGAACCAAACCTAGCCTAAATTAATATGAGAGAAGTGAAAAGTAAATGAATAACCTCATCTGTTAAATGGCAACAACAATAAAAAGACACATAGATTCATTTCTTGTTGGGAAGTTTATATTTCTTAGAACTTATTTCAAGTTTCTATACTTAAAAACAAAAAAGAGATTTTATATCTAAGAGAGACTTAATTTTTACTTATATTTTATATTGATTATACAGTGATACATGAGTAAGATAACAAATAAATCACCTGCAAACTTGCAGCAATGAATACACAAATGAGCAATCAAGGCACAAATGAGGAATTAACGCAGAAATCTCATTTTCTATTTCATCATTATCCTAAGATGGCATGATAAGAATGAGTGATCAACAATATAGTGAGGGAGACACAAAATGAAAATATAAAGTAGAAATATCTTTTTATGTTTCATCCTTCTTGTAAGATATGACTGTTTCATTAGTTGGGTGATCTTTATCTCTGTGAAATTAGGGTACAAATGAAAGGAACAAATTAGTATACTCCAATAGCTCATTTGTGTACTCTTATAATTCCTATAATCTACAAGTACAGAAAACAATAATAGATTGATTTATATAAAATTTATGCTAAGTAAACATGATTAATTAAAATGTTCTAAACATATAAACTTATGACATATACTTTGTAATAAGTATATCATAAGAATTCTGTGACAAACCAAAAAAGTTAATTATTACGTGAAGTTTGATGCTCATCAAGATTGAACTTCTTAAAAACCAATTTTTAAAAGTTCATAATTAAAAACCTAAAAACTTTTTTCATGAAACTAACATTGAAAAAAGGGAAAAATAGAATATAGAAGAATAATTAAAGAACTAAAAACGTAAGGTAAAATAAAATTATCCTCGAACTTTTTGGAGGAAAAGGAAGTAGGATTGCAAAGAGTAGGAAATATCACATTTGCATAGGTTCAAAATTCCTTCATATTTTTTTAGCATAATTGATGTATACATGATAAAAAAAATATTTATCAATTTTTAGAAAAGTTGTCTTTAAATTCCTTTAAATAATTTGGCTAATTTATTTTATAAATTTAAATTACTTTTATTAAAATGCTATTCACATTTTAAATAAAAATGAAATCTGCTTTAAAAATTGATATAAAGTATTTTACTTGAGATTTTATTTCTAAAATTTTATTATTTGATAAATTTTTTACTGTTTGTAGTTATTTATTTAAATATTAAAATTATTAGAAATTACATTGATAACCAATCTTTTATGTGTCAAATAAATTTTAGTTTATAAAATGTTAGCCCTTCATTATTTTTTTTTGATATTTTAATACTTAAATAAATTATATTTTTAAATATTTTAAAAAAAGACAAAGAATTAAATAAACTTAAAAGCATAAATATAAAAAATTAAAAGCAGAATGATAGTTATTTAAAAAAAAAAAAAGATTAATGAGATAAATGATAGTATATTCAATATTAGAATGGTATGTTTTTTAATTTAAATACATTTGCATTCAAAAAATGAAATACATTTAATGTAATTAAGAAAATTATAAAGATGGTTTTTATATTTTAAGTAATCAAAGAAATAAATTAGTTAGAATTAGAATTAATTATTTATTAAAATGTTTTTACTAAGAGTTTTTTTTGGCAATTAAGCATTTTGTTATATATTAATACATCCGAGATCTATCTAGAATCCCTAGCCGCTCCTCCCTCTGATTCTATCAGACTCTTATTCGTTAGAGACGTGGGGTGATTTTTTGGCCATTATTGATTGAAATCACCATTTTTATCATTTTCTTTCCTGCATAATGGTTTTATTTCTTTCAATGTTTTCTTCGACATTCATTTATATTTTTGCTTTTGTTCCCGTTGTGGTGTGCGTTTTATCACAATATATGTTATGAAAGTGTTTTGTTGTCTACCTGTTGCATCGTGTTTTATTGCCAATTTGTTAAGGTGACATCCGATAGAAGATCAAATCTTGTTTGTAGTGTATGTTACAGATATAAAATCTTAGGTATTCTAGGTATTTTTGGATTATCAAATGGGTAAGCACCGATCATTCTGTGTTTTTATCGATTGTATTACTAACATGAATAAATAAATAAATATATCTCTTTTAAAAAAAATGTTAATATGCTTAGCTAATAACAAGGGTAGGCTTGCCTAAGCTTTTTATCAACTTTGGTAACTAATTTATTCACAAAATCTCATCGATATTTTTGATATTTTAATCCTTGGTTATATGTGTCAATCGTGATTTTGGTTCTAATTGTTAATCATGACTTGTTCGCCAAAATGTCTAACTGGTGAAATATATATATATATATATATATATATATTCTCACATATGAAGTATCAATGGCTAGCTTTTAGGTTGATCAGTAAATATGGATAGATGAATAGGCAAATTAGGAAAGAAAGTTTACTATGGATAATTATGTTTAAACAATAAGGAAAAAGCATAATACTACATTTTGATTAAAATTAGCAACATTATGCTCTAGTAATTAAGACACACATTGCACTACTGAGCAAATGCTATTCAATACGTTTTTGTTATAATTTGTTCTTGTTCATATTTCTCTTATAAGTTTATATCAAATTGCATATAAGAAAGGGTGATGTGTTATGAGTCGTACTTAATTTTAATAAAAATAGCTTCTTTCCATGAATAAAAGAATTACTTGCAAGTTGTTCATTTCCATGAATTTAAGGACACAAAATAACACTAACTTTTGTAAGAGTACGAAAACTTTTATAAGTTCATATTATAAAACTAAGTGTTAAATAGGCCTGTCAAAATTCAACACGACACGATTAACCGACACGACAACCGACAAACGGTTTGGTAAAACCTAAACGGAGCCGCGGATAAACGGGTCAACCCGCGCACGCTTAATAAATGGTCGTGTTCGGTATACGCAACCCGCTTATAAACCGCTACCCGCTTTAAATAAAAATTAATAAATTATCATTTAAAAATTAATCATTTTTTTTTAATAACAGCCACATAGAAAAATATATAAAGCAACATTTTTTGTGTTAGTTTGTTAGTTTTATAAAGTTAACATTTTTAAATAAATAGGTAAATGGTTAAACGGGTGGTTTACCGTGTTAAATGGGTTAAACGGGTGGTAAACAGGTAAATGGGTCAAATGAGTGGTTTATCGTGTTAACCCGACCCAACCCAATCCAACCCGTTTAAAATTAGACGGTTAAACGGATCTGTCGTAAGTTAATCTGGCTTATTAAACGGTTCGTGTTCGCGCTCGATTTTTACCCGCTTATTAAACGTGTCACACGCGTTTCATATTGTTTTTCACCCTACCCGCTTAACCCGTAAACTCGTTTAACCCAACCCAACACATGTTTCGATTACACCCCCAGCGTTAAAAACTATTTAAAAATTGGAGTATTCCAAAACTTTTACCACCTCAAAAATTAAAAATTAAAATATAATTAACGGTGAAAGTGAGTGATCAATAAATATAGTAAGTGAGAAAATAAATTGAAATATAAATTACACATTTCTCTCAACAACATTGCATCCTCATGCAAGATTGTAATTGGTTGGGTGATATCTTTTGGTGATGTTGACACGAAGGAGCAATGAAGGACAAATTATTTCATTTAGTTTACTCCAATACCTTATTTGATGCACTCTTAAAATTTCTTTAATCAAAATGGCGAAAAAAAATTGATTTATCTATGTAAGATTAAAATTTTTACGAAGTAATCATAACTAATGAAAACACTCTAAACTTATAACATATTTTATAATGAATACATCACAAGAATTATGTGACAAACCAAAAAAGTTAATTAATATGTGAAATTTGATGGTCATCAAGATTGAATTGAATTCATGAGGAAGATAGAAAACCAAAATTTGAAAGTTTATAATTAAAAATTTTAAATCTTTTTTTTCATAGAACTAATATTGAAATATGAAGTCACGTTCTTTATAAACTTTAGTACTTCCCTGATAAAATATTGGTTTAGGATTTTTTTTTTTTGGATTATGAAAGTTTCAAAGTAAAATACAAGGGAAAACATGTGAAACCCCGAGAAAATCTAATTTTCTGAAAAAGGGTAAAATGGTAATTTCGGTCAAAATATTCGGAATTTTTCTAGATTTCGGATAAAGAAACGGACTTCACCGTTGGAATCGTCTCACGAAATCTAGCTACCACGTTGAATTTCGCGAATTCCCAAGCACAAGTTCCACTCACGTTTTTCACAAGACCATCGCCACAGAAAGGGTTTGTGATACGTGATGTGAAAGTCACCTACTACATGTACCCATGTGACATGTTGTATAAGTAGAGAGAAGATGAAATGAACGACTTGGGGACAAGCCACGTGTCAAAAAATCAAGAAAAAGAGACAAGATGGGAATTATGAAAATGTTTAATTAATAAGACAAGGGGCAAATAGTTATCTTCTCCATTTGAAAGCAAAATCCTGAGAAAACGCGGTAAGCTTGAAATTCCAGATTTTAGAGAGAGAAGGGTGCGCATTCTTCAGATTTCCTACCGCCTGACCGACAAGGCTCATGATGGAGCAAGAAGCAAAGTTGATCTACGCATGAGGGCCACGTGCGCGGATCACGATTCGGAAACCAACAACTCCAAAAGGTAGGAACTTTTCCTATTATGTTATTCTTTGGCTAAGAGCCATGTAAATGGTTGGGGATGTTCTGAGGCTTGAATTAGCTGTGTTTTCGGTCTCAAAACATTTGAACCGAGTGGAAAAAATCCTTATTGTTGTGGTTTGTGAGCAGTGCGACTGAGGTTTCAGCATTCACGTGATTTTGGTGTGAATTTTATGATGTTGAGTGATTGAAATGAATTGCTTTGTATTTGATGGTCGCCAATGTGAGCTAATTTTGGTGTTACTGATGTGAATTTACTAACATGTATTGTGTGAATTAATTATGTTGATATATACATGTTTTATATATTAGCATGAGTTGTTGTATTTGTGACGCCCCAAAACCCGGGGGTCCGTTGACTACCCGTCAACCCGCGGAACACTCGTGTATGTCGGGTGACCCGACATTTCTCACGAAAATCGGGTAGTCTCCTTTGTACGGGGAGCTCTACCCAAATACAAAACTTGTCTCAAACTTGCATATCATGTCCTAAACAGTGCAATATAGTCGATATATATCAATACGGCCACTTGGGCCCATAAACAATTACCAAATATGCATACCCAAACTATGAATCCAACTATATATCCTATAGTTACAAGAGTTACAATATTTTCACTCTTAAACCATACATATATTAAACTTAAGAGTTCTAATACATATAAAACCACCAAAGCCACAATCGGCTTTCTTCTGGACTCGGCCTCCCAGGAATGCGCCATCCCTCATACGCTCCACCTTTTAATAAAATAAAGGGGTCCCACGACGGGAGTGAGCTAATGCTACGATAGGAGAATCGCCACCCCAAGTGGAGTTTACTCGTAAACCTAAGTGCGATGCAATGTTGAGTGAAGCACATTCAAGCAAATGCATGATCTACTTGAATGCATGATAACTCGGTCCAGGAGTCCTCATAGGCTCTCTCTTGCTAAGCACTCGTATAGGAAATTTATTATTTGTTTGTTTGTGGACAAACCTCAGATGTGTATATCAATTGGGCCGCTCCAGCGATTGATATATTACAATTTAATGGACTACCCTCAGTGAATATCAATTGGGCCGCTCCGACGATTGATATTTTAAATTTGGACTACCCTTCGATAATTAATGTTTTTAGACAACCCTCCGAACCCTTTTTTTCTCTAGACTCATCTCATGCACTCACTCCTATAATCCTAGGGTGTTCCAGTGCATATGGAATGCATATGCCCGATTCGTGCACGATTTCAATCACATGCAAATATATAAACATGAATATACTCGCATAATTCAAATCACACAATCATGTTATGTAATTTTACAACTCATACATCAAAATTAGCTTACTTGGGCTAATGATCAAACACGAGCAATTTAATTTAAATCACTCGACCAAACACATATTTTCAACAAAATATATTTTAGAACCTTTGTTTCGGAATAGTGAAACCCTCGGTTACTATTCTAGAAAAATCTAAATCATCGGTTCATGACACTTGATTCTGGCCATTCCAGGCCCTCTTTCACATCGAAGCATGATTAAATACATAAATCATCATATAAACACCCCAAATCAGTCCCAACAGCCACGGACTGTCCAAGAATTTCTAAAAAAAATTCCACAATTCGGTCCCATGTTTTGGGACCGATCAAACGGCCCCTCACGGCCTCAAACCAACCGAAACATTGAAAAACACTTAAATAAAGTGTAAAACCCAAGTAGGGAGAAACCCCTACCTCTCGGAGTTTGTCAAAAACTCACAAATCCGGTACCGCCTTGAAGCTCTCTCGATAAATGGTTCTCCTTCTTGTCCTGAAAACTGCCGACGGTCGGATCGCTCGTATTTCTAGAGAGAAGTTCGATCTTCTCTCACTAAAACCATGAAATCTCTCCTACTGCATCCCTCTCTCCCGTTTCTGGTTTTTGGCTCCCTTTTAAAATTGGAGAAGACAAACACTATTTAGTGTTTTGTCTTATCCTCATTTAATGAAATTCTAAATGACCATTATATCCCTTCTTTCTCCAGTTTTGACATTCGGCTCTACCTCGGCCGTCTATTTTCCTCATTTCTCTACTCATACCACTTATGACACATGAGTACTTGTTATATGTGACTTTCGTCGCATCGAAATTCGTTTTACGGCACCCAGAAGCGACGCCTCGGCGATGTCAACTCCGTCTCGGAATGTGAGAGATTTTGCGTGCAAGCTAGATTTGGCGAGATGGTTAACGGTACAATCGGATTTGTCATCCGAGATCTAGAATTAATTCAGTTTTAGCAGAAATAACAATTTTGTAATCGAAATTACGATTTTGCCCTTATTCCAGAAATTGGAATTTCTCGGGTTTTACAGTATTGGCATAATGCATTCCATATGCACTGGGGCACCCTAGAATATTAGGAGTAAGTGCATGACATGAAAGAAAATAAAAAAGAAAAATGTTTGTGAAAGGAATTTCGACGGAAGATTTTTCGAAGAATTATGTTGGGAGATTGTAAAATGATTCGCGTCGAGAGGGCCCATGAATTGTTTCGGAGGACATCAACAGATTCGCCTTGAAGGGTAGTCCAATATATTTACCGAAACTCGGTAGTGTGTTTTCAAGAACAAAAAGCTTTTGTTTTGAAAACTGTATTTTTCTTGTATTTAGCTTAGGCATGTGTGAGGGAGTCGGTGAGGACTCGAGACATGGGAATGTGCATGTAGAACTGTTGAGTAGGATCATGTCATTTACTTGAGGTGTGATTGATTTGCCATGACATGTGCACTTAGGTGGGAGTAACCCATGTAGGAAATTATCACTCTCTTTGGGCATTGCTGCCTTGTCGAGGATCAACATTTCGGGTGCGGGGTGTACGGGAGGGATGGGTGCTCACTAGAGGCCGCGTTTAGAAGAAAGTCGGGTTGTGGCTTTGGCATTATCATTTTGTATAACATGTATTAGAAATTGTGCATTTTAATATATGTTGAATTAAGAGTAATTTATTAACTCTTGAACTATTGTATATAGTTGATGCATTTTGTGAGTATTGATGCAGGGCTCCAAGTGGCCATTATTTTACTCGCATGTGGACCCTGTGTGGTCATTGTTAATTGTTGCGATAGGTTTTGTATTTTGGGTAGAGCTCCCCGTACAAAGGAGACTCTGCCCGATTTTCATGAGTGGTGTCGGGTTGCAGAGCATCACAGTATTCCCTTGAGTTGACGGGTTGTCAACGAGACCCCCGAGTTTTAGGGCATCACAGCAAAAGTGTAGAAAAAGAATAATAAAAGAAGCTAAAGAGTAAGAAAATAAGAAATATATATACTTAAATTTCTTGGTAAAATTATTGTCGTGATGTGCCATAGGGTAATAGTATATTTATTGTCATATTATATTTTATTAAGAGACATTTTATTCCATGAATTGTAGATTCCACTAATGGTCATTAAGTACGTGACTTTATAGTAGAACACTAGGGTTTAAATGAAATATTATTCTAAATTTTTTCCGATTGTTTTTCATTGGTAAAGATTAATAAGAAGTATGGAGTATGATTGATCACTGACCATGTTCTACCGATCATGAATTTGTGACATCAAGTCAACTCATAAGTACATATTGGTGAATATTTGTTAGGCAAAAATGTGTGCTATAAAATGCATACACCTATGTGTGCAAGTGCATGCGTCGCCTCAAGTAATAAAGTGAAAGTATAAGTATTGTCCCACGAGGATTGAGTTACTAATTACCGAAATTAGAATAGTCATATCTTTATTTGGATTAACACAAAGGGGAAGTTGAAATGGAAAACAAACTAAACTAAATAAATCCTAAACTAAAATGTCTAACATGCAAAGGGAAAATGTAATTACAAGAAAGCCTAGGGTTTTGATTTCATTTAATGTCGGCTTTAGGTGTATGTCTGCGTGCTAAACAACCGCGTCTTACCATTAACTCATGCTTAGATGAAATCATATTAATTTATGATCAATCTTAATATGTGAGTGGTTCTTTGTAAGATCTAAGAAGTGAATGAAGAATTAGACATAGTTGGGTTAACCTAATAAACTTGGTAATATAGGATTATCAATGATTAGGAGGCTTAGGAGTTCTTTGCACTCTATGCACTTTTAATGATTGGGGTTGAGCCAAGGAGCAAGAAACCTATTGATAGAGGGAGGTCAAATGACCTTGAGAAAGGCTTTGATTACATTAGAGAAGAGCCACCTTGGAAAACACTATATTAGATAATGGAATGGAATCGTAGCATTACATAGTAGGATTATCCAACAACACCAACACCCTAACCTTTTTGCATGTTTAATCACTTTTGCATATGAAATGAACAATCACTTTAGTAATAGTTTAAATTTGTTTTTAGTTCCGCCTAGCCATCACGATTACTAGTTTGAATATTAAAGGAGTATTGTAATTTTGGTACTTACCATACTACGATTAAGGTGTTCCTTGTGGATTGATATCCGTACTTAGGTATACTTTACTACTTGACAAGCGTATATTGCACAGAATAGGCACTTAACATGTCTAATTGCATGTCCTGGCTCTGATCACACAATCGCCTATCAAGTTTTTAAGCGCAGATTACGGGAAGGGTTAGGGTGCATTATTATAACCAGGACCAGTATACAATGGTTGTCGCAGAATTCTACGTAACCTAACGACCCATGTGCTCTAGAAGGTCCGGGGTTCGTGGAGTGTTGGTAGACAGTGAGTCTATCAACCGCTATTACAACTGGGGCGGTTGCTTCAGAGGGCCTTTTGATCGGCTTCTGAAACACTCTAACTATCGGATGTCCTTAGGTTGCTCTCACAAATGGGCAAGGTGAGAGAGTGAACAACGAGGGCCACGCCGTGCAGTTCAAGGCCAAACATTTGGCCTATATACCTAAGGTGTGACATCATTTTATCACCTCTTGTCTCATCCCGATGACAAACGTTTACGAGGTGATGGCGAAACGGGCATTGCTTAATTTCGCCATCATCCTAGACATCCCGTTTGATGTCAGTCAGGTTATAGAGGATGCCATCCTCTATAACCGGGATGCTAAGATGAACCTCGGGCACCCCTTTTATATCTATGGCCGTAGCCAGAGCTGAGGGTGCCATTAGAGAGGACATGCGGAACTGGATCCATCCCATCATTTTTCTCATTTACTACCACAGTAGTCCCTCCTTTCTTAGGCACCACTTGGACAGGGCTTACCCATGAACTGTTAGAGATAGGGTATATCACTCCAACATCTAACCATTTAAGTACCTCCTTCCTAACCTCTTTAGAGGATTTAAGCATCTCACAGGCATCCCTTGTCGGCCTTGTCTTCCTCCGGTAATATTAATTGCATACACATAGATGGCCTTATCCTCTTTAGCAGCCATTTAGGGACCATCAATTTCTTTGTGCTCATGGGATCTTTAACAATTTCTCCTCCTCCATGTTAGAGAGGGAGGATGAGATGATCACTGGGAGTGTAGATTCTTCCCTGAGATAAGCATATCTCAAATGACTGGGGAGTTTCTTATCTTCTACAATAGGGGGCTTCTTGATAGAGGGAGTCAATCGGCTTGGGCTAGCTCCCAAGGATTCAAAATACTTTCTTCTATTTGGGCCAAAAGAGTCCATCCATTTTACATACTCTTGAACCGTCTCATCTTCACAAGAGGAAGAATCATCATGGAATTAATTTGGTCTCAGTAGTTCACAAGGAACCCGATTGGCTGAACACTATAGCCCTCTAGCATATCCCTTTCGAACAATGTCGGTATCATGTGGATGCTTTATGGCATTAAAGGCATTGAATGTCACTTCCTCTTCTTGAACTCTAGCCTCAGTTCACCCTTTTTGCATCAATCATTGCCCTTCAGTGGCTGAATGAATTAGATCGGGATGATGGGGACCTTTTTATCTTCTTGCATGTCTAGAATAGTGAAATCTACGGGGAAGATAAATTTGTCCACTTTGACTAACACATCCTCTATGATACCATGTGGATGAGTTAGTGACTGATCTGCTAACTGCAAAGTGACTGTCGTCGGACGATCTTCTCCCAATTTTAGTTTCTTAAAGATCGACCACGTCATAAGATTAATGCTAGCACCTAAATCACATAAGGCTCTTTCAAATACTGCATTCCCAATAGCACATGGGATTGTGAAGCTACCTGGATCTTTCAACTTAGGGTGTAGCTTCTTTTGCAATATGGCACTACACTCTTATGACAGAGCGATAGTCTCATAGTCTCCCAACTTCCTTTTCTTGGACAAGATGTCCTTCATGAATTTCACATATCCCGGCATTTGCTCAAGTGCTTCAGCAAATGGGATGTTTATGTGAAGCTTTTGAAGATATCCATGAACCTACCAAACTGCTTATCCAATCGGTTCTTTCTCAGTCCCTACGGATACGGGATAATAGGCTTCTCATCATACTAAGGTTTTTGGACTTCAACTTTCTCTAGTGTATCTGAGACTGGTTTCTTTACTAACCTTTCAACATCTTCAGCGATCTTAGCACTGCTTTTCTCATCTCCCACAGGGTTTTTCTCCTCTTCTTGGGCCTCCACTAACTGTTCCAGAGTCTTACCACTCCTCTGGGTTACAGCTTTGCAATGCTCCTTTCCTTCTCTCCTTGGGTTGACCTCATAAGTACTAGGTAGATTTTCATGTTGCCTCTCACTCAATAACGAAGCCATTTGGCCCATTTGGACCTCAAAATTTCGGATGAGGCGCAGTTGTTCAATGATGTCCCTAGTCTCATTCTCGAACTTATCATGTGACTTCATCTTAATCATATGCATATTAATACTTGAACATTTCGAATCTAGACTCGACTTCTTCTCTTGAGGCGGTTGGAGAGGTTTGGCTTGCTCCATAGGATTACCTGCATTATGATTTTTCCATGAGAAGTTAGGATGGTTCTTCTACCCCGGATTGTAATTCTGACCATATGGATTGAAGTTCTAGTTTTGGGGGAACTTCGCCATATATTGAGCTTGTTCAATAGTCATATCCCCCATGGAATTCATCATTAGGCACTGAGAAGTGGGATGAGGTCCATGACATTGCTCGCATGCAGGTGGGCTTTCTTCAACTTTATGTGTGGATAATTGAGAACCTAATTGTTGAGAAGCTTGTAATTTCTTGGAGAGTGTAAACACTTGAGTAGACAAGTTTTTGAACATGTCTAATCTTCTTATGCAAGGTGTGCCGTTTGAATTCAATAAGCCATGCTTGCATGCTTTTGAGTTGCTGAAAAAGAAGTTGACTTCAGCCCCTATAGTAGTCACTCTAGATTGGAACCTTCCATTTGAACTTATGTCCGATCAAGTGACTTTGCAGTGGGGGCCGTTTTGGGCCAGAGAAAAGAAAAGGTTTTTTATGCCATCTATCATGCCAGTCGAACGTTGAATGATGAACAACTCAATTATGCGACAACAGAGAAAGAATTGTTAGCTGTTGTGTTTGCTTTTGACAAGTTCAATCCTTATCTTATAGGGAACAAGCTTATTGTGTTCACGAGACCATTCCCGCAAATCAAATACTTGATAGTAAGAAAGGCCTTGAAACCTAGACTTATTCATTGGAGTTTCTCCTTTTGCAAGAATTTGATGTGGAGATTCGAGATAAGAAGGGTTCCTGAAAATATGGTAGTCGATCATCTGTCAAAACTGGAAACTCCAGATACCATATAGAAACATCATTTTCAGATCGATGACACATTCCCAGATGAACAGATATTATCTTTGTCGCATGATGAAACATCACCATGGTTTGCCAATATAGCTAATTATCTATATGCTTGTATTACCCCACTTGACCTCACTTATCCAACAAAGAATTCTGCGAGAAGTGAAGCACTATTTTAGGAAGACCCGATCCTCTTCAAGCGGTCATGTAGATTAGATTATTCGTAGGTGTGTACCGGAAAGTGAAATGGGTGAGATATTGACGCATTGCCACTCCTTAGACTGTGGGGGTCATTTCAATGGACAGAGAACAACAACCAAGGTACTGCAATAAGGCTTTTACTGGCCTTCTATATTTATGAAGAAATAAAATTCATTCAATATTTGTTAAAATTTTATGAACGTGAAATGATTCATATTTGAAGAAAGACTTGAGTCTTTGTATATTATATACTGTAAATTACAAGTACAAGAGGAGACTTTATATAGGCTAGGCTATATAATCCTAGGAAAATACAAATTACAATCCTAGGAAAATACAAATTACAATCCTAGGAAAATAAAATATAATAATCTAACATTCCCCCTCAAACTCATGATGGTTTAAGAGAAACCATTATGAGTTTGGAAGTTAAATCTCGAAAAGTTCCTAAAGGAAGTGGTTTGGTGAAGATATCAGCTAACTGATCCTTAGAGGAAACAGACTGAAGTGTGAGTGTACCTGAGAGCGGATGATGAATAGTGACGATCCAATCTCAATATGTTAGTACATTCATGGAAGACATCATTATGGAGCAATTTGAATAGCACTTCGATTATCACGGTGAGTTTAGTTGTAGTGGAGCAGTCGACACGAATCTGTAATAACCAAACGTAACCAAATAGAAGTTTTGTTTGTAGTAGCTGCCGGTGCTCTATATTAACGGTCTTGGAACGAGCAATAACTGTTTGTTTCTTGCTTCTCAAAGAGATAAGAGAATCACCCAGAACAAAACAATATCCTGTAGTAGATTGACGTCAGTGCATGGGATCACTGCCCAATCACGTATGCGATATACTGTGAAGAAGTGTGAAGAATGAGAGAAGAAAAATGACGATAACAAATATGGTGCCTTTCAGTGTCGAAGAATCCACGAGCGACAGCATAATGAGAAGATCTGAGGCGACCATAAATGACTACATGGAGGCGCATAGGAAATATCAAGGCGAGTAATAGTGAGATAGATTAGACTCCCAGCAGGCATGCATGAGGAAGTAGCGGATAGTGATTCTGTCACGGGAGTGGGGCGACAGTTATACTCAATATAAGTGTGTCGACTATCTTGCTATCGGTAAATCTTGGCAGAAATCGGATCAGAAGTATACTTGGCCTGAGTAAGATAATAACCATCTACAGAAGAAGAAACTTCTAGAATAAGAAAGTAATTAAGAGGGCCGAGATCTTTCATTTCAAATTGACGATCCAAGAAAGTGCTTTAGATCCTAAATACCCTACGTATCATCACTTGTAATAATCATATCATTGACATACAAGAGGAGAATAGTAATACCATGACCAAACTGTCCCAGAAAAAGAGTTGTATCAAAAGAATTGCCTGAAAAACCATGCTGAGAGATAGTAGAACTAAACTTTGCAAACCATGCTCGAGGATCTTGTTTAAGACCATAAAGTACCCTCCGTAGTCGAAATACTCTGTGAGGGAACCCCGGAGAGTGAGAGTAACTAGAAGGAAGCTTCATATAGACTTCCTCTAAGAGTTCACCATTAAGAAAATCATTTTTGACATCCATCTGACAGAGTGGCCATTTGCGAGCCACAGAAACGACAATAAGAGTCCTGATAGAAGAAAGTTGAGCCATAGGAGCAAAAGTCTCCTCATAATCAATCTCATACTCTTGAGTAAAACCCCTGGCAACAAGGTGAGCCTTTTATCGATCAACAGTGCCATCCGATTGAGTCTTGATCTTATAAACACATTCTGACCCGATATGGAATTTTCGAGGGAGATCGGCGGATCCCATGTTCAGGTCTTATGCGGTCATCGACTCTTCTTTCGCGAAAACTGCTTTGCCATAAAGGGTTAAGCCTCATGAAAGTTGAGGTTCTAGGAGAGAGCAAGAGCGAAAAGCAATGAAAGTCACGAGAAGGTGAGAAGGAAAGTAGTTGCAGATGGGAGCAGCGAAGTGCGTGAGTCGAAGGACCCGGTGGATCCGGTTGGGACGGTATTAGTGGGCACGTCGATGATCGGTCTTGGGAAGCTCATCGGATGTGAGAAGGAACATCAGTATTAGAAGGGGAGACTCGAGGCCAGAGTGGGAGACTCCTCGGGAAAAGGTCGAGGGAGAGGATCGATGGGAATAAGGAAGCAGGAGACATGAGGTAGGTGGTAAAACATTTTGTGTTCCTAAAAGACCATATGCCGAGAAACATGAAGACGTTTGCTAATGGGATCATAACACCTATAACCTTTTTGACCAATTCCATTCCTAAGAAAACAACACAAACGAGAACGAGACTGAAGTTTGTTTCTTTCATGATCTTGAAGAAGAACAAAACAGACACATCCAAAGACTCTAAGTAAGTCATAGTAGGGAGAAGAGCTAAACAACATATCATAAGGAGTTTGATTTTTGCAGACAATGGGGAGAAGGACACTTAGATTGATGGTGTAAATGGAAGTAAAATGACTTCCCCCGAAAATTGAAGAAGGAGTAAGCTAATGATAGTGATGAGCGAGCAAACATCGAGAATATGAAAAAGTTTGGGCTGACCTTGCCATTTCTTGAAGTGCTGCCTGAGAGGAATGGGAACAATACGAATTGATGTAGAATAGAGGTAAATTCATAGGCTTTATATTCTTGGGCATTATCGGATCGAAAACTTTGATAGGTTTAGAAAGCGTATTTTAATCATTTTGGTAAAGGAATCGTGATATAGCTGATAAAGTTCAGAATGATTTTTGAAGAGATAAATCCAAGTATATCGGGAAAAATCATCCACAAAAATAACAAAATAATGTGACCCACAGGAGTAGAAATGGAGAGGGTTATACATCGAGAATGAATAAGATCGAAAGAAGAAAGAGAATGGAAACAACATTTATTAAATGGTAAACGGCTTGTTTGCCAAATTGACAAGACATACAATCAAAACTCTTGTTGAAACCGAACCTAACAAACCTTTATAAACGAGTTGTTCAACCCTAGAGATAGATGCATGACCAAGGCGAGAATGTCGTAAAGCAAAGAAGTGCTCGTCACGAAGACGGTGAAAGCGAGCTTGAGAGGATGGTAAATGAAGAAAGATGAGCTTAAACAACCTTTGACCTTACGAGCGGTCAATGATCTGTCTCTTCTAAGAATCCACACTGCAACCACCGTTAGAGGGAAAGGTTAGAGAAAAACCAAGTTCGGTGAGTTGCCCAAGCGAAAGAAGATTCGAGTGAGTTTGGGAATCTGGTGAACATTAGAAATAGAAAAAGCTGGTGTAGAGACATTACCAAGATGAGAGACATGCATAGGAGAACCATTTGCAGTGTATATGGTAAGGAGAGAAGTAGAAGTGTGTGAAGGTACAACATTAGGAGAAGAAGTCATATGATTGCAGCAAGCAGAATCAAGAAGCCACTTAGGAGAAGTACCTGATATCTTAAAAAGAGCAGTGTTGGATGCACTGGAAGATGGAAGATGAACTTGATTAACCATATCATGTAGATTTGCTATAGAGAGAGATGAGGCAGAACCATACTTGGAATGGGAGTCCATAGTTTGATAATTCAGTCTGGGTCAAAGCAGCAGTGTTCTAAAGAATACGCTGACGAGTGTAACAGGTTTCAACAGAATGACCTTTGTTCTTACAAAAACTACAGATAAGAAGAGACTTCTTATTGTTATGTCGTCGACATTATTCCTTTGCAACTGAAACATAGGTAGGTGAATTGACAGAGGGAAAAACAAGAGTAACAATCTGCGGAATAGCGACTAGAGTAGCAAGAACCATGGTCTGGATAGAAATGGGTTCAATTTGAAGACGGGTCCCATTATCAACTAACTTATGAATAGCTTGTGAGACTGTTGGTAAAGGATCCTAATGAAGAATATGACACGGTGATTCAAACTGTCAAACCCCATCACTTGAAATAGTCGTCCTTGTTCAGTGACTGCGATTGGTGTCGAATTAGAAAGCTGGTTCGGATGCAATTAATTGATCCCAAAATAGATTTAATTTGTTTTGTGACATACAGTGATCAGCTCACACGGTTCTGATGAATAAATAAGTTAGTGTGTGACTTAAAGTTGCGAGCACCACCGATTAAATATCAGGAGTAACAAGTAAGTCCCGAACTTCTTTGGCAATATCAATGTTGCCAAACTCATCAACGATGGATGGAATGATGTATTACGAAGTAGAATGATCACGGTGATTCGCGCTTTCCCGATCTCGTCAGAATGGCATAGGCAGAATAAGTTCTTTGTCCACTTGTTTTGGACGACGTGGACTTCAAGTGGCGCGTGACGACGCATGATGACTCCGACAACATGTTTGCACCTCTTAGTGTTGTGAAACCCTAGAAAATCTAATTTTCTCGAAAGAGACAAGAATTGTAATTTCGGTAAAAATCAAATTTTCTAGATCTCGGATGATGAAATGGATACCATTGGAATCATCTTGCAAATCTATGTTCTGCGTCGATTTTAAATCGAATTAAGGATAGTCGAATTTACGTTTTGAGGAAGCGGCGTGTTGAGACATAGGCGCACTTTGAGTGGCACACTGGGTGCCACGTGTCAAGCACCGGTTCAGTCAACTTGAGCTCAAGGTGGGGCCCACGTGGACACATGGCATGATGCCATTAGATTGGAAAAGTCAAGTGGTTGGTTGGAGTGGATAAAGTCCTCTCGACCCGATTAGAAGAGGGCGTGGCAATGAGGAGACAAAAGATCTTCTTCTCCATTTTTTTGGTTGAGACGTGCGTGTGATGAGGAAGGTGCGATTTAAAAAATGGAGGGTTTTTAGAGAGAAATCCAGCTTCTCACATAATTCAGTGTTGACCGTCGGATGGAGTGTCGGGCGAAAGCAAAGTGGTGCTACGCAGCGAGGGCTACGCGTGGGCACCGGTTTCAGGAATTTTCGACAAATTCCGTGAGGTAGGGGTTTTCTCCTACTTGATTTACCCCTTATTTAAGTGTTTTGTTAATGCTTGAGTTGATTGAGGCCGTGAGTGACCGTTTGATCGGTCCCAAAACTTGGGATTGAAATGTGGGAATTTTTAGAGCCTGTTTTGGACAGTCCACGGACTGTTTGGGCGACTTGTGTGATAATTTTTGCATTAAATTATGAATTGGGTGCTTTAGTAGGAAATAAGCTATAGGTCGGTTCTAAAGTGGAACCGATGTTTAATGATGGGCTGCCATGGACAACCCAACGTGCGGATTGGGGCTGTTAAGCAGTCCAGTTTATGAATTGGACCAAACGTCCATGTATTGTGTGCATGAAATTGTTTGAAGTGAATGGCTTGAGTTGTGTGAAAATTAATAGGTTAATGCATGAACTTAAGGTGTTAACATAATCTGCGATCATAAAAACATAATTGTGTGAGCCATTGGAGATGGAATTGTGATTAGCTAGTGGCTTGAATTGGGTGTTGGTTGATCAAAATTGAATAACATGTGGTATGAGTGCAAATTTGAGAATATATGCATAATTGATATATTGATATAAATTGTGTTGAAATGGCATAATGCATTTCATATGCACCGGGGTAACCTAGAAATTAGGTGTGAGTGCATGACATGAAAATAGAAAAAGAAAACGAACATAGTTGCGAAAGGAATTTCAATGGATGATTTTCGGTAGTGTTGGGAGATGTTAGCAATTACCGCGTCGGAGGAGCCCATGAATTGTATAGGAAGGTTCTCAAGCCACATTCTCCTCGGGGGTAGTCCGATACTTTTACCGAAATTCGGTGAGTGTGTTTTTCGAGAGCAATGAAGTTTGTTTTGAAAATGGTGTTTTCTCATACATGACTTAGGCAAGTGTGAGGGAGTCGGTGAGGACTCGAGACATGGGAATGGGCATTTAGACATTCAAGTAGGATCACATATTTACTTGAGTGTGTGTTTATATTGAATCATTGCATATGCACTTAGGTGGGGAGTAACCCATTTAGGGTAATTCCACTCTTGGGCTATTGCTCATCTGTCGAGGAATATTATTTCAGGTCTGAGGGGAGCGTTCGAAAGGCGACTCATTTTAGAGCCGATTTGAAGAAAGCCGGGTTGTGGCTTTGATGTTTTGGTATCACATGTATTAAAATTGTAAATTTTAATATGTGTTTAATATTAAAGTAATATAATAACTCTTGAACTATTGGAATATAGTTAAGATTGTATTTTGATGAGTATTGGTATGCAGGCCCAGTGACCATTTTTTACTCGGGTATGGGTCTCGTGATCACGAGGCAGTATAGATTCAGGTGGGTTAACGGGTTGTCAACGGACAACCGGGTTACGAAGCGATCCGCAGTGTGATCGTCTCGGCAAGTTCTACCTCAGAGTGGTGCAGCCGGTTTAAGGCTTTGAGGAGGAAACAAGGATCAACTGTGGTTTTCGTTGGAAAAAAACAAGTTGTGCTGTGGCAAACGGTGGTGTTCATCGGAAAAAGAAGCTATATGGTGGCTCACAATGCACCTAGGCAGGGAGCGGCGGAAAAATCGAGAACCTGTAAACTTGATACCATGAAAGCTTGAGTCTTTGTATATTATACACTGTAAATTACAAGTACAAGAGGATGCCTTATATAGGCTAGGCTATATAATCCTAGGAAAATACAAATTAAAATCCTAGGAAAATACAATATAAAAATGAAACAATATTTAAGTCACTTGCATGATAAATAAACTACTAATTTCTAACACTCTTTCGGTTCGAAAAACTTATAATACTCTTCCCATACTCACTGATATTTTATTAATTTTGAGTCTACATAAATCTTATTAGTGAAGTATAGTTTTCTTATTTTAAGACCTTGTTTTATATAACAAGGACGAGAACATTCTAATAAAAAAATTGTTCCTCACGGTTTTTTGAATTAGAATGAGTAATTAGTTTTTCTATGAAAAAAAACCCATTTTTAAAGTAAGTATTTCAAGGCAGCCGTGATAATAAAAACTAGATGATTTTTAGAGTCAAAGCTTCCACTTAGGGTAATGGGCTGAATTTTAACTCATTTGGATCACAACAAACATGTTTTCTACTATTAAGCAAAATAGTAACAAGGTAGGAGTAGAAAATAAGCATGTGGTTGAAAAAACATAGATTTATTTGCTTTCCATCAACATTGGTCTTATTACAAGTGTGGAATCAAAACGATTTCACATTTACATATCAATCACCAACTTATAGCTTTCGGGCATTACATTCATGATATGTTTTTCGACTCATCCTGTCAATCAAAGCTTTTTGAGGCTTGAATTTTCAAACAAGGCAAGGGCGAGCAAGGCGTTTCTTTGCATTGTAGACCTAATTTCACCACGTTGCGACAGCAAGTATCATCCAGTATCTTGGACTTATCAAATATATGTTCATAGATTTTTAATCCGCAACTAAAGTCCACATTCCATAAGCAATAAAGTACCTTGATATAGAAACCATCATAGGGCTCAGAAGGTATAACTAGACCATACCATGGAACTTTAGTATTGTTGAGTTACTTAGTTCGGGGCCGCGGGTATTGCAAACGAAGAGCCGGCGATGATGGAATCACATATGCTAGCCGCCGTCCCTCAATTATGTCAACTTAATATTCTCCTTCTTAATTGTTTCTTAGAATGAGTTGAGAATAGATGTGGGAGATAGGTTGACATGTTCAAATTTATATATGAACATGTAGAAGTGAAAGGAAGGAGAAGTAATACCTTTTATGTTATAATTTTCATTTATTCGTAAATTGAAGTTTTATGTTTTTCCCTAGATAAATGATGATGTAATGACAATCAATTAGAAGATTTCAATGCAATGTTTCATATGTTTAAATTATTTTAGATACATATGCTTTTGAAATAATAATAATTATATGTATTATGAAAAAGCTATCAATTATTACTTATTGTACCTTGCTTACAACTTTTTTTTACAAGCTTTGCTTACAACCTTTTGTTCAAGAATGTATTAAAAAATTAGTATTCTCAAAATATGATCCATGTAGAGAATATAGACTACAATTCTATTAAATTCAATTGCAAGTGCCTTCACTTAAAAGAAAGAAAATGTAGAGTTTTTTATTTTTTATTTTTCTTTGTTTTGTCTTTACCATCTCTTCTAATTCTCTGTTTGGAATTGTAAATACGGATTTCAAATTCTTCCATTTATTAATTCTATTCCAAGCATCTAGGCTCTGTTTGGAACTCTGAAAGTACTAATTAAGGAATGAAAATAGAGAGGAAAGTTTATGGAAGGAAAATTTGAGGACAATAAATGATTTAAAGTTAATAAATAATTTCTATGGAGTAATTAATAATTTTATTTGTTTATTTCTATTATATAATGACTAAGAAAATGAAAAATAGAAAATATAAGATTATTTATTTTGAAAGTGATATGTTAGTTGTTGTATACGATGTCTTAGGCATTCAAGGTTATCTACCATTTATGTAACATGGTGTATCATGGAACCTATGTGAAAGCGGTGCAATTCTGGCGAAATAAAAGCATAAAGAATAAACCACACACATGGACACAAGGCTCTTGTTTTTCGTGATTCAGTAAAACCTTACATATGTAGGGCTCATCCCCAAAATCAAGGAATTTCACTATATATGGTCAGGATGCGTTAGTCATTATGTGATCTAGAGGCTCTCTTTCTCAGTAAGTAGTTTTGGGCTGATTAGAGGTCGATGATAGAAAGCGAGGGTAGATTAGAATTTAGAAGCGCTCGGACGTGTTTGGGCATAAAGTGAAATTTTCGAAAATTTTCATCGGATGCCCTAACTTGAATAGTATTCTTCTTATTATATCCAGGATGGAGGGGTTTGCGAGGAATTTTTAAGAAATTTAGGGTTCCTATGACTTTGGTGATATTTAGAAGAGAATTGGAGATTTAAGTGAATAGTGATTTCCGGACTGAAATTTGGAGCATGCGCTGAAATTTTCCAAAAATTGGGCCGAAAATACGATAATGTCCGTAAATAATCATAGAGTCTAAAGAAACTGAAACGGAGTGAAACAGAGTCCGTTTGGATAGTTTTGAGCGATAGAATATAATTTAAGATAATATGCAGCTATTATCAGGATTCTGATTTTAATGATTTAAATCAGGGTTCGGTAATTTGAGCACGGAATCAATGTGAAGGATTTAATTAGAATATTTCATGGTCAATTTGAAGTTTAAACGACCATAGAATATTTTCTGACATTTAATCGGTATAAAAGCAGTATAAGGTGTAGCGAGGATAAAATGCGCTGCCAGGGAGATATTTTCTTGTGAGAGACAATCAAAACCTTTCTTAATGGCTAAGTTATGATTAAATAATAGGTTAATGGATTAGTGATTCATTAGAATGGACTGATAATGAGTGACATGTGTAAGTCACTTGTCACCAACCAATAAAGATTCTTTGAGCTCAAGTGCAATTTGGCCAAATGGTGTAGGTCAAAATATAAATTGAAAATGAAAGTTTGCTCTCGAAAGAGGAGAGCTCGTCCATACCCATGAGAAAAGAGAGAAGCAAAAGAGAAAGAAAGGGAAAGAAAAGGGGAGAAGAAAGCGGTGGCCAAGGGAGCAGGTGAGGTGTGATTATTTTCTCCTTCTTCAAGCTCTTCAAGTGATCTACAAGTGGAATCAAGAGAGGAGCCAAGGAGAACCAAGAGCAAGTAAGTTTTTAATGGTGGGAAAGTTGGATTTTGATGTTTCCATACCTAATGCTTTGATTTTCTTGTATGGATGGTAGAATTATTATTTAAAGGTTGAATCATGATGATTTAATTGAGAAAGAAATGGATTAAGAGTTGGGGTTTAAAAAAAATCAAAGTGAGTGAATGATTAGAGTTGATGCTTAGAATTTTTATGATATGTTTAAGAGTGGTTAGGATTAGTGAAATTGAGGTATAAGGCATTAAATGGGAGTGATTAGAGTGAAGAAAATGGAAAAACAAAATGGAATATGGTTTGTGCATAATTCGTCCAAAATGGAAATGAGAGGGGTCAAGGGTAGTTTGGTAATTTCCATGTGTTTTAGGGTGAATCTTAACTCTAGAAATGCATTGGAATTGGTTAGAAAAGAAAAGGATTTGAATTGCGGGCATTAAGATCATGTTGTAAAGTAAAGGGAATGCTGTCAAAATTTATGTAAAACCCCTGTTTTTGTTTTGGCTATAGATTAAGTTAGAATCATCCAAATGAATTGATTCTAATTGGTAAAGAACCATAAGACATAGAGCTACAAATGTTTAGATGGGACCAAGAGCAAATTATATCTCTAAGGCTCCAAAATACGGACTGAAAGGTGAGCTCGTGTAGCTCACTGATTTTGCTCTGTTTTGGGTATGGTTGTAGTGTTTTGGCCATAAGTGGAGTTTCACTCATCCAAATTGAGTGATTAAAAATTCTGGGTAAAATATACTTTTAGGGGAAAAATTTATCTGAAGGAAGTGCAAGCAAATTGTAACCTCAAAGTGCCCAGAAAAGTTTTCAAAGTGGAGCTATGTGCAGATTCTGTTCTGCCAAATTGAGTCATCTAGATGTAAGCTAAAATAAACTTTGGTTTTGGTGAATCCAAATTGGGTGATTCCAATTGGAGGAAGAAACCTTATAACATAGCTTCAAATGAGTGAAGAAACAATTTCCAATTTATGGAGTTAAGACCCCAGAAATCAAGGATAACAGTAGGTGATTCAGTGAGTTAACCAAATTGGCATCAAAAACTGAAAATTTGTGTTATGTGGTTGAGGGCCTTAGAGAAGGAATTTTAAATTGAAAATTTAAAGAGATGTCATTGGATATATAAAGGACTGATCTGGAGAGTTTCATAATTTTTGAAGATCTTTTGAATAATTTTGGGTCATAAAGTCTATAGAGTATTGTTGGAAAAAGGTTGGCCAAAATGAGTGGTTTTTTTTGTTAGGGGTTTTTTAGTGCCCAAGGGTAATTTGTTCATTTGGCTTTAAATGAATGTGTATGGTGGATTAAAATGGAAGTTATGATTAATGTGTAGTTGTGGTTTTCTTGAAAAAGGTGAAAATGACTATCGGACGGAAAGCGGGGTCGACGGGACGAGCGGGATTGAGCGGTGAGCGGTGAGTGTAAGCTGATTTTTGAAAATTGAGTTTTAAAGTGAAAGATTTTTAATGTTAAAATGAAAATCTTAATGTAAATGTTTATATATGTATATTAAATATGTATGCATATGTTGAGCATTATGAAAGTTTAAAATGTGTAGTAAAGAATGCATATGTGTTTTAATGATAAAGTAAAGTTTAAATGGATTTATTAATGTATTTTGAAGAAATGTTCAACTGATGGTTACCCTAACCCTATATGACTGTTATGACTGATATCAGCCGAGGTACCTTAAGTGTGCAAGGATTTAGATGGAAACACAATTAGGTTACTAACAAAGGGAGGGAAATAAATTTTTAGCGTAATATTCTTACACGTGATAAGGTGCTATGACTGGAACCCTATGCAAGGCGTGAGTTTCTCCGCAGCGTAGTGGTTATGATTGGAATGTGACTGTCCCTCACCGTCAGTACCCGGAAACTGTTCGGTGTGTTTATCCCCTGGGTTCCATCAGAAAGAAAGAAAGAAAGAAAGTTTAAGGCATAAATGGATTTTTAATTGTATAGTATGTATTACTTTGATATATACTGAAAATGTTATCTTAATGAAAATGCCCTCAACTGGGCTCCTTTAGCTCACTCTTTTATTATGTTTCAAAACATTTTCGGGACCAGCAGTGTCTTGGGTAGAGGCATCTAACATGAGTGAGTCGAGCCATCGAGGAGGCAGCGCATGTGAAGCGCATTGTATATATATTTGCATATTGTATATGTTGAATATTTTGTCATGCATAAATGTATATATGTATATATTTTGAAAAGGAACTACGTGGAAAACTGATCTCGGTGGATGAAGTGCCGTAGGCGATCAAGCAAGCTCGGCTCAAGCCCAATCTTTTGATAAAAATGTGCATGGAATAGAAGAAGGTTTGAATGTTTTGATGATTTGGAGTAAATAAATGTATATATATGTCTATTGTGTTTGATTGGGTTTTGGACGAGGAGTCCTAATATGGAAATTGAAAATTTGAAGTTTAGAAGTGTTTTTAAATGCTTTCATCAGGTTTTGTAAATTTGGGAAAGTCCGATAAACAGAGAAAACTCTGGCCGATTTTTTGAAAAATCTAAGTGTTTGAAAAAAAAAGAAAAGAAAAAAAATTTACCACTTCACTTCCGCATTATTTTCTAAAGATATGTTAAGGATTGTAAGGGTTAAGCTCCATGGATTTTCATATGATTATTTTGAGAAGGTTCACACTGTCAGTTGGAGTCTTAGGAGGTCCCCTCGGGTTCATGAGGTTGTCCCAGGGTTGGGATCCTTCAACGTGGTATGAACGGTTTTGAAAATGTTATAAAGATTTGAAAATTTTATTTTCATATGATTTTTTTAATGTTTTATTTTAAAATTGCATAAATTATTTATGTGATTTAAAATCATATATGCATTACATGACATATTAAAATTTTGAATTGAGAAAATGCGTCGTCGGCGAGTATACGGGGAGAGCTCTGAGGCATTAGTACCACCACCCAGGAACATGTTGATGAGTCTGCGTATGTTCCTCCACCCACGGTACACATAGAGAGCCTATGCCTTCACGGCCACTGAGCCGGGCGCCACGCCTCACGAGGTCGTGGGAGGACGAGATACCTTTAGACGAATGGCTCGACATGCTTGCATTACGACGGCCCTAGGGCGGTAGCTTCTATAGAGAGGGGCGAAGATAGGGAGCACAAAACTATGATGGATTGGGGAGACTCGAAAAGGAAAAGCCGTCATGGTTAGAAATGGCGGGTTTGAGGTGATGCGGTGTACGAGATGAGCGAGATGGTCACTTTTCTACTTTTCTCCTCTGGGACCCGGAGAGCGTTAGAGTGGTGGAGCGGTTCGGAGGAGATGCCCGGAGGGAGTGTCCTAGGCACGATTCGAGAAGAGTTCTGAGACGGTTGTTCCGGCCCGATTGAGAGATGCGAAGGCTAAGGAGTTCTTTAGAAGTGGAGCGAGGATACTCTAGTGACAGTTATGAGGCGGAGTTTTTACGACTCGTCGGACATGTTCCATTTATCAGGGATGGCGAGTTTCGAGACAGAGGTTTCTTTGTAGGTCTTGAGATCCGGCGATTAGGACCATGATGGCGTCGGCCATTACGCCTGATAAGATCGGTAGTAGAGCCGTAGTTAGGGTTGAGAAGACATGGGTTGAAATCGAGGCTACCTTGATCCAAGAGCCAACGGAGTGGTCGACATGGAGTTTAGGGGAGGTTCCGATGCTTGGGTTCAGGGAGGAAGATACAGATGGACCCGATGGCGGGCGGTCGGGGCACGATCCAACCGGGGTTCGGTGAGGCCACGGACCCGGGTGGCTCGGGTCCAAAGCCGAGGTGTGCTCGGTGTGGGAAGAACCATTATGGAGTAGTCTGATTGCACGGGACGAGTTGCTTTAAGTGGGGATAGTAGAACCGCCAAGAGTGCCCACGAGATGGTTTACGGTAGTGGATCGGGAGTGGGGCCAGGGACGGAGACGGCTGGAGTTCGGTCGCGGTAGGGTTAGGGTCGGAGTCGAAGAGGGCTCCGGGCGGAGGCCCATTACATTTACTAGACACGGAAGACCGGAAGGTAGAGTCGGACATCCGAGGAAGGACGGATGGGGCTGACCTCGGACACGAGCTAGGGTGTTTGATCACCGGCGGGAGAGTAGATCTTAGCACGAGAGGGTCATGAGCGAGTCTTATCGAGTTTTGATAGTGGTACTTATGTCTTGATAGATCCGGGTGCTACTCACTCTTTTATTTCTGCGAAATTTATTGCACAAGTGAACATAGAGATACAACCCATAGATTGTAGTATGGTAGTCTCCTTCCTACAGGAGATTCACTTATAGCAGATAGAGTATACATGGGTTGTAGAGTGATTATTGAGGGCCATGAGTTTATGGCCAATTTAGTGTGTTAGACATCGGGACTTCGATGTGATATTAGGGATGGGTGGTTGTCTCGACATCAACGCCACCGTGGATTGCTTGAGGGGAAAGAAGTTAAGTTATGTGAAATAGGAGACCGGAGATTACTTTGTGGGTAAGGAAGATGTTGTCCTCGAGTATGATGTATGTAATGATGGGTGGGAAGATCTTTCAGAAAGTCATATTTGGGGGTATCTAGCCTGTAGTTGAATTGAGAGGATGATGTGGCTGGAAGACATTTTGGTAGTTAGAGAATTTCCGGATGTGTTTCGGATGATCTTCGAAGGATTAACCCTAGACGGAGAGATTGATTTTCAGATCGAGTTAGCCTGGTGAAACTAGATTCGAGGGCGCCTGGGATGGCCACAGAATTGAAAGAACTTAAGGTCACGGATGGAAGAAATGGTCAACAAGGGGTTCGTTAGACCGAGCACGTCTCCTTGGGGAGCACCGGTTTTATTTGTGAAGAAAAAGGACGGAAGCATGCGATTGTCTTATTGATTCACAGAGTTGAATAAGGTAGCAATGCGTGTCGGTATCCTCTTCGAGGATTGATGATCTCTTTATTCGATTCACCGAGGGAGCTAACGTATTCTCGAGATTGATTTGAGGTTAGAGGCTATCATCGGTTAGAGTTCATGATGAGGATGTTTCAAAACTGACATTCGAGGCCGATGCGGGCATTTGAGTTTCTAGTATTGCATTTGGACTTCACGAATGCCCGGCCACTTTATGGATCTCATGAGCGAGTTACCGGACCTTACTACGATCGGTTTGTTGCTCGTGTTTATTGGCGATATATTGATCTATTCGAGCGGTGGAAGAGCATGCTGAGCGCGGATAGTTCTGCGAAGCATTGGGAACATCGGTTATATGCGAGCTCGATGAAATTAATGGGTTTTGGCTCGGCAGGTGTCGCGCTTTTTGGGACACGTAGTTTACTGTAGAGGGGGTCTCGGTGGATCAGCGGAAGAAGGTCGAAGCTATCTTGGTGGAGCCTCTACGAGTGTTCTGGAGATAAAGAAGTTTGGGTTTGGCGGGAATATTGCGCCAAGTTCGTTGAGGGATTTTCAAAGATAGCCACACCTTTGACTAGATTGACAAGGAAAGAGGAACCGTTTTTATGGTCGAGAGGCGTCGGCGAGTTTCGATGGGCGAAAATTGACCTCGGCTCCGATCTTACACTTCCATCGGGGCGGGGATGGCTTTGCGGTGTATTGTGATGCCTCTGGCGAGTGGGTTGTGTGTATTAATGCGGAATGACAAGGTGATTGCATATGCTTCTAGACGATTGAAGAAGGATGAACAGAATTATCCTACACAAGACCTCGAGCTAGCAACAGAGTATTTCGCTCTATGATATGAGGCATTACTTATATGGAGTGCCCGAGGATTTTTACTGATCATAAGAGCTAAGATTCTGCTAATGCTATGAACGAACATGAGACGCAGGAGATGGATCGAATCTGATCAAGGATTATGAACGCACTTATCAATATCATCCTCGAGTGCGCGAACTGGTAGCGCATGCTTCCAGTAGGAGACCCATGAGTTCCATATATCGCATTTTGGAGGGCCGTGCATCTTCTTCACTCATAGAATTGAGGTCTCGTGTGAGACTGAACCGACAGGATGAAGAGCACCGGGCAAATTTGCACATTTACGCACGTCCTATACTGGAGCAGACGTGATTAGAGAGAGCTTCGGGACCGTGGATCCGCTGCATAGCAGTTGAGAGGTGAAGTAGAGTCCGGGGCAATGAGGATTTATCGAGAGAGGATGGTACCGTGGTCATGGGACAGAGGTTGTGTGTACCAGATGTAGGTGATGTGAGGAGAGAGATTATGGAGGAAGCCCATTCCTTCGCTTATGCTATGCATCCGGGAAGCACAAAGATGTATCATACCCTAAGGGAACACTACTGGTGGAAGGGTATGAAGAGGGATATTGCGGTATTCGTCTCCGTGATGTCTCACATGTCGCCAGTGAAAGACGAACATCGGCTTGCAGACTATTACGCCACTCCCGACCTCGTTGAAAGTCTGGGGAGAGAATCACTATGGATTTTGTGGTGATCTCCATCATATCGGGAGTGGCCACGATACGATATGGGTATCAGGACGTGACCGACAAAATCAGCCCATTTCCTCCCCTATCGTGAATATTACATTCATTGGATAAGTCAGGGCTCAATTATACGTTAGGAGAGATTATCGACCGCATGGTACGCCGCCTAGCTGTTTCCGCATCGAGATCCTGTGCTTTTCCACTTCACCGTTTTGGGCTCCGCTTACGTAATGCCCTTGGCACTAAACCGCACTTCAAGACGACTTTTCATCCACAAGACGGATGGCCAATCCGAGAGACTATACAGACTTTAGAGGATATGTTTAGGGTATGTGTTAGTGAGCTAGAGGGAGCCGGGACACCCATCTACCCCTCGATGGAGTTTCAGAGCACAATAACAGCTTATCGCTAGTATCGTATGGCCCCTATGAGGCTCTCCCCTTATGGACCCGGGAATGCCGAACTCCGCCTATTGGGATGAGGTACAGCGAAATTAGTAGGTCCGGAAATCGGCCCAAGTGACTTGTGATAAGATCAAAGTTATAAGGGATATATTGAAAATCGCACAAGACCTATTTAAAAGTTATGCGACACCGCCGTAGGGACCTAGTGTTCGGTGTAGGGGATATGGTATTTTTGAGGATTTCCCAATGGAAGGGCGTACTAAGATTTAAATGAAAAGTCGTAGACCACTAAGATATTGGACCATATAGGATTGTTGAGAGGATCGGGGAGGTGGCATATTGACTGAGTTTCCATCCGACTCCTCGACCTCATTCACGATGTTTCCATATTTCTATGTCTTCGCAAGTATATACCACCCTTCACATGTATTGATTTGCAGCAACCAAAGGGAAATACAGGAGAATTTGACATACGAAGAGGAACCAGTGCAGATCCTCGACCGTCGAGAGCAAGTTCTACGCAACAAGACTATTCCGCTGGTGAAGGTATTGTGGAGGAGTCATACAGTAGAGGAAGCTACATGGGAGCGTGAGGAGCAGATGAAGAGGCATTATTCCCATCTCTTTGATGCAGGTACGAATGTTTTAATTTCGAGGACGAAATTTTTATAAGGAGGGGTGATTGTAAAACCCCAACCTGATTGAATGTTATAATAATAGTTTTGAACTGATTAGAGGTCCAATGATAGAAACGAGGGTAGATTAGAATTTAGAACGCTCCGGACGTCATTTGGGCATAAAGTGAAATTTTTCAAATGTACATTGCTACGACGTTTTAACTATCAGTAATTCTTCTTATTATATCCCGGGATGAAGCGGGTTTGCGAGTAATTTTTCAAGAAATTTTAGTTCCTATGACTTTGAACCAATATTTAGAAGAGAATCGGTGATTAAGTTGAATAGCCGATTTTGACCGGAATTTGGAGCCCGCGCTGAAATTTTTCTGAATTGGGTCAAAATAAAATGTCCCAAAATAATCATAGAGTCTAACGAAACTGAAGCGGAGTGAAACGGAGTCCGCTTGATAGCTGGGGCGATCCGAATGTAATTCGGATAATAATACGCTATTGTCTGGATTTCTGATTTTAATGATTTTAAATCCGATTTCGGTGATTTCAGAGCCTAGAATCCAATGTGAAGGATTTAATTAGAATATTTCATGGTCAATTTGAAGTTTAGACGACCATAGAATATTTTTGGCATTTAATCGCATAAAAGCAAGATATAAACTAAGATAAAAATCAAGTTATATGAGACAGATATTTTCTTAGAGAGCCAATCAAAACCTTTCTTAATGGCTAAGTTATGATTAAAATAATAGGTTAATGGATTTGTGATTCATTAGAATGGACCAATGACAAGGTGACATGTGTAAGTCACTTGTCACCAACCAATGAGATTCTTTGGGCTCAAGTGCAATTTGGCAAATGGTGTGGGTCAAAATATAAATTCAAGAAAATGAAAGTTTGCTCAAAAGAGGAGAGCTCGTCCATACCCATGAGAAAAAGAGAGAAGCAAAAAGAGAAAAGAAAGGAAAGAAAAGGGGGAGAAGAAAACCGTGGCCAAGGGGAGCAAGGTGAGGTGTGATTATTTTTCTCCTTCTTCAAGCTCTTCAAGTGATCTACAAGTAACTGCTATATATGGTTTCCAAGGAAAACCAAGAACATGTAAGTTTTTAATGGTGGAAAGTTGATTTTTGATGTTTTCCCATACCTAATGCTTTGATTTTCTTGTATGGATGGTAGAATTGTGGTATTTAAGGTTGAATCATGATGATTTAATTGAGAAAGAAATGGATTAGGTTAGGGTTTAAAAAAAATCAAGTGAGTGAATGATTAGAGTTGATGTAGAATTTTTTATGATATGTTGAAATTGGTTGCGATAATGAATCGAGGTATAAGGCATTAAATGGAGTGATTAGAGCTAAGAAAATGGAAGAACAATGGAATATGGTTTGTGCATAATTCGCCAAATGGAAATGAGAGGGGTCAAGGGTAGTTTGGTAATTTCCATGTGTTTTAGGCAAATCTTAACTCTAGAAATGCATTGGAATTGGTTAGAAAAGAAAAGGATTGAATTGAGGGCATTAAGATCATGTTGTAAAGCAAAGGAATGCGGTCAAAAATTTCGTAAAACCCTGTTTTTGTTTTGGCTATAAATTAAGTTAATCATCCAAACGAATTGGATTCCAATTGGTAAAGAACTACAAGAGATAGGGATACAAATTTATATAAGGGACCAAGAGCAAATTGTATCTTCTAAGGCTCCAAAATACGGATCAAATGCGAGCCGCGTAGCTCACTGATTTTGCTCTATTTTGGGTATATGGTTGTAGTGTTTTTGCCATAAGTGGAGTTTCACTCATCCAAATTGAGTGATTCAAAAATTATGGGTAAATAGACTTCTAGGGAAAAAGTTATTTTGAAGGAAGCGAAAGCAAATTGTAATCCCAAAGCCCAGAAAATTTGTCAAAGTGAGCTATGTGCAGATTCCCGTTATGCCAAATTGAGTCATCTAGATGTAAAATACAATAACTTGAGTTTTGGTGATCCAAATTGGGTGATTCCAATTTGAGAAGAAACCTTATAATCATAGATTCAAATGAGTAAAGAAACAATTTCCAATTTATGGAGTTAAGACCCCAGAAATCAAGGATAACAGTAGGTGATTCAGTGAGTTAACCAAATTGGCATCAAAACATGTCAGGTAACTTGTGTTATGTGGTTGAGGGCCTTAGAGAAGGAATTTAAATTGAAAATTTAAAGAGATGCTGGCTGATATATAAAGGACTGATCTGGAGAGTTTCATAATTTTTGAAGACCTTTTGAATAATTTTTGGGTCATAAAGTCTATAGAGTATTGTTGGAAAAAGGTTGGCCAAAATGAGTGGTTTTTTTTGTTAGGGGTTTTTTTAGTGCCCAAGGGTAATGAGTGGTTTTTTTTGTCAGGGGTTTTTTTAGTGCCCAAGGGTAATTTGTTCATTTGGCTTTAAATGAATGTGTATGGTGGATTAAAATGGAAGTTATGATTAATGTGTAGTTGTGGTTTTCTTGAAAAAGGTGAAAATGACTATCGGACGGGAAACGGAATTTGACGGGAAGCAAGCGGGATTGAGTGGTGAACGGTGAGTGTAAAACTGATTTTTGAAAATTGAGTTTTAAAAGTGAAAGATTTTTTAATGTTAAAATGAAAAGCTTAATGTAAATGTTTATATATGTATATTAAATATGTATGCATATGGTAAGGCATTATGAAAGTTTAAAAATGTAAAGAATGCATATGTGTTTTTGGGGCTGATAAAGTAAAGGATTTAAATGGATTATAAATGTATTTTGAAGAAATGTTTACCGATGGTTACCCTAACCCTATATGATCGTTATGACCGGAGACGCCTGGAGGTACCTAAGCGTGTAAGGATTTAGATGGGAACACACTAGTTACTAAACAGAGGGGAGGGAAATAGATTTTTAGCGTAATATCCTTTACACGTGATAAGGTGCTATGACTGGAACCCTATGCAAGGCGTAAGTTTCTCCGCAGCGTAGTGGTTATGATTGGAATGTGATTGTCCCTCACCGTCAGTACCCGGAAACTGTTCGTTGTGTTTATCCCCTGAGTTCCATCAGAAAGAAAGAAAGAAGTTTAAGGCATAAATGAATTTTTAATTGTATAAGTATGTATTACTTTGATATATACTAAAAATGTTATCTTAATGAAAATGTACACTCACTGGGCTCCTTTAGCTAACTCTTTTCCGTATGTTTCAAAACATTTTCAGACCTAAACAAAAGCCAGAGAGCATCCCCTCGCAAGTAGTTGAGTCGCAGCCATCGAGGAGACGACACATGTGACTACATTGTATATATATTTTTCATATTGTATATGTTGAATATTTTGTCATTTATAAATGTATATATGTATATATTTTGAAAAGGAACTACCTGGGTTTTGATCCTCAGTGGATGAGGTACGCAGCGGCTCGCTTTAAGCTCTCTAGCCAAGCCCAATCTTTTGATAAAAATGTGTACGGAATAGAAGAAGGTTTGAATGTTTTGATGATTTGAAGTAATAAATGTATATATATGTCTATCAGGTTTGATCGTCAGGACGAGGAGTCCTAATATGGAAATTGAAAATTTGAAGTTTAGAAGTGCTTTCTTAAATGCTTTCATCAAGTTTTGTAAATTTGGGAAAGTCCGACAAACGTATTTAAATCTCTACGATTAAAAAAATCTGTTGTTTAAAAAAGTTAAAAGAAAAAAAAAAACTAACCACTTCACTTCCGCATTATTTTCTAAAGATATGTTAAGGATTGTAAAGGGGTTCGCTCCATGGATTTTCATATGATTGTTTTGAGGAAAAGTTTCTATATCCATTGGATTGCCGGGAGGTCCCCTCGGGTTCATGAGGTTAATCCGGGTCAGGATCCTTCAACACCCTGTCGAGGGAATATTATTTCAGATACAGGGAGCGTTTGAGAAGACGGCTCATTTTAGAGGCCGATTTTGAAGAAAGCCGGGTTGTGGCTTTGTTTTTTTTGGTATCACATGTATTAAAACTGTAAATTTTAATATGTGTTTCAGGCAAGAGTAATGTAATAACTCTTGAACTATTAAATGAGGCTGGGTGTATTTTGATGAGTATTGGTGTATGGGCCAAAGTGACCAGTTTTACTCAGGTATGGGTCTCGTGATACGAGACGTATAGATTTTTCGTGGGTTAACGGGTTGTCAACGGACACCCCGGTTCTGGGGCGTTACAGGTGTGATCGTTTCGACAAGTTCTACCTCCGAGTGGCCTGTAACTTAAGTTTTAGGCTTTCAAAGGGAGGAAACAAGGATCAACTGTGGTTTTCACCGAAAAAACAAGTCAGCACGGCAGCAAACCCGCGGGTGTCTGGCCGGAAAGAAGCTATAATGCGGTGGCTCTAATGCCTCACCGGGAGAGTACGGAAAAAATCAGAGAACCCGGCTCCGATAATTACGAAGAAAGACTCGAAGCCCAGATATTATACACCTGTGAAATCATAAGTACAAAAGGAGGCCTTACATAGGCTAGGCTATATAATCCTAGGAAAATACAAATTAAAATCCTAGGAAAATACAATATAAAAATGAAACAATATTTAAGTCACTTGCATGATAAATAAACTACTAATTTCTAACACTCTTTCGGTTCGAAAAACTTATAATACTCTTCCCATAATCACTCAATATTTTATTAATTTTGAGTCTACATAAAATCTTATTAGTGAAGTATAGTTTTTCTTATTTTAACACCTTGTTTTTATATAACAAGGACAGAACATTTAATAAAAAAATTGTTCCTCTGGTTTTTTGAATTAGGACAGTAATTAGTTTTTCCTATGAAAAAAAACCCATTTTCAGGTAAGTATTTCAAGGCAACCGTAGATGACAAAACTAGATGATTTTTAGAGTCAAAGCTTCCACTTAGGGTAATGGGCTGAATTTTAACTCATTTGGATCACAACAAACATGTTTTCTACTATTAAGCAAAATAGTAACAAGGTAGGAGTAGAAAATAAGCATGTGGTTGAAAAAACATAGATTTATTTTTAACTTTCCATCAACATTGGTCTTATTACAAGTGTGGAATCAAAACGATTTCACATTTGCTATCAATCACCAACTTATAGCTTTCGCATTACATTCATGATATAAGCTTTTTCGACTCATCCCGTCAATCAAAGCTTTTGAGGCTTGAATTTTCAAACAAACCAAAGGGGGCCAAAACCAAGGCTGCTTATCGCATTGTAGACCTAATTTCACCACGCAAGCGACAAAGAAGTATCATCCAAGATCTTGACTTATCAAATATATGTTCATAGATTTTAATCCGCAACTAAAGTCCACATTCCATAAGCAATAAAGTACCTTGATATAGAAACCATCATGTGGCTAAGAAGGTATAACTATCCATACTATGGAACTTTAGTATTGTTTGAGTTATCGTTCTGTGGCCATGGTATTGCAAACAAGGAAAAGGGCCAGCATTGATGGAATCACATATGCTAGCTTCGCCATCCCTCAATTATGTCAACTTAATATTCTCCTTCTTAATTGTTTCTTAGAATTAGTTGAGAATAGATGTGGGAGATAGGTTGACATGTTCAAATTTATATATGAACATGTAGAGAGAGAGGTGAAGGAAGGAGAAGTAATACCTTTTATGTTATAATTTTCATTTATTCATCAAATCGAAGTTTTATGTTTTTTTCCCTAGATAATAAATGATGATGTAATGACAATCAATTAGAGATTTCAATGCATTAATGTTTCATATGTTTTAAATTCATTTAGATACATATGCTTTTGAAATAATAATAATTATATGTATTATGAAAAAGCTTATCAATTATTACTTATTGTACCTTGCTTACAACTTTTTTTTTACAAGCTTTGCTTACAACCTTTTGTTCAAGAATGTATTAAAAGATTAGTATTCTCAAAATATGATCCATGTAGAGAATATAGACTACAATTCTATTAAATTCAATTGCAAGTGCCTTCACTTAAAAGAAAGAAAACGTAGAGTTTTTTATTTTTTATTTTTCTTTGTTTTGTCTTTACCATCTCTTCTAATTCTCTGCTGGAATTGTAACACGATTTCAAATTCTTCCATTTATTAATTCTATTCCAAGCATCTAGGCTCTGTTTGGAACTCTGAAAGTACTAATTAAGGAATGAAAATAGAGAGGAAAGTTTATGGAAGGAAAATTTGAGGACAATAAAAACAGATTTAAAGTTAATAAATAATTTCTATGGAGTAATTCAAACTAATTTTATTTGTTTATTTCTATTATATAATGACTAAGAAAGTGAAAAATAGAAAATATAGATTATTTATTTTGAAAGTGATATGTTAGTTGTTGTATACCAATGTCTTAGACTGTTCACCGAGTTATCTACCATTTATGTAACATGGTGTATCATGGAACCTAAGGAAAGTAAAGGTACTTAACCGAATAAAAGCATAAGAATAAACCACACACATGGACACAAGATATTGTTTTCGCAGTTCAGTAAAACCTTACATATGTGGGGCTCATCCTAAAATCAAGGAATTTCACTATATATCAATTAGGTTACACGTTGGTCATATGTGATACAAGGCTCTCTTTCTCACAACGTCTTCTCCAAATTATCTCATAGTGAAACAAGAAAATAAGCTCCCCTGATTTCCCTATACAACGACATCTAGACTCCTACATGCCTAATCACTCAATCTCAACAAGAGTATCAACAGTGCTCATCATCAAGGCTTAGAGTAGTACTCGTAGTAGCTACTTCACACGTGAATAACTCCTCCAATGAATCTCCTTCGTGTTTAATCAAAAAATACCATAGAGAAACGTCTCTTCACCTTTTAAGCAACCTTTATGAAATCTTCTAGTTAAATAGAATCTTCATTTTACCTAAATTGTCTCAACAAGATAGCTATAAGATTATGATTTCATTCCAATATTCATCATAATGGAATCCATCCTTTCATAGAAATCTCACAAAATAAGATCCAATATCTCTGGTATGATTCGCCTAATATTGCCCAATATCTGTCTCTTCCTATTCATCTTAGTCAATATTGTCTCCGATTTGCGTATCATCGACCCTAAAAGCAATGTTGACCAAATAAGGTAATATGTGTCACACAGCTTGATCTACCATCTCACGTGGACATAAGCGACACCAAGCTTAATTAAAAAACAATCATGCAATTTATTTTTGCCAGAGACAATGCCAACCTATATTTCCAACAAAAAATATGTAAAATATTGAGGAATTTTGATTATATTTTTAAGTGTCTTTTTATATTTTTCTTGGTGAAGCAAAACATGAAAAAATTTCCAAAACCCTGTAATGTGAAGAAAAATTGCTACATACAACCTTGAGATATTGACTTTTGGCTCCAATAATATGGTGACACATGATCAATTAGTTTTTTGAGAATTAAATATAAGTTATGAAAAATGGACTCACATTTAATAAAACAAATAGAAAGAATTTAAATTCATATTGTACCAAAGAGTTAAGAGAAATGTATATTGTATCCAACAAAACAAATTAGGGAAATACAAATTTTGAAGAGGTTCTTTGAACATAAAACCTCTCCTCAAAACAAAAGGTTAAGCTTTCAAAATTTACATTTAACTTGCATATTATACTTCTTTGTCAATTGCAGTGTTACTTTTTTTTTTTAACTCACATACACACTAAAAAACTTATAAGACTGTACCATCTTCTTAAACTGGAGAGTCCTCAACCCCCTTAACTCAAATGTCCATAACAACAAAGCCATAAATGTGGCATATCCCTGCATGGAGTGTGTGTAGAGGTGCCGCTTATGGTCGTGATTTTGCATAACACAAACATTCGATGGCCGACATCTAGGTATGTATTATGAGCCCTTTCTGATGATAAAATCTTGAGCAATTCCATGTTGATGAGAATCACCAACCTCTCTTTTCTTTTTAGTTGACCAATGCTTAACAAATTGTTCTTTAGTTCAGGCACAAAAAATACTTCATTAATAACATGCGTAAAGCCAATTACTTGTAATCTGACATTGCCTTTCCTATCAATCCTCATGTTATGTCCTAACTTTACCTCCTGCTTGAAGCCCTCATTCAAATCAGTGAACAAACTCTTATCACCACACATGTGGTTGCTAAACCCAGAATCTAAGAACTAGACATCTCATTTTTTAGCACCATTCATCTCCACATATGACATGAGCAGCATCTCTTCTTCTTCTCCTAGTTTAGCATAGTTGGCTTCCTTATCCTTGCTTCGACATTCATATTGAAATTGTCCAAGCTTGTGGCATTTAAAGCATTCCACTATTGCTTTGTTGTAGGGATGGGGTCTTCCTCTTCCTTTGCCTCTGTACGCACCTCGA
The DNA here is from genome assembly GCA_016808115.1 of Tetrastigma voinierianum. Classification (NCBI taxonomy): domain Eukaryota; kingdom Viridiplantae; phylum Streptophyta; class Magnoliopsida; order Vitales; family Vitaceae; genus Tetrastigma; species Tetrastigma voinierianum. The sequence continues at coordinate 193,021 of JAEQBH010001399.1, read as the reverse complement.
CCCCATCTTCTTGCACCAAATCTGTCTTCATAACTGATCTTAAGTACTTTTTCTTCTCCTATATGCCGTTGGAATTTTTGTTCATGAACAATCCAAGAACTCTACAACTCATCAATGGAGAGTTGATCGATGTCTTTTGACTCCTCAATCGAGCAGACAACATAATTGAACTTTTCAGTCAACGATCTGAGAATCTTCTCCACCACTTTGACATCTTGCATCTGCTTCCCATATGTTCTCATCTTATTGGCCACTAACAACACTCTTGAAAAATACTCAGAAACTCCTTCTCTAATCTTCAACTCTAGGATTTCAAACTCTTTGCGGAGAGCTTGTAGATGTGACCTCTTGACTCTAGCACTCCCTTCAAACTTCTTTGTCATAGGGTCCCAAATTTGTTTGGAAGTTTTCTTCATAAGAATGGTATCCAATATCGTCCAATTTATGGCTTGAAAGAGAAATTTTTTCGCTTTCAAGTCTTTCAGCTTCAATTCTTCTAGTTTCTTCTGTTGTGCATCTGTCTGCACTGATCCACTTGTTGGCTCCTCATACTTAGTCTCCACTAGCCCCCATAATTCCTTAGATCGAAGGAAATTCTCCATCAACATGCTCCAATGATCATTGTGACCATCAAAGCGAGGAATGGATGGCTACACAAAATTCCCTTCGGTAGTCATCTTTGCTGCAACTGCAAAAACCTCAAAGACTGCTACTTTGATTTTGTCAGGCCCTTTGCCAGCTCTGATACCAAAATGTTAAGAATAGAAAACACAAAATGTAGAGTACTCAACAATTATGGAAATGACTACTCCTCTTATTGAACATTCTTTGGCTTATAAATAGCCTTTTACAAACTTAACAAAATGAGAAAAATTAGCTCACATTACTCAACGTGATGAGTGTAACTAGAAAAATCAGGAAACACTAATCAAGTACCCTAAAGACTAGGACTTATTCAAACAAAATGAAAAATCTCAACTGAATCTCTAAACTTTCTCTTCACTTGCAAGAAAAAACTATCTAGTGTGAAATAATCTTTTTTTTTTTTTTAAATTTTTTTCATCTCATTTTTCTATACTATTTTTCTCTTTACATTTTTTTCCAAGCTTTTCTTGATCTAAATGGAGTCTTGATGTTTTTCTTGGAATTCTCCATCAACAATTATTTCATTTCCTCTAATAATTTATTAAATAAAAAAAATTAAATGTTAAAAAAAATAAATTCAATAAATAGTTATATGACCGTTGACCAATTTTTGTATAGAGATCAAATTTCTGCCACTCTTTCCAAAGGACTATTACCTAATCCCCAGTAAAGGCACCAAAAACTTGTTTAAACCAAATAGAACTTGTATGCTCATAATAAAATGATTTGTCAATGAATTTATTGAAGATTTAGTTTGGTCATAATGCTGCAAGTGCACAGGTTGTACAAGTAATAAAAGTGGACCTATAAGTCTGGATATCGTTCCCACACAGATCGAAAAGAATTTAAAGTTCAACTACCCTTGACCAATCAAGTTCCACACACTATCGGAACTTCCATTTCATAAAAATCTCTTCGCATCTAACTAAGAATTCTACTATCTAAATTTCTACATTCCAAAATAAAAGGAAAATTTAAAACTTAGACCTTAACCGAATCGAACTGATTATCATTAAGTAGACATTGATTTCACCGCCAGGAAATTATCAATTCCTCCAACATAATATAATTCTATTCTATCATGAATTGGAATATGAAATTGTCAAAGAGGCAAGGTAGTATAGTTTGGATTTCTCCCTTAACCATACATTTCACTGATTAGAGAGTCATGTTCATTATGAAACATGAGTCTAACCAATTACTGGTAATCAGATTTTCTTTATAAGATCTAGATATTTTTCTTTTCCAATACTTTATACCTATTCTTATGACTGCAGATTTCTTGCTTCCTAAGACAGGGCAATTGCCAGATTTCTACAAGATGAATGATGTCTCATCCTTGAGATCTCCAAAGAGTTTCTGGATTAGATCTAAGCTAACACAGTGGATCAAGATCATTCCTCCGTACTAAGGGGATCTCTAATTGATTAAATTGATAGATCACTAAATTAATTCTCAAACTACAGTAAATTTATGATTATATAGTAATTCTGTGAGCTCATTAGTTCTTCAATATTAGTCTAGCATACCCTGGGCACTTATCCATGCTCTCTCAGAATCTCCAACTCGTGTCACCTCGAGGGCCTCCTCAAATCGAACTAGATAACTAATTTTTTGGCTGGCATAAGTTACTAATGTTAGGAACAATTTACTTCATGAACAACACCATTCAAATAAGCTCAAAATTCTCAATCCAAGAAATCTCTTTCTAATTGTGCAGGAAAGACCATAACTAACATCAAATCTTTCCCAGCGGAAGTTGTGTTTCTCGAAAACTGAATCACAGTGAACACTAAAATACTGATTAGGAAATTTCCAATGCAATTGTAATCAACTGAAAGAAATGAATTCCAGCTTTATCTAGCCTTCATTATATGCAAACAGTAATTGAAATTGATCTTCAACAATTTAGCTAAACTTCTAAACTTTTGAACAATTCACTGTTTCAAGTCCAGTAAACAAATTGAAATTCTACGCTAAATCTAATCTACGAAGAAAAGAAAAAGAAAAAATAAAAAAGAAAAAAATATAATACAAAAGAGTCTCGCCCCCCGTGATGCCTCGTTTTTCACGACCAACTCCGCCCTCACTTTCCTCAAATTGTTTCGATGAGAGACTCAGGTTTAAATCTAAATTTATGCTACATTGTGGATCCCCCAAAATTTTCGGGGCCCGGGATTGCATTCTCTGGCCGCGACCGTAGTACAAGTTGATGCGCTTTAAGTCTCTATCACAGTCTCGCTGGGTACTTCCTTGTAGTAGTCTGTCGCAACCTGCTCCCTGTGCATCCTTCTTGGACTCAGTCGCGACAAAGTTTCCTTGGTCGCAATAGAATTTGTTTATTTAGCATATTTATTCTGTCCCGACAGATCTTTCTTTGGCTCTTTAACAATTTGTCCTGCAAGGTCTGTCGTTCTATCCATTTTATGTCACGACAATATTATGTGTATTTACTGGAATAGTTATGTTGCGACATCGACAATTGTCTCATGACGTTGTTTCTGTGCAACTTCTTCAAATTTATGTCGCGACCTAGTTTTTATGTCGCGACAAATATTTCTCAAGTGGTTCTGTTGCAAAAATGTTTCAGATTACATTAACATTCCTGTCGTTTACTAGAAAGTCTATCGCGATAGAGTCTTGTCGCTACTTAACCTGATTTCTTGTTACAACTTCATTTTGCTGTTGTGACATAGTCTCTTGGTGTTGTAGATGTTTTCTATCTTGACCAAGTTTTTATGTCGTGACAGGACTTTTCTGTATTCAACTTATATTTGTGTTGTGACCCAGTTTGTTATGTCGCGATAAGACCTCTCCTCCTTGTGTTGGAATCTTTGTTGCTACATAGAAAAGTCTGTCGCGACCTTGTTTATCAATGTTCAGCTCATCTTTATGTCGCGACCTTAAGATCCCTGTCGCGACATAGAAACATCTCTTCAGCTTTGAAGTATGTCGCAACATTGCATTCTTTTATTGCGACCAGGTTAGTTCATTAAACAAGCATCACATGTCATGACCTCCTTTATCTGTCGCAACTAGCATCTCTTTTTCCTTTAGCGTCGCGACATACATTTTTTTGTCGCAACAAATATTTCTTTGTTTAGTGTTGTGACAGAGGTCTTTCTCTTAAGCTCTTCTTCTGTCTTAACAAGCTTTTCCATGTTGCAATAGTCAGTGTCATGACAGAAGATCCCATGTTGCAACATAGTTTCGCTTTCCGCCTCGTTTACTGTCGCGATTGTAGCTTTGTCAAAATTTTTTCCTGGTGTTGACATCCTGATTAAAAACCTTGTCGCAACATAAACTTTCTTTGTCTCAGCTGAATTGTTAGATTCTTCCCATTTTCTGTCGCGACACACTATCTTTTGTTGTGACAGAGCTCCTTTTCTATCAGCTTGAATGTTTGTCGCGACACGTAAAACTCTGTCGCGACATAGACTACTGCAATTGCTCTTTTTCTTTTTTTTTTTCTTGGCTGAATTTTTCCTTTGAATTAAACTGTGAAAACACCAAGTTGGTGATGACTCCATGGCTCCATTAAAACATATATAGAATATATTAAAAGGCTTTTAAAATGGATTAAAAAATGTATGAGCTAAAAACTCATTAAATTCCCCAAACTTAAAAGTTTTGCTTGTCCTGCTAAAAGAAATAGTACCTTTGTTTGTCCTCAAACAATTTGAGAGTTTTTATTTTTAGTGACATTTTTCTCGTTTTCTACGCAATCCTTTGAATCGCCACTAATTGTAACTAGTTGGTTGCAACATGGTTTCAAATTTAGTCTTCAATCTCGCACTTAGGAAAATTTTCACCACGTCACAAACAAACTAATGATTTCAACAAACAATTCGGGGTTTATTCTCGTGACACCCCAAAACTCGTGTCCGTTGACAACCCAATTGCAATATTTCGTGGATGTCGGGTAACCCGACACCACTCATGAAAATCGGGCAGAGTCTCCTTTGTACGGGGAGCTCTACCCAAATACAACCTGTCCCAACATCAACATCATAAGACATATACATGAGTAAAAATGGCCACTTGGGCCCATACAACAATACTCATCAATAGATATTACCAACTATAATATAGTTCAAGAGTTGATAAACCACTTAATTCAACATATATTAAAATTTACTATTCTAACATGTTATACAAAAATCAAAGCCACAAGTCGGTTTTCTTCTCAAACTGGCCTCAAGATGTCCCTCATGCACAATTCCACTCCGAAATGGTGATCCCCATTGCAGAGCAAAGCCCAAGAGATAATTTCCTACCCGGGTTAATTCTAATCTAAGTGCACATGCATGGCAAACAATCGATTCCAGTTAAATTTACGTAACCTACTCGAATGTCTACATGACTAACCCATGTCTCAGTCCTCACCGACTCTCACATGCCTGTCTGACAATGCGAGCAAAATCACGGGGCCTCCAAAATAAAAAGCCGTTTTGTTCGAAAAACACACTACCGAAGCTCTGTGAAAAGTATTGGACTACCCGAGGCGAATGTGTTGGCGAACCCTTCCTAAACACCACGGCTCCTCCACGTGTAATTGTTGGACTGCTCTCCCAACAATTCTCTGAGTACCTTCCGGTCGAAATTCATTTCACAAACATTTCCATTTTTATTTCATCTACGTCATGCACTCCTCACACACCTAATATTCTAGGTTGTCCCAGTGCATATGGAATGCATGATGCCAATTCCAACAAACTCATGCTAATATATTCACATGCATATATATTAACATAATTAATCACATATAACATGTTATGCAATTTCACAATCAATTACACCAAAATTAGTCATATGGGCTATTTATCAAAACAATATACTCATTTTGAATCACTCAACCAAACACATTTTCACACCAAAAATTTACGTTGTCACTATTCACATGAATAAAGTGAAAACCCTGTTACTATTCACGCACACAAATAGAATTTTCTTCACCGGGTTCAAAGCTTTTGAGACCGAATTTGTGCGCTAAAACAGTTTCTCGTAATATTCCTAACCATCACTGACTCCAGCCAGCAACAAATCTTAAAGTAGGAAAAGATCCTTACCTCTTGGTTGTTGAACTCCACCAAATCTAAGGCTCATGCATAGCCCTAGTCGCCAGAGAGCACCTGATTTTTAATGGCCGAGAAACCGAATGTCCGATCGGCCGGAATCCTAAAGAGAAGGTGCTCATTCTCTCTCTAAAACAAGAAAATTACAGCCACTGCTAGGGCTGGTAACGAGCCAAGCTACTCGGGCTCGGCTCGAAAAAAGCTCGGCTCGGGCCTAACTCGTTAGCTAAACGAGCCGAGCTTGAGCCTTAATTTAGGCTTGATAAAGTTCGAGCCCGAGCCGAAGCCGAAAGCCCGAAAGCCCAAATGAAGCCTGACATTACTGAAAAACCACGCCTGCTTATGATGGAAACCTCAGCCACAGTCAGTCCCCACTTCAACCGGACTGGCAGCCCCCCAATCCCTAATTCAGACGACGCACGACGCCCGACCCCTCCTCGCCCTCTCTCCTCGCCATCGTCTCCAATTTGAAAATAAAAACTCTATTCCCAAATCTTCCATACTTTGAAGGCACCAGCCGCACTTCACCCGCACTCCACCGCACGGTCCGCACCACTCGATCGGGGCTAACCCATCTCGCATTTCTAACGGTAGTTTTTGTTGGCCACTAGGGATTTTCCGCTTGTTTCCCCTAGAAAGGAGCGGGAAGAGGGATCAAAGATTCTTTTCTCGCATTTCATTTAGAATCGCACATGTTTCATTTTTTTGTTGTCGTTAGGACTTCTCCATTTCTACTGTGGATCGTGAAATTGCCAATGCCTGCAAGACTATGTTTCCCAACTAATCTCTTCATGATGTGGGCGAGGTCCTCCAATGGAGCACATCCTTCACCTCAAAGTTTTTGATATGATTTCTAAGACCCCTGTTTTTGATTTAAAATTTTTTTCTCGCGTAGAATTCTCGCTTGATTTCAAGGCCCGGTGAAATCCTCTAATGATACGGAATTCTGTTCCAAAGCTCGTGGAATGGTCTCTAGGTTGGCCATATTCTCTCGCCCTCGAACCCTACCACCGATGAAGCCTGGATTGCGCTCGTTTCCTCCAAATTTTTGTTTGTTCGACAGATTCTCGTGCGCTGAATCTTTTGACCATTTCGATTTTCTCGTGTTAATTGTTAAATAAAGTGCATTATCGATTCTTCGATCTCGTGGACCCGGTCCCCGATCGTGAGACTCGTTTTTTTTTGGGATTGTCGGATGTTGGTTTTTTCGGATTGCCGGATGTCAGCACATCAAGTATTTGTTAAATAAATGTAGGAAGGTATTTTTTTAATTTTCACTCATTTTCTAAGATTAATAGATGTCTTTTTTCTCGGGTTGGGTTTTGTTTGTTGAGTATTGTTTTATTGCACGTACCGTATTTTAAGCCTCTTCTTTGGTTCACCTCAAGGATATTTCATTATTCCTTGTAATGTGATTTTCTTTTTCCTTTGTTTATCAATAAGATTTTCCTCATATTGATTTGTTGGAATTACTGGTCATTATATTAAACCAATGATAGAAATGGTCGCTTAAAAAATTTGAGGCTCTATGGGAAGTTATTTGATCAAATGATTCTCTCGTTATTTCTCATGTCAGAAGTGTCAATTTCACTTGTGTTTTGCAGTAAATGACCAAAACCTTGCCAATTTCCACCCAAATAAGAAGAAGTACAATATATTGGTAGTTTCACCCTTTTCATTGTTTCCAAATATTTGCTTCCTTCATAGCAAACATTAATATGTGAAGTAACCATAAGATATTAAATGATATCATAATTAGATATTATTGGTTGATCATTCTAATCTCATACTCTTTTGCAGAACTCTTTAACATTCCCGATGTGAAACCAATGTGTCTCCGAAAGTGGTCATTCGTTTGATCAAGCTCGATAAATGAAGCTTTGATATTATTGAAGCAAAATTTTATGGTTCCTTTTCGCTAGTTAAGTGTCAAGTGGGTCAAAGTGCAGATGTCTCATGCTCGTAACTTGAAGTAAGGAAACTCTGACTGGGTTTTACTCGAAATAGAAAATGCTGCTATCGCTGATATAAATTCTTCCAGATACCAATGTGCGTACTCGTAATTTCAGAATATTTCATTTGGTTCTGTACTTTAAATTATTGAGGATTTCTGTAATAGATTTCAGTTTGATGTTAGTTTTATTTTTATTTTTTCTTATAATTTTCTTGGTGAAGCAGTGAAGAACTCAACTGATTTATTATATTAGTTATGATAGCTTTTTGATGAAATAATTTTTTAGTTCATAAATAAATCTCCTCTACCTTTCAATGATCCTCTCTTAATTTTCAAAGGAGGATGTGTTCGTGTATGTGTGTGTAATTTCTTGTTTTTACCACTTTGTTTTTTTAATTATTAATTTGATTGGAATTCTTTTTATTTGCTAGTCTGCTAGATACCAAAAATGTCAAATACGAATTAAAACGCCAAATCCGACGACATGGGATGAATTAGAAGAAATGGGGATTGAATCATCTTCATCTATGTCCAAGCCAAACCAAAGAAAAAAATCAGTTGTTTGGGATGAATTTGATGTTGTAACTAGGAGTGACAAGACAGGGGTGATAGGGGCAAAATGCAGTCACTGCAAGAATATTTTAGCTTATAAGAGGGGAGGTGCCACTAGTCATCTAATGAGGCATCAAAGCTCAGGTGCCCTCAGTCGGGTCACGAACTGAAATAAAAAGGTCCTCAAAGAAGCTTTGTTGTCATTTATGTCACAGAAGATCAAGGCAAACTTTATATATCAACCCAATAATATGACAACGACAAAATTAGAGAGCTTCGCTTAAGATGTTTATTGTGCACGAGTACTTTTCAGGATGGTGGAGCATCAATTATTTGTGCTTATTTGCCAAAATCTCAACCTAAGATATCACTCTAATCAAACGCCACACTTTGAGAACTGATTGCATAAAACTTTGTAGTTGAGAAGGAAAACGAAAGGGGTGTTAGCAAGTGCTGATGTAATCAGCCTTAACTAGTGATTTGGCGGACGCCAAATCAAACACTGGGTACATGTGTCTAACCTCGCTACTTAGATAAGCCGAGTGGAATTCTACAAAAGAGAATATTGAATTTTGTTGCTTGGCCTCCTCACACACTAGATTGTAATTGCTGATTGTATTCTTTAATGTTTATCCGATTGGGATATTGAAGATAAAGTTTCCAATTTACATATTACATTGATAATGCATCTTTCAAATGATTCATAGCAAGAATCTTCAAGGGACTATTTTGCCGAGAAAGGAAACCTTTACTTTAACAAATATAAAGATATATTTCTATGTACCAAAAAGGTGTACATGTTTTAAATCTCATGGTGCAAGATGGACTATCATAGATTCGTGATGTGACGAGAATATTCGAAAGTGTGAAGTACATGAAGATGTCTCCTTCAAGGCTTGATAAATTTAATGAAATTGTCAAGCAATTAAAGTTGTCAACCTCTAAACATCTAATACTTGATGTTCCTACTAGGTGGAATTCAACACATGCAATGCTCGAGTCGGCACGTCAGTTTAAAGCAGTGTTTCCAAGGTTCAAGGAAAGGGACTCTAATTATAAATGGTTAACCGAGAGTGATTGGACACGAGTCGAGGTTTCAATTTTGAAGTGTTTGAAGAAGGCGTGCTTTCTCCCTAAGTAGTATCCGACCTCAAATTGTTCTTTATTAAATTTGGTAGTTAAGTTGAAGATGAATGAAAAGTCCCCTTACACTAGAGATTTCAAGTAAAAATGACTACAAAGATGAATGGAAAGTTTGCAAAGTATTGGGGAGAGTGTAATTTATTGACGCAATTGGAGCAAAGGTTGATCCTGAGATAAAAACAGTCATAAAATTTCTGTTTTCCACATATTTATTCTCACAAGAGTGTGGGATATCATATTACTGAGGTTCAGAATCCTTGCATGCACTTTACTCGCTTATGCATCTATAGAATATGCATATGCTAATAAAGAGCAATGTCAATAGTGATATTGGATGTTTCTAAAGGAAAACGAAAAGGGATGCCTTTGATGCGCTGGCTGAAAATCATTCTAATGTCATTCCTAAAATAAACTGAAAGTTGGACATTTATCTTGAAGAAGGAATTTGCAAGCCTAGTGATGAAAATTATGATGAATTTGATGCTTTGAATTGGTGGAAAGTCAATGCTATGAAATTTCGATGCTTATCTAAAATGGCTCGAGATGTACTATCCATTCCAATAACTACCGTTGCTTCGCAGGGGCCGATTAGTGTGTCGAGGGAAGAGTACTTGATCAATATCGAAGTTCATTGAAGCCCGAGACTGTTCAAGCTTTGATTTGTATGGGGATTGGTTACGTCATGATTTAGAGTGAAGCTTTCACCAACTGTAAGTATTTTTTTTATAATCGTAATATATATATATATAATCGTAGTGTTAGTAATAGATCCTAATTAAATTATTGTTTAATTTGCAGTTGAGGACGAGTCACTCTTGACTTGTAAGTCATTAATGCCAAATGTTTAAATTTCATTTGACTTGAGAATTTGAATGTTATAATATTTAGTATTATTTCTTTTGGATTTTAATTTTCTTTGGGATTGCAGAGGGGGAAACTCCTTGTTTTGTTTATAAGAGAAAAGGTAAGATCCGGATCCAAGACCACCTTCTTTTCAGTTATTGTTCTAATTGATATTGTTGTTAATTGAGAGATGGTGATGGAGATGGGCTTTTGGTTAAATTCTATAAATGTTTCCATTCCTTTTCTTTTCTTTTTCTTTTCTTTTCTGATTTCTTTGTTTTTACTCGCAACTCACATACTGTGCAAGTACTTACTTTCAAACAAATCCGATTTTGATTATGCATTAGAATGCCAGCTTACATAATGACTTCACCGTTAAATGAAAATGCAATTGTTGAATGGCCTCACCATAGTTTCCTATTATCATCTTTAATGCTTTATGAAAGTTATTATGTTTTGTTTCTCCATTTTTCATTTTCTATTACCTTCATATGTTGTTATAGTTTGGAATCAAAATAGCTTTCCATCACTAGGGACTAATAAGAACGATAGGGCATCGGTCTTTTCCTATCAAGCCTCACCGCTTTCACTTCATGTACTATATCCTCAATGAGATTGGTTCGATCGCACCATCGAGCCAACTGCACTCCAACAACTCATTGAATGTATACTTGCCCGGTTAACTGGCATATACAGCTGCATACTCAAAGAATGCAGCCTCAAGGGTCCTACAACAAGTGGTCACAATTCATGATCCTCGAAGCATTATTATGTAATTTAGCCTTCTGATTTTTTGGTTTTGTTTGATATATTAAAAGGTATTTTTATTTTTATTTTTCGTTTGGCCTCATCAAAACCGTAGGGTTGGGATTAAGCGATTACGATTTAGTTTTCAACCAAAACGCAACTTCTAGCTATATTTTTAACTGCCTTAGTATTTATTTTTTTTTTTTTGCCTCTTGCATCACAAGGAAGATAACGACCAAAACTTAGCTTTAGCTGTTTTTAACGTTGTATAAAAAACTTGGGAATTACAATTATGTCCGTAGCCTTTGTTTAATCTAGATTAATATTCATCTTATATGCTATTTTTCATTATCTCAATCTTTTTAGCAAATTATTTTTTTTTCAGTTTTTATCGTGTTATCTTTCATTCTTTATTATTTTATTTATGATAAATCTTTTTTTTTTTAATTATCATCAAAATTTTATCTTCAACCTTAATAATACTATTTACTGATGATATGGATGTTATTTTTTAAAACATCTATATCATTATCTTCTTTTGGTCCTTCTATTTAGGCTCGGATTAGCTTGAGCTCGAGGTTAAGCCTCGAGCCTGCCTTACAGGAAAACGGCCAATGAGCCTGGGCCAAGCTTTTTTTAAATCAAGCCAAGCTTGAGCCCGATTTTAAGCCTGCTCAAAAGCTCTACGGCCCGAGCTCCTCATAAATTCAACAAGCCTTAGCTCGAATGTTCAGAAGTTCTGCCTGCCAGCCATATCAAATTTCTAGCCATCGCACTAAATCCTCCAAATTCTTCGCCTGCTTTTGGTCTTCAAATTTGAGAAGATGACACTATCGCATTTTTTGTCTTTATTCATTAAACATTCTTTAATACCATCTATGTCCCTAAGTCTTGATTTTTTGACACTTAAGTACTATCTCGCCGTCCGCTTCATCATCTCTAATCTCGAACATGTGTCACAAGAGTATATGTTATAGTGACTTTTTTCATTATATGTCTTTTACTTAATCTAATACTCCTTGCAAGTGTCTCTAAAACGTGCAAATTCCCGACCGTTCTCGAATTCGAGCCGAAATTCGACGTGGTAGCTAGATTTCAAGTGAGATTCCATTCTAATCTGAAATTTTTTTCGCTTATCCGAGATCTAAAAATTTTGGATTCTGACCAAATTACCGTTTTTGCTCCTTAAAAACAATTTTCAAGCCTTACATATTCTTCCCTCCCGATCCGTGAGTGTGTGATGGTCTTTCCCTCTCCGAAATATTATCTAATCTTCTCGGGCCCGATTACGCTATCGATATCATTTTAAGTCTCATATGCTTGTGTTTCATATTAGTCTCCACTAATGTAGGCAAATACAACCTTCAAGATAAATTAGGTCTTTTAGGCTTATAAAGTTTGGCTTGGGTAATTGGGTGGATGATTGGAGAATTTAGGCTAAAAATTACCTAGATTCCAATCTTCACTTTCTTGCATCTTTGTCTCTATCCTTCATCCCTTTCTTTTCTACTGATGTTAGAAAATAAATTTTTTCCCCCAAACTTGATCTTGATGTATCATACCACATACTCTCATCTTAGTAATTTTATTTTTCACTGCTATTCTTATCAAGTCACCCCTTTAGATGGAAGCCCTTTGCTTTTCTTTACTGTCTGATTTTAGGAATAGTGCAATGTTTGTCTTTTAAAGCTACCACTCTTAGAGAACTTTGGGTTAGCAGCTCCCATACCAGTTGGCATTAAGGTACTACGTGTTGAAACACCCCTATGAACTTAATTGTTCAAGAGAGGAAGGCCACATGACAAAACTTATTCAATTTGACAATTACAATCTTTAGCTTCTTCTTTGCATTCCTTTCCTTTCCTTCATTTGTTCTTTTCTTTTTCCATCCTTCATTCTTGTTTTTCCCTTCAAATCAAAATAACATTCCTCTCAATCTCATTTTGCATTTGAGGTTCTTTCGAAACCCGCAATAGCGTTATTTACTCGTAGGGTTAGAATAAAGGAAGAGTTTCGAGGCTCTAACTACAGTTCAATGAAGAAATTAGCAAATTTGGTTGGGAATTCTAGAACTAGAGTGTATGCTTGTGCATATTATGAGGGTAGGCTTGAAAGGCTCAAACTTCCAAGGATGGGTTTGTCACTCAAGTAGTAGTATTGCCTAGGATTTTGCCTTGACTAATAATCTAACAAGTTATAGGACATTAGACTATTTGACTGTGAATGAATCCAGAAGATGTCCCTAATCTTTCACAATTTGTTAAGGACTCACTTTGACCATGTGCATTATTTTTCAGGATTTTTATTAACTTTACTGTTTACACAAATGCTTCCCAAAAGCCTTATTGTTTCTTCCTATTGAGTACATTCTCCTAAATCTAATCATTCACCTTCATTCAAGCAACTGCAACTTCTTTCTCTACTCCAACTAAGCCTACCACAATACATCTATCGCTGGTTTGTTTATTTGAAATTTGTTGCTGTGTTGTTTTAATCAAGTCAAGAAGTTCATTTTGATCATGCATTCAGCTCACAACAATACAACACAACCACAATTGTAATCAAATCATTTCAACCAAACATGTTGTAGCAATTAAAAAATTAAATCCAGGTAGCTGGAATTCTTCTTTATTTAACTAAGTAAATAGCAATCATGAAGCAAAGAAAATTAATCAAAATACACCAATTAATCAAGCACACAAATGAACACAAGAATTTTTTACAAAAATCTTGATTTTATTCATTATTTTGATGAGTGGACTTTGAATACAGAGAGGATGAGGAGTTTGATTTTGTTCGGAGAGAAAACAGAATACAAGGGTTTATCTTCTTCTTTTGTAGGATTTGGAAGTTTTCGTGTTTGAGGTTCACAAAGGTGAAGCAAAGATGGAGGGAACTTGGGAATGGAGATGTCTGGCTTTTCTTTTGCTAGTGGTTCTTCTTTATGAAAGAGGCAATACTCATTTGTATACTCCACCAAGGTGACCAATTGATCTTGCCTATGAGCCAGATTATTCACAGATCCTTCAAGTTCAGTGATCACATTGTGTATGTTCACTAAATTTGAATTCACTTGGTCTAGACTATTATTCCATAATTTTCGTCTGTAGTTATTATCCATCTCTAGCTCCTTATCTCTCTTCTCCATGAGCTTTCCAAATTCCTTGAATTGTTCTTTGTAAAGATATTTGAACCCCTCTGCCTTCTGCAGCATGCTAGCTTCCATATTTTCCTCTCTCTTATCCAAAAATGAAAGCACATCTTCATATCTTTTTAGTTGCTCTTTGTTCTTGAGTCCAGCCTGTGCATCAATTCTTTTTCTCTCATTTCTATTTCTTCTTTCCATTCCTCATATCTTTGTTTGAGAATTTGTTCCCATTATTGCCCTCTTCTCCGGGGTTAGCCTTAAACTCCTCTCGGACCTTTGTTGTTGTTCTATCTTTTCTCTCTCCTCCATTTCCTTCGATACCAGCATATCCATAATTTATGTATTTATTTGATTGCTCTAGAGCACTCACATGGAGCCCAACAAAGGACCGCCTACCTCGAGGTGAGGAATTAATGGACTCTCCGATCCGCATCTCTCTCAACCGTAAGGCCATTCCTCATCTGGGATTTGCTCCATCCCTAACTGTCCATTTTCTTCTTCCTTAGTCTCCTCTGCCACTTCTACCATCTCCATTTCTTTCATCTTTATGCTCTTTAGGCCTTTTATCACCCGTTAAGGTCAGAGGGGAGGCTTTGGGGTCGGTTTCCTCGATCCCCCATTCTTCTTCAACTCCCCCTTAGATGCAAAGTCTGGTTATTGTGGCTGGGTGTGGGATCATCCCCCTACATTTGCTTTCAGAGTAGCTCAAGATAGATTTTTCAATAATTTTTCCCACATTTATCTTTCAGAATCCTTCAAAGAATGCCAAGTAGAGGAGGATTGCTTTCTCTCTTCTCACTATGCTTAGATGCTTAGATAGCATAAGGATAAACCTAATAAAGTAGAACCATACCTTGGCTTTAATGTCTCCTCCGATGGATTTAAAAGGGCTTTGTCCTCCAGTGTATTCTCCTTTTCCAAATTAAGTAGTAAGTCTGGCCATTTTCCTCGTGTTCCGTTCCTTTAGCGTTTGAAACTTAGAACCATCCTTTGCACTCAGATTAAACAATCTCGTTTATCTCTTTCTCTCCCGAACTCTCCCATCGCCTCCGACATACAGCTCTTTTTCCTTCTTCTATACCATATTCACAAAGAATTCTTTCACCAAAGAAGCATAACTGTGTCTCTTTTCAGGTTCACCTAGCGGCTCCATCCTCTATTTTATGATTTCAACAAAAGGAGAGATAATCCTTGAACCCTCTTCTGCGAATAATGAAGCCTTATCCTTCAAACTTCTCCATTAGAGTCGCTTTCTTTTCGAAAATAAAGTTCCTTGCTCAGTCTTTCCTCTGCTCGCTCCGCTTCACGCTCCCATTTTCTTTTCTTCTTGATTCTTTCCTTATGCTTTGCTTTCATTTTCATCACTGCCCTCAACGTACACCGGGCCATTGAGAGTCTTGTTTTGTTTGATTTTCCAAATAAGTGTACTTTCCATGATTTCGCTGAGGTTTGGAATCAGGTGGAATCATATGGTAGGGTCAGACTCGAGTCATGCTCTTAGAGAATGAGATGGTAGAAATTTGAGTAAGAAGTTGAGAAGGTTGAGAGTTTATGAGAAAGGTGGCTCTTCGGTTTTCAAAAATTTTCTATTTATAAGCCAACTGGTTGATCTTGCCCTACATT
Organism: Tetrastigma voinierianum; assembly: GCA_016808115.1. Lineage (NCBI taxonomy): Eukaryota > Viridiplantae > Streptophyta > Magnoliopsida > Vitales > Vitaceae > Tetrastigma > Tetrastigma voinierianum. The sequence continues at coordinate 177,291 of JAEQBH010001399.1, read as the reverse complement.
TAATGTCGCGACAACAATGCCCTTAAGGTTTGTTTTGTCATTGCTCGTCGCGACAAACAAAAATAGCCGCCGCGACACAATGTTAGAAATTTCAGGAGACAGAGTCGGTCAACAAGTATACATAACAAAAAATGTCATGACATAACAAAAATGTCATACATTTCCTTTAGTGCTCTTTTGAATTTACGTTGTATACTCTGAGAATTGAAGCCAAGTACATAAACTTCTCTGTCAATTTTTTTCCTAATTCAATTGTGTCGCAACACAAAAAAGTATGTTGCAACATTAACTGAAGTTTTCTGAAATTTCATCTTTCTCTGATTTCTCTCATAACACATTCAGAGCAACCTATATCCACTCATACTCATTTGAACATAAGTATGAGCACTTATTTAAACAATCACAATACTTCAATTCAAGTATGAACACTCATCTCATTTCTTAATTCAATATTTCTTACCTAGATTTTCAGAATATAATTTTTTATTCAAACATGCTAACATTCCCCCAAACTTCAGATATGCATTGTCATTAAATACAAGTTTAGGGAATTAGAATTACTCCCTCAGGGTCATTTTCGCATATTTTCTTTTGAAACAAAGGTGGATTCTTAATAAGGATCTTCTTGAATTTTGCTTCATTGTCCTGAAAATCAACAACAACTAAAATAAAACTACTAACAGATTAAACTAAAACATCAAATACGCAAAATTCTACCAAATCAATCAAACTATTTAAAACTTAAAAAATAAAAATCCTGCTTGGGTTGCCTCCCAAGAAGCTGCTTAGTTTAATGTCCTTAGCTAGACATAGGCTACAGAGTGTCTTAAGTTCCAGTAATTCTCTATGTTTGCTCCTCTAGTCTGAGCTATTCTTCATTTTAATCCAGTTCCCAAGCATGCTCTCATTCTACACCTTCGCTTCCTTGCACCATCATTGCCTCAATGTAGCGCTGGTGTGAGATCTTTGGATTGATCTCAAGATTTAGGAAATGCATTTATGGATTGGTTTGGTATGATATGGGCTAATCAGCTTCTACTTGGAAATCTCTTAAGTTTCTCATCAGGGCATCGAATTTGTTTGAAACACAATTGTGTTTAAAGCTTGAAATTTTTTGCCCAATAAATTTTTCATGCAAATTCAAAACTTTTGATTTTTCATATAAAATGAAGCATCCGATCTTCAAAGGATTGAGTCTTTTCCCGACTCGATAACCCCGTCCTCTCACGCCAAGTATTTTTAGAACCGGTCGTGCATAAGCCATGGTAATTCTCTGCCCGTGTCTAGGCCCTATTGTGCTTCTCTACCATATGAAAAGTTTTCATGGTTCTTTGCCGGTGTATAGTGTGGTTGGCAAGTCGCTTAAGCTTATGATTTCTTTTGCTCATTCATATACTTGGTTTCCTCAACTTGGTAGGGCTCTTCTCTAACTAGTTCCTCAGCACTTCTTCTAATTCTTTCATCTACTGCTCCCACTTCATGTGTAGTGTGCATTCTTCTTTCATTGTTTCCCAGTTTGTTTATCACTGCATCCAACTTTGCTTCTATGGCTGTCATTCTATCAAGCCTAATAAGACCATTTCCTTCAACCCGCTCGCCGCTCCTCAAGCTTCCGCATGGAGCTCTCAGAGCCGCATTCGCAAGGTCTTCAATCGCCGTCATGCCTCCCTTCAGATTTCTTCTTTTGAAAGGTCCATATCAAGATGCATCAATTATACCTTTGAGGTATATCTATAGCATGATAGAAAAATATCCATCCAGTGGTTAGATCTATTCCATGCATAGGACATCTTTTTTCAGCACTCAATCTCCCATGCATGCTGTAGAGGCTCTCATCTTCCCTTTGCTTGAAGACAATTATTTCTCTTCTTCTTAACAGTGAGAGCTGGAGGAAAGAATCGCCCACAAGCTTTCCACCAATTCTTCCTAAGTGTCTATCGATCCCATCGACAATGAATTAAACCATGTCACGCTCACATCTTTAATGAAAAGGGGAAGAGTTGCAAATTTTATTACTTCCGGGTCTATTCACTTTTTGAATGTGTTGGCCATCCTCATGAATCTTTCCATATGCTCATTGGGATCTTCAGAGGGGTGTCCCGTGAACTGGTGTTGTTGCACCATAGTAATCAATGCTGGTTTCAGCTCAAAATTGTTTGCTTCAATTACATGTTGTCTTACTCGCAGAGACTCGATTGATACAGTCTCTCAAAAGTCCTCCATAGTATTAGGCCTCTGATTTCTCTCTATTTCTTCTTCTTCTTATGGAATAGTCTACAATCTTTCTCTTTGATCTGCCATATTTCTAGATTCTGCACTGGTGATTCTTCTTAGATTCGCAGGTTCTCTCACTTCAAAGGTCTGTGAGGCAACATATATGCTTGATCTTCTATGTATTTAAATTCTTCCCAAAGTAGAAACACACTAAGATAAAATGAGTCGTGGATATAAAAAATTATATACTCCTAATATTGCCTAAAATATCGCAAATTTTATTCAAATTAATCGTTATTAAAACTGTTTTTATTGTTTTTTTTTGTATTTTTGTAAAACAAAGAAAAATGTCCAAATTAGCATTTTTTTTTTAGAATATGGATTTTTAAATTCCTTTGATCCTCGACAACGACGCCAAAAACTTGTTGACCAATTTTTGTATAGAAATCAAATTTCTGCCACTCTTACCAAAGGACTATTACCTAATCCCCAGTGTAATAAAAACTTGCTTGCACTAAATAACTAGATGCCATAATAAAATCGATTTGCTCAACGAAGTTTATCAATATTTAGTTTGGTCATATGTTGCAAGTGCAATATGTCAGTATTAAGTAATAAAAGTGGACCTATAAGTCCGGATATTGTTCCCACATAGATTGAAAAGAATTTAAAGTTCAACTACCCTAACTACTCAAGTTCCACACTATTTGAACTTCCATTTCATAAAATTTTCAAGAATTCCAACTAAGAATTCTACTATCTAAATTTCTACATCTATAATAAAAGAAAATTTAAAATCCTAAACCTAAACTGGACTGAACCAGATTATTGCTAGAAGTAGACACTGGGATTTCATTGCTGTGAAATTATCAATTCCTACAACATAATCTAATTCTATTCTATCATGAATTGGAATATGAAATTGTCAAAGAGACAAGGTAGTATAGTTTGGATTTCTCCCTTAACCATACATTTCACTGATTAGAGAGTCATGTTCGTTTCTGAAACATGAGTCTAACCACTAATGTAATTGTATCTCAGGTAGATCCGGTATTTTCTTTCCAATATTTCATACCCATTTCTTATGACCGTGCATTTGCTTCCTAAGATGCAGGCTAATATGTATTTCTACAAGATGAATGATGTCTCATCTTTGAGATCTTAAAGAGTTCTCCTTTTCCTTGATTAGATCTAAGCTATCACAGGATCAAGATCATTCCTCTAGACCAAGGAAAGATCTCTAATTGATTAAATTGATAGATCACTAAATTAATTCTCAAACTATGAGTAAATTTAAGGATTTATCTAAGTAATCACGAGCTCATTAGTTCTTCAATATTACCTAGCATACCCTTAAGTAATCGTGATCCATGATCTTTAAATCCAACTCAGGCTCACTCAGAGGGCCTCCCGAAATCGTGAGCCGATAACCCATCCTTTTATGGGTATGTTACTAATGTTGTGAACAATTCACTTCATGAACAACACCATTCAAATAAGCTCAAAATTCTCAATCCAAGAAATTTCTGAATCGTGCGTGAAAGACCAAAACTAACATCGATCTTTCCAAACTAAGTCAGGTTTCGAAAAACCGAATCACGCTGAACACCGAAATACCAATTTAAAATTTCCAATGCAACTGTAATCAACCGAAAGAAATGGAATCTGGGGCCTTTATCTAGACTTGGCTAGATTCAAACAAGAATCGGAATTGATCTTCAACAATTTAGCTCAACTTCTAAACTTTTGAACAATTCACTGTTTCAAGTCCAGTAAACAAATTGAAATTCTACACTAAATCTAATCTACGAAGAAAAGAAAAATAAAAGAAAATATAATACAAAAGAATCCTCAGCTCCTAAAAATGCTTTGGTTTTTCCGCTGATTGACTGCCTCACTTTCCTCAAATTGTTTCTATTTATAGAGCCCTGGGAGCTCGAGCTCCTAAATTCGAGTTGCCATCAGGATCCCCAAATTTGGCTCAGATTGCATTCTATCGCGACCGAAAGTGTTGTCACACTGAAGCTTAAGTCTCTATTCCAAGTTTCGCGGTACTAAGTAGGTCTATCGCGACCTACCCCCTCGCAAGATCCTTCTGACTCGCCGTGACAAAGTTTCCTTGGTTGCAATAGAATTTGTTTTTTCAGCATATCCATTTTCGGACTTTTTTGGTTTTTTCCAACGTTTTTGTAGCGACACAGTTTTTTCTATCACGACATAGTTTTCTTTGTTACGATGTAGTTTTTTCCACAGAATCGAAACTTTGTCATACAGAGTTTTCTCAAGGCGATGAGTTTCTTTGTTGCAACAAAACTCGCTATGGCTGCAGCTTCCCTTCGTTATAACATAAAAACTTGTCACGTAGAGCTTTTCTCATTTGTGACAGAAAACTTTGTTGCGACATAGTTTTCTCTGTTGTGACAGAAAACTTTGTCGTGACAGAGTTTTCTCTTTTGAGACAGTTTTCTTTGTCCAACTTGTCAAGGCCATAACTTCTTCATTTTAACTTGGATTTGAGCATGTGAGGTGTCATTAGAAATCTCTTTGAATGTAGAATGTAACCATGAGTAGAGTTGAACCATTTTGATGCTCCAGATGATACAGAAAAATTTATCTTCTTAGTGACGCACTATGAGACATCCGGTTAACTCTCTTTTTGGAAACATTTTGGCAATTTTCTTGCTAAATCACTTGTTTTCTATTAAAAAATCTGCAAACCAAGTTTAGAGGAAATGTTATGAGTTTTACATGAATATGGATATATAATGCTCAAAATAGCATGTGAAATCTCAAAACATAGATGAGTTTTACACTCATCACTCAACAAGCTTTTCCATGTTGCAATAGTCAGTGTCCTAACAGAAGATCCCTTGTCGCGACATAGTTTCTGCCTTCTGCCTGTTTCATTTGTCGCGACAGAAGCTTCTTTGTCGCGACAAATTTTTCCTGGTGTTGACATCCTACTGAAAAACCTTATCACAACATAAACTTTATTTGTCTTAGCTGAATTGTTAGATTCTTCCCATTTTCTGTCGTGACACGCTGTCTTTTGTCGCAACAAAGCTCCTTTGCTATCAGCTTGAATGTTTGTCGCGACACGTAAAACTCTGTTGCGACATAGACTGCTGCAATTGCTCTTTTTCTCTTCTTTCTTGATGGAATTTTCTCCCTTTTGAATTAAAACATGCAAAAACAATTCTGCTGGTGAATATTCCATAATTTACATTAAACAAGATTGAATATATTAAAATGTTTAAAATGGATTAAAAATAGATGAGTTTAAGACTTATCAATGACTTAAAAATTGTGATATCAAAGATTAGGTGATGAATAAAGCTATATGTGACGCCCTAAAATCTTTTGATCAACTATCTACTCGCGGAATGCCTGTGGATATCGTGTAACTCGATACCACACTATTGTGTCCCATTTATCGGGATCCATAATTTAACAAAAATTGGACAGAGTCTCCTTTGTACGAGGAGCTCTATCCAAAACCTAACCTACACAATATACAATCACATGACCCATTGAGGCCCAATATAACACAATGACCGCACCGAGTCCATTCATGAGTAAAAATTGACCACATCGGGCCCATTTATCCACATTCATATAAAAACATCTAAGACTATATTAAAAACATTCCATAAGAGTTCAATTACAACTCTTTTACATAAAAATACATATGAGTTCAATTTTAGCTCTTTAGCACATTAGTACATGCCAAAATTAATGCATTCAAAATTTACAAAATACTCATAGAAGCCACAAGTCGGCTTTCTTCACCCTTGCGGCCCCGGATGAGAGCCGTCCACCGGCGCATGTCCCACAATTGAAAATGTTTTTCCCATTTAGGGTGAGCCATGCTCAGTAGAGTAATTCCTACGGAGGCTACTCCCCACCTAAGTGCACATGCAATGTTCACATTCACATCAACAATCAAAAAATAAGAATATGTCAATTCTAACTTGGAATTCTACATGCCATGCTATGAAATGAGATGAAACTCACTCATGCACCATACTCCGAGTCTTCATCGAATTCCCATCACACAATGCAATGCCACGTGATAAAATCCGCTATTTGTGGATTACATGGCAGCTGGATCATTTTTAAAACAAAATTCATTTTCTTATAAACCAAAACTTGTTACTTGTCACACCTCAAATGATCATTTCATATACAAAATCATATGTCTTTTTGTGGGCAATGGATTTTAGAGTCACACCGCAGGCTTCGCACGCCTTTACACTTTATGACGCCCCAACTAGGGGGTCCGGTTGACAACCCGTCAACCCGTGAAATATTCGTGGGCGTTGGATGATCTGATGTCCAGGTTGGTCAATCCCATTCACAGGGACTCCTTTCTTCATTTTTTATCAGAAGCATAAATTCTATATTATTATACAAGAGTTTGATATACAACTCTTTTACAAACAAAAATATATTAAAACATATTGTTCCAATATATTTTACAAACATAATGTTCAAGGCCACAACTCGAGAGCCCCTGAGCCTCAAGATACGAATGTGATGCCTAAAAGACTCGCCATAAAGAGCCTCAAATTTGCCCATGTCATGGCTCCTAATCCCTTGAGGTTTTCACTTAATCCCACTATACCTGGGATTCACCCTCCAGCTGAAATGTCGCCAGACAGATCCTTGTTACATCGGAGGTAATCTCCATAGCCTCCAAAACTCTCTCTACATGTCGGAACCAATGGTCATTCACCATCGGGTGCCCTCCCCCTCTGAATGTAGAAGGATGACGCGATCTAAACCTCTGGAGGTCACTTGGCCCTCCCTGATCGCGAGTTGCACTAGTATGTGCAATGGTGGTAAATACAATGCCCATCGCCTCCACAAATGCCTGTTGATCAACGCTAGGATGTGGTCGGCTACTGCCCCATGAACGACCTCTATGTCTGCGCCCTCGACTTTCCATCTATACAAGTTAAGATAGCAATTTGAGATTCTTTCCTTTCATTTATCACATTAGTGGTGCATAATGCCAAACACTAATAAATAACTATTCCTACGTAATCATGCTTATTCGTTTTTCGTACTCCTAAGGTTACGTTTTCTAACCCTAGTATTCTTCAATTTCTATACAAATTTTATCATGCATACATTCACACAACCACAATACATATCCCGTGGAACATATTAGAACACAAAAGCAATCAATGCACACAATTCCATGTTCTACACCCATGCCCACTAATCCTAGGTATTTGTATACCTAACTCTTGATACTCAGCTATGACAAGACAATATCTCGAAACACCGTGGATACCCCCCTCCCCGAGCTCCTAGGGTAATCGGTTAACCCAAGCTCGATACCAAGCTTAAGACGCCCCAACCTCGGGTCCGCTGACAACCCAACTCCATTGGGACATTTGTGGGCATCGGAGGATCCGGCGTCCACGTTTGGTCAATCCCATTCACTGCGGAATCATTTCGGTTTATTTCGCAAACATACAACTTCCTAGTTATTATTATACAAGAGTTTGATATACAAACTCTCTTACAAACCAAAATATATTAAAACCGATTGTCCCAGTATTTACAAACATAGTGTTCAAGGCCACAACCCAAATCTTCATACTGCTGGCCCTCGAAGGAGGCCATCCTCTTTGTACCCGAAGGGGGATCCTTAAATGACGGTGAGTAAAGCCTAGTAGATATATCTCCTATAAGGGCTACTTCTCACCTAAGTGCACATGCAATGCCAATTACATAATCACACACCTGAATGCCTACATGTCATGAATAAGATGCAACCACTCATGACCCAATCCCAAGTCCTCACTGATTCCCTCACACATGCACATGCCAAGTGTGAAAACCGCTGGGCGCTATGTCCATGACTTTTCCAAAAAACAAAAATCTTTGTTTTATTTATTTTTTTATTGGACAGTCTCCGAAATATAGTGTGGACAGTCTCTGATCAATACTTTGGTTAGCCTTCAAGAAGTACTGTGGATAGTCTCCGATACGTACTTCGTCACCGAGAAGTATCAGACACCCCGATACGCACTTCGCGCCCAAAAGTACCGTGGACAATCTCTCAAAACTACTTCTTTCTACGGCGTAGGATAGGCTTCGAGATATAGAGTATATATATATATATATATATATATATATATATATATAGTGGACAGTCTTCGAGAATCATTTACATTCTTTATGTACCATCGAACCCCAAACATAAGGTCGATCATTTCTATGCACTCACACCCATGTCATGCGATGCCCCGTGCATAAATGCAATGCAGTGTCATTTCCACACACATGTACGCTACAGGTCACATGCACATATAAAGCACACATTACATGTCAGCGGGACTGATAACCATGTCTAATGATATAATTATTTTCTATTTTTATCCCACATATCACATAATTTCACACATTAAAATATTATTCAATTTACAAAGTAATAACACACATTAACCATTCCCCGGCCATAATTCCGCCGCATTTGGTCTCAATAATCTAGACTTAGTCTAGAAATTTAGATTTGTAAATATCACACAAAAATTCAACATCGTAAGAATTTCCCCGCCGTGCCATATGCAGCCCCGAGAATTTCAGATATAACCCGGTTCCGAAAACTAGAATGGATCATTCCTCAGTTGTCCGTGACCCAGCCCACTACTTAGCCCATGGTTTGGCTGAGCACTTCATCTTATTAAATTCTGTAATCCAATGAGTTTCTGAGTCCAAAGAACGCAAATCGGGTTCCTGGATCTCGAAAGTTATGGTCGCCTGTCGGAGCCGCGATTCGTAGGTGGTGCGAAAACTGACGCCCACGAATATTCCGCTGGCCGACGGGGTCACAACCGACTTCGCTGGGACGTCATACACTTTTTGGACTTTTACCATTAGAGTGTATAAACCAGTAACCGGGTCTATCATCCGAGGGAGTGTCTATCCTTTCTTGCTATTACCCAACACAAGTTTTCTGGCCTATGCAATCATGCCATCATTGAATCTCATCTGTAATCCAGATTGAAAGCACACTCCATCGACACCGAATGCAATGTTGATTCGAACCATGCACTCACACCCATGAAATGCGATGTTCCTATGTGATAGTAAATGTGATGCACCATTGCATGTCAATGCTTATGTCACATATGTAATGAATGCCATATGGACAATATAAACCATACACTTTGCCATGTATCATGGACAATTATATTACATGTATATAATTTCCAAAACAAACATTCATTTCAATGTCAATATATAAGCATACCCATATCAACATTCATCAAACAACAATTATCAAGTATGTTATCATCGATCATGGTCAACACCTTTAATCCTCAAGGCCATTTATGGCATATAATGCCCACAAAAATAAGCCCACATAAGGGTACCTAAACCGACTCTTAAACTAGCCACAAAACTGTCCAAACAAGCCCTTAACAGTCCGAATTATTATTTTTTTATCCAAACAGTCCCTAAACACTTTTTGAGACATATTACACATAATCACAAAACACCACACAAATGGCCACAACCCGACCAAAGAAAAACAAATCATTAAAGTCGTTTTAACCCCAAATTCAAACAGACCAATAAATCGATGATTATTTTTATCCAAACAAATCTTAAACACTTTTTTGGGCATATTACACATAATCACAAACAATTCACAAAGCTTAGCTACTAACCGCATCGCAAAACAAATGCTATTAAAGCTGCTTTTAACCTCGGTCCAAACAACCACTTAATAGTTTGAATTTTTTTTTTATCCAAATAGTCCCTAAACACTTTTGGGAGTTACATGACACATAGTAATCACAAAGCACCACAAAGCTAGACATAACTAGGTCGCAAAACAACCATTAAAGCCGTTTTAACACACTCCAAACAACCCCTTAAGGCATCAACACAACAATCCTACCTTAAAACGACCCTAAGGATGGAAATAAACCAAGTAGGAAGAATCCTTACCTCCCTCAAGCGCAAAGAGCATAGGTAGAAGCCTAGCCTCGAAATCTCCTCCTTTTGATCTTCGGTGAAATATCTTATTTTTAGTATGTGCGTAGCCCCTGGCTGAGTAGATGAACTTTCTTGCCTTTGCTCGACGACCTGACCTACGAACTCTGCAGATATCGCTGAAAGAAAGCTCTTCAGCTTCCTTCCCCCCATCTCTTCCCCTATTTCATGTTTTCTCCAGGAAAAGAAAATTAGATCTTTTGTCTCAAGCCTCTCACTTAAGTTTAAGTGAGTGGCTCACGTCGCACCACGCATCCGCGACCTATTTTGGTTCGGTTTTGCCCCAAAACTATTTATTTCATCCTGTTTTAAGTTCAAATCATTTTCCATGAACTTTATCCAATTTAATTCCCAAATTTCAAGATTTTCTCAAAAATCCTAGTTTTTTTGGGGTTATTAGACTCCCATCGGCCTAAAAAAACGTGAAAATTCCGATTATCTCAGAATTCGACAAAATTCGTCTAGGTAACTAGATTTCGTGAGACGAATCCAATGGTGAGATTTGTTTCATCATTCGAAATCTAGAAAATTTCAGGTTCGTAGCTGTACTGTAGCGACAATTTTATCGTTTTGCTTTTATTTTTTTCTCAAAAAAAATTCATATTTGTCCGGGTTTTACATTCTTCCCTCTTTATTAGAATTTTGTCCCCAAAATTCACACACACAAGCACATACAATCACATGCATATGCAAAAGTCATTTAATATCAAATAACGAAAAAAAAAACATACCTTCATCCTCAAATAAGAAAGGATAATTGGTATGTATTGTGTCCTCGTGTTCTATGTTGCCTCTCCACTTCTGTCGCTTAATAATACCTTTACTAGCCTCACAAATTTCCTCGCTCTCTTACAAACCCGACCGCTATCCATGATATCGTACCACCTCCCTCGAAGGTTCCATCCCAATCAACAACCAGGTTTTGCCCTATCCACTAAATGGGTCGGATATGGAGTGTACTTCCGGAGCATAAAGACATGGAACACTCCGCATGAACACTGAGGTGTCAAGCACGCCCAACCCGGTAAGCAAATCCATACTCCACCCTCTCGAGTACCCCGGCGGCCCGATAAATCTCGCCGATAACTTTCTCTCGCTTGTCGGTCCTGACTCACTCCTCTCTTAGGCATCACCTTCAAACTCTAGGGGTTGCCACCGTCTGTCGGCATAGCTTTTCTACCGGCTCTGAGTCGTGAAAAGACGCTTCTATATCAAATCCACCTTCTGCAGGGTGTCTCTAACTAAACTGACCTCGTAGTGCTTCCTCTCCCACCTCCATCTAACAAACCGGAGATCGACAAGGCCTCCCATATAGTGCCTAATATGGTGCCATCTGTATGCTCGCTTTGTAACTATTATTGTAGGCGAACTCTACTAAGGGTAAATGCTTTTCCCAGCTACCCTTGAGATCAAGGACGCATGCCCGCAGCATGTCCTCTAAGGTGTGGATGGTCCTCTTTGATTGACCATCCGTCTGGGATGAAAAAAGCCATCATCAACCTTCCGTGTCCCCATGACTCAATAAAATTCTCCAAAAATGGAGTCAGAATCATGGATCCCGATCCATACTATATACGCCAGATTTCATGTAATCGAACAATCTCTCGTATGTACAACGTACACTCCTCTGCAGTGAAGGCCATTCGCATAGCTGCAAGTGCAGCCAACCCAGGCTCTGGCCCACCATCACCCACACCACGTCGTGCCCTCTCGATGTCCATGGCAAGTGTGTCACAAAATCCATCGTGATATGCCCCTATTCCACTCAACTACCTCCAAGGGTTGGAGTAATCCCGGTGGCCTCTGGTGCTCAACCTTTACTTGCTGACACGTGAGACATCGACAAAAAAACTCCCCAACGTGTTTCTTCATCCCACTCCAATAATACTGGCAACGAAGATCATGGTACATTTTTGTGCCACCTGGATGCATAGAAAAATGGGAGCAATGGAACTCCCTGAGGATCTTCTCTCTCAGATCTACTGATTAGGGAACCACAACCCTTCCCCTATACCAAAGACCTCATCCGTGAATGAATCCAACCTCTCGTCACTTGTAGTTCTTGACTTGATACCTAGTCCCTAAACGGACACATCTCCCGTGTCCTCATTCCTAAGACTTGACCATTCTCACTGAGCACAGCCAATTAAATCCCAAAGTACCCTAAGCTCCAACCCCAGAGGTACAACCCGAATTGTCCTACTACCGAAAGACCGCACTCTTAAGAAGCCACACTAGCTAACACTCCTCATGACTTTCGGCTGAGTGCATTAGCCATCACATTTTCCTTATCGGGATGGTAATGCAAAGTGAATTCATAGTCTTCCAGATACTTCATCCACCTCCGTTGCCTCATGTTGAGGTTCCGCTATGTAAAAATGTACCTTAAGCTCTTGTGGTCTGAAAACACCTCGACCTGTTCACTGTATAGGTAGTGGAGCCAAACCTTTAAGGCAAAGACAATGGCTGCTAGCTCCATATCATGTGTGGGGTAACTATGCTCGTGGTTCTTTAATTGCTGAGAACCATAGGCCACTACCCTCCCAGACTGCATCAAAACACATCCAAGTCCGTTCTTAGAGACATCACAATACACTGTGTACCTCCATCCCCTCTCTAGAATTATCAGAATATGAGCTAAAGTAAGCCTCCTCTTTAATTCCTAGAATGCCTTCTCACACGAGTCATTCCACTCAAACTTGACCTCATTCCAAGTCAATCTTGTCATAGGTGTAGCTAATCGAGAAGTCTCTACTAAACCCTATAATAAATCTCTACCAATCCCAAGAAACTACGTATCTCGAAGACTAACTTCGGTCTCTCCCAACTCATAATTGCCTCAACCTTCTCCGGGTCCATGGATACACCCGAAGCTCACCACATGCCCCAAGAATCTCACCTCAGTAAGCCAAAACTCGCACTTACTGAATTTAGAATACAACATGGTCTCTCAAGGCCTTGAGAACAATCCTCAAGTGACCCTCATGCTCCTTCTTAGACTTGGAGTAGATCAAGATGTCGTCAACAAAGACCATAACGAATTGATCTAGGTAGGGTTGGAATACCCTATCCATGATATCCATGAATGCCGCTGGAGCATTCGCCAATCCGAATGGCATCACTGTGAACTCGAAATGCCCATATTACGTTCTAAACGCCTCTTGCTGATATCCCCGCTCCCTAACTCTCAACCGATGGTAATCGTGTGGAGGTCTATCTTAGAGTAGACCCGCCATTCCTCTCAACATCAAATAAATCATCAATCCTTAGCAAAGGGTTCATATTCTTGATACTAACCCTATTCAACTACTTGTAGTCTATGCATAGCCAAAGGTTCTTATCCTTCTTCTTGGCAAATAGCATCGGAGCGCCCTAAGGTGAAGTGCTCGATCTAATAAAACCCATGTTAAACAATTCTTGTAATTGGACTTTGAGTTCCTGCAACTCAACAGGTGCCATTTTATGCGGAGTCATAGAAATAAGAGATGTACCAAAGTGCAACTCAAGAGTGAAGTCTACATCCCTATATAGAGGTAATCCCGATAGTTCATCCTGAAAAACGTCCTCATACTAACAAACCGCCCGAGGTAGACCCAACTCATGTCTCGCCTCATTCTCTAGGTATGCCTCGCTTAGCCAACCCATCAACCTGGTCCTGTACATCTAGAGTCGTACACGGCTCGGGGGTAGCGACGAAGCCATCCCTAAACATAAAACAATTACTATCTGGTGTGTAGGCAGTAACCCTCCTACGATCACAATCAATGACAACTTGGTGTACTGTCAACTAGTCCATCCCAAGGATGACATCAAACTCCGACATGTCCATAACCTTAAGGTCCACACAGTAGAATCCTCAAACTCTAACTCACAACCTCATATCCGATTAACATCACCCTAGCTCTTAGGGGAGAACTTCACATGTGCTGGGTTCTTCCAAGGCTCTTAAACTCTAGCCCAAATCTTCCACTTCCCATTCTAACACCTACCGTTGGATGTCCGGCGCGCCGCTCACCTCCTTCCTTTAATGGCCATTAGCTTGTCTCACCATCAAGTCCATGTCTTGCAGAGAAGTCCCACACGCACTTCGATGGACGACATTTCCACCATCCTCAACCTTCCCTCACTTTGGGCCATATCCGGTAAGCCACATAATCATCAACGAAATGGGCAATTCTTGGTGAACTTAGCCACATATTCGCTAATCGCCATCATCCCTTGTTTCCTACTTCTAGGAACCGCTTTACGTCGAGCGCACGCCGGAAGTATTTCACTCATGAAGAGCCTGCCACAACTCTTCCCATGTCGTGGCCTCCAAGTTCCTTGAGGCTTAGACCCAATCCCACCATACTTGGGATTTTCCTTCTAGTTGGAAAGCAACTAGTTTTATCCTAGTGTCATTGGAGGTGATCTCCATAAACTTTGAGATCTCTCCGCTATCTAACTAGTATCAGCATGTGCCAAACTACTACGAATTCTAACATCCTCGAACCTTCCCTGCTTCATTCTTTTCCCGAACCCTTAAGGTTATGTTTTCTAACCCTAGTGTTCCACTTTTTCCATATACTTGTATATAATTTACATAACACAAAGCACACAATCATGTAGCATATTAAGGCACAAAACATGAAATGTACAATGAATGCAATGGTCTAGGCCCATGCCCATTGAGTCTTAGGTAATTGCATACCTATGCTCTGAGACCAAGCTGTGACACCCAAAATCCAAGGGTTCGTTGATCATCCATCAACCCGCGGAATGCCTATGGATATCGTGTAACTCGATACCACACTGTTGTGTCCCATTTACCGGGATCCATAATTTAAAAAAATCGTATAGGTCTCCCTTTTCTTATTAAAAGTGAGCTCTAATCCAAAACCCAACTTACACAATATACAATCACATGACCCATCCTGGCCCAATATAACACAATGACCGCATCGGGTCAATTTATAAGTACAAATTGACCATATCGGGCCCATTTATCCACATTCATATAAAACATGTAAGAATATAATAAAACAGTCAATGTGAGTTCAATTACAACTCTTTTACATAAAAATACATATGAGTTCAATTTCAACTCTTTAACATATTAGTACATGCCAAAATTAATTTACTCCAAAAACTTTACAAAAATACTCATAGAAGCCACAAGTCGATTTTCTTCACCCTTGTGGCCCCGGATGAGAGCCATCCACCGACGCATGTCCCGCACTTAAAATGTTTTTCCCATATAGTGTGAGTCACGCTCAATAGAGTAATTCCTATAAAGGCTACTTCCCACCTAAGTGCACATGAAATGTTCATATTCACATCAACATTCCAAAAATAAGAGAATATATGCCAATTCTAGCAGGAATTCCATGCCATACTACTGAGCGAGATAAAACTCACGCATGCACCATACTACGAGAGTCTTCAGACTTCCATCACACAATACGATGCCAATGTGTGATAAAATCCATGTTGATGGATTACATCCAATAATCGTTTTCAAAGCAAAATTCATTTGTTTATAAACTAAAACTCATTAGATTTCACACCTTAAATGATCATTTCATATACAAAATCATGTGTCTTTTTATGGGCAGCGGATTTTGGAGTCACATCGTAGGCTCCACAAGCCTTTACACTTTTTGGACTTTCACAGTTAGAGTGTATAAACCAGTAATCGGGTTTTCACCCGAGAAGAAGAGTGTCTAACTTTTCTTGCACATTACAGCCGCAAATTTTTTTGTTTCATGCAGTGCAGCTGGGTTTGGACTTAGTCCAACGGTATTGAAACCCACCATCAATCTGAATGCGGTGTTGATTCTAACCATCACTCACACCAATGAAATGCAATGTTCCCGTGCCCCAGCCAATGTGATGCACCATTGCATGTCAATGCCATGTCACATATGTAATGAATGCCATATAGACCAATATGCTCTCACACATATATATCGTAGACCAGTTAAATTACATGCATATAATTTTCAAACGAACATTCATTCGATGTCGATGCATAAGCATACCCATATCAGCCATTAATAAACAGCAATTATCAAGCATGTTATCTATTCAAGTAATATGCCTTTAACCCGCCAAATGATTGTGGCATATATAGCGACCATAAAAAAAACCCTCACTCAGCGACCCCGAGCCGGCTCTTAAACTAGCCACAAGCGACGAACAAGCCCTTAGTCAAATTATATATTTTTATCGAAACAGTCCCTAAACACTTTTTGGAACATATTACACACAATCACAAAACAATTCACAAAGCTGGCCACAATTGGGCCACAAAGCGAATCATTAAATCGTTTTAACTAGTCGAACATCCTTAATAGTGGGATGATTATTTTTCCAAGCGGTTCTAAACACTTTTTGGGACATATTACACACAATCACAAAACAATTCACAAAGCTAGCCACAATTAGGCCGCAAAACAGTCATTAAATCCGTTTTAACCCAGTCCAAAAAGCCCTTAAGAGTCTGGGTTATTATTTTTTTATCAAAACAGTCCCTAAACACTTTTTGGGACATATTACACACAATCACAAAACAATTCACAAGCGCAGGCCATAATGAGCACAAAGCAGGTCATTGAGTCGTTTTAACCCGATCGAACAACCCGCCAATAGTCGGTATCATTGTTTTTATCCAAACAATGCCTAAACACTTTTTGGGACATATTACACACAATCACAAAACAATTCACAAAGCTGACCGCGGTGGATATGATCCCTTCAGTCAACTACTAACCCCCTTTCTAAATGCTTCATAAAATCGCACAACAATCCTACCTTTAAATAGCCTTGAGGTAGGAAATAAACCAAGTAGGAAGAATCCCTACCTCTTGAAGGGCCGTAGCACATGTAGGAAGCCTCCCTAGCCCGAAATATTTGATTTCTCGAAATCTCCTCATTTGGATCTTCAATGAAATCCCTCCTTTTTGGTATGTACACATAGCCCTCATCGAGTAGATGAACTTTCACTCTAGCTCAACGAATTTCGATCGACAGAACTCCATAGATCTTCGAAAGAAAGCTTGGAAGTTGTCTTTCCCACTCTCTTCTCCTCTCTCACGTTTTCTCCAGAAAAAGAAAAAGGGATCTTTTGTCTTAAGCCTCTCACTTAAGTTTAAGTGAGTGGCTTACGTCACGCCACGTGTCCTCGACTTGTCCAGATCCGTTTCTATTTCGAAACGATTTATTTCATCCCGTTTTAAGTACAAATCGTTTTCTATGAACTTTATCCAATTTAATTCCCAATTTTCAAGATTTTCTCAAAAATCCCATTTTTTTTATGGGTTCATTAGAAGCATGTCGCCTCGAAAAATGTGAAAATTTTGATTATCTCGGAATTCGACGAAATTTGTTTGGGTAACTAGATTTTGTGAGACAAATCCAATGGTGAGGTCCGTTTTATCATCTGAGATCTAGAAAATTTAATGTCTCTGATCTATACTATAATGTGATTTCTGTTTCACCATTTTAATTCAAATTTGTTTTGGGTTTACACTCTGCCTTCGAGACTTAATTAGATGTAGTATTAGAATAAATAATCTCTCAAAAAAAAAATGAAGGGTATAAGAGAAATGGTTTGACTAGTAATAGTTTTCTAGATTTGAAAGCCTTGCTATTAGAAGTATAATTCTTCTAGAAACATCTTGATTCTTTTAAATTCATTATTTTTATTTAGGAAGGTTTCAATTTTATGCTATTTGTGAAGAAATAAAATCAATTCAATATTAGTTAAAATTTTATGAAACATGAAATGATTCATATTTAAATCACTTGCATGAGAAATAAACTACTACCTTCTAACACTCTTTCGGTTGAAAAAACTTCTTACTCTACATAATCATTCAATATTTTATTAATTTGGGTCTACTTAAAATCCTATTAGTGAAGAAATGTTTATCTTATTCTCTTACTCGTTTTATGTAAAGGACAATGCATTTAATAAAAAATTTGTTCCTACCATTTATTTGTGTCGGATAGTAATTAGCAGAGTTTTCTAAAGAAAAAAACTTCGTTATTAGGTGGTATTTAGGGTAACGTGATGAAAAAAACTAGATGTAATACGATTTTTAGAGTCAAAGCTTCCACTTAGGGTAATGGACTGAATTTTAACATTTGGAGTTTGGGTCACAACAAACATGTTTCGACTATTAAGCAAAATAGTAACAAGGTGTTGAAAAAACAAAGAAACTTGTGAAAGGATAAGAATTTAGGAGAAATAAATGATTCAATCTGCTTTATTGAAGAACTAGCTTGGCTATAATACAGCCTTACAAAGTTGAAATGGTAAGAAACAACCAAGTGTAGGTGCCACTAAGCCTTCGCAGTTTAAATTGTCGCCACGCTTGTGTTAGCCACATGGGTGGATGGGTGAGTTTAGCAAGTTAGTCTTGAGTCTCGAATTCATTGTTCGAGTGCAGGGTAATCTGAAGGTTTGTGGTCGAAAGATCCTTATGACTTAGTGCCCTCATTCTTAAAACGGTTAAGTCATCGGTAGATCCGTTACATGGACTTTAAATGAGTCAAATTCTCAGGCATTATACAATGCAAAGGGTGTGGAATAAGAGGTGGATGCGATCCCATTTAGGTTGGTTAACATTCTGGGTAGTGGTAGTATCTAGGTTGGGAGAGTGCGGTTGGCGGTTTGTGTTGAGGCCCGATCAAATAAACACTTAGATTTTGGTGGAAGTTTACGGTTGATTCGGATGGAGACTCTTTTGATACTCAATTTTGTATGGTATTCAATTCTCATGATAGTTATTGGACACGGCATTGATGATTCTTACTTAAGTGCAGCATTACTCTTTCATAACCTTTTGAGAAATACCATTTTTGTGCATATTTTGTTATCGCTTTGTATGCTCTTCTCTTCTTTCATTGCCAAGGACTCAGCAAATGTAGGTTAGTGATTAGTGCCCAAAAAGGCATTTTGAACCCTATTACAGAGGTTTTGAGGTTTTTGTGTACTCAATCAAGTACCAACCCGATTTACATTGCTGTCCCTACTATTCCACCGATCGCATTTGTGGTACTTTTGCAGTTTTTGTGAGCTAATCATACAACATTGTTGAGCTCATCCAAGCACGGGAATTCGAGTCAAACTCAACATCATAGACTGTAGACTAGGCTAGAAAGGTTATAAGAAAATAGAAGAAAATGCAGAAGAAAATGGAAGATAGCGCAGGAATGTACTAATGGAACAAGAGTCACAGAGAAATCCTGATTTTCGCTAGGCTAGCGAAATCATCAAGGATAGCGAAATTTCACTCGCTTATCTTCTTGTGAAATCTCATAGCTAGCTTAAATGCATTCATTCCTAGCGAAATTTTGCATTTTCGCTACTCACAAGAATTTCGCTAAGCTAGCGAAATTTCGCTAGCTAGCGAAATTGCCACTGCCTAGCGAAAATTCATGATTTAATATTTTGGTGATTTCACATCAGCTTAAATTTCGCTACATAGCGAAATTCAGGCTTCAATAAATCGACCATTTTGTCATCCTTTTGTAATTAATGCAAACCGACTTCATATTTTGGTGTATTACTCCCTTGTCCTTGAATTTAGCCAAATTGTTAGGCTTTCTTGTATTTTCACATTACTCAAGGGCTATATGCTTCACCTTATAAGTTTCTGAAATTCCTAACTTTTAATCTCTTCAAGACATACGCAGCCTTTTCACTTTCTTCATTTTTCTCTTTCTCTCCTCTTTCTCTCCTTTCTGAGTTGTTAAACACCCTCTCCAAGGATGACAACTTGGAGGATGATCGCTTAAAACCACTTCCTTCTTGAAGTAAAAGGTCGCTGTGGGTGAGATCTTAAGGCTACAAGGGTTCCACTGCTTTTCATGTAATGTGTTTTGTCATTTTGCTCCTAAATTTTCATTTCTAGGTTTAAAGCTCTTTTGATGTGCTTTCTTGGCCAATACTTGGCAAGCTTTTAGGGTTTAGTGTATTCTTAGCTTTAGATACACTAATATCCATTAGTCAGCCTTTTTACTTAGCCACCGAGGTAGGTTAAAGGTTAGGTTTCACCTATGTATCCACTTGATCAATACTTGTAATCTTTTAGGTTCAAGTGGATGCTTATTATTAGATCCACCGAGATTCATTAGTTACCCTTTACGAATCATTAGATGAGTCAAAACATTTTCACTATGTGGAACCATAAATGTTAAATAAATGCTTTCATCAAAAGGAAAATTATTAGGTTTAGTTTTAATGCCAAATGAAGATCCATTCGGGAGATGACTATATGTCATCTTCTCTAACGCTGAGAAATTAATCCCTGGGCCTCTCAGTTAGCCTAGGATCTTAAACTCAGTGGCCCACTGCTTCAAGGAGTTCTATTTTACATTTTATTTTATTTAAATTTCACTTTTCCAACCATCAACTCCCCTGTTTTTACCAAGCCTTAAAATCCAAATTTAATTCACCAATTTTGATTTCACTCAAATCATTTGTACGAAGAAAACCCATCCCTGTGTTCGACCCTAGACCGCTATACTGCAGTAGCAGGAGTATAGGATATAAATTTTGTTGATTCCGCTCACCCTACTGGGGCACGAATCATCAGGCTGCTAGATTTGGGTTCTAAAGGTCACTGAGGGGTTCTCGGGTCCATTTCCTCACGTTGGGGAGGATGACCTATAGTCATTTCCCGAACCGGATCTTCATGTGGCTTTAAAAACGGAACCCTAATAAATTTCCTTTTGAAAGATAGCATTATTGAACATTAATGGCCTCAGTCAGTGAAACCCATCTCCTTGACCCATCTTATAGTGACTAATAAATGGCAACTAATGAATCTCAGTGGATTTAGCAATAAGCATCCACTGAATCCTAAAAGATTGCCAAGTACAGGTCATTCAAGATGCATCGAAGGGATTTGAACCTAGGGTTGAGAGGAAACACAAAAACGACAACAATCACCTGCGTTGAAACTGTGAGAAACCCCCAACACCCTTGGAACCCTCCTCCAGTAACCTTCGTCTTCAAGGATGAAGGGGTTTAGCACCATCCTCCGAGCTGTCATCCCTGAGGTGTCTGGGTCACTAGAAAATAAGAGAAAAGGAAAAGAGGTGGGAGAGCTGAAAGCTTCCCGCAAAATAAAACTTTTATTAATGGAGAAGATCCTTTTACAGTGCTTGTGTGGGGCTTTTATATTGCCCTAGCCAAGCAAAATTACAAAAAGAACCAAATAAAAGGCTGTGGGATAAATGTAAAGAAACCAAAAAGTGGGAACAAAAGCACAAGTCAAATCCTGTGCCAGGAAGGAACAAATAACATGGTGAACAAGGGCAGAGGTGAACAAGGCAAAGATGAGGCAATTTCGCACTCGCGAAAATTATTGTGTTGCGAAATTTCGCAATCCTGCCAAATTTCACTGCTCCCCTTTTTCTTCTACTTTCTACTCGCTTCTTTCCTTTCGTTTCGATCCGTAATACCGAAGTTCGACTCGAATTTGTGGTTTGATCGATCAATTTTGCATAAATAGCTTAAAACTACAAAATTAGCCAAAATGCGATCGTAGAATAAATGTGGACCTTAATGTGCAAATCGAAAGCATTTTATGCCGATTAGTACATAAAAAGAGCTCAAAATCTCAGAATAAATGTGGTTCAAAAATAACACTTTTGAGCACAACTGCACTTAACCTACACATTGCTAGTCCCTTAGCAATGAAAGAAAGAGAGAGCAATAATAAAAAAATCAAAATTATGTTAACAAAAATGATATTTCAAAAAGGTTGTGAATGAGTAATGCTTAACCCTTGATGAGAATCACTGAAACTCTTGCCCAATAACTATCTCGAGAGAATGAATGCCATACAGAATTGAGTATCAAAAGAGCCTCCCTCTTGGTGAATCAACCAGAGACTTCCACCATAACCTAAGTGTTTGTTTGATCAGTTTTCAACAATAAACTGTAAAACTGAACTCTCCCCCCAACTAAGCTACTACCTCCACTTAGGACACTAACCAACCTAAATAGATGAGGACCCACTCTTATTCCACAACTCTTTTTGTGTTGTAGCGGTGCAATGCTAAGGGATCGACCTCACCAAAGTCCATGTAACGGGGATCTACCGATGACTCCCAACCAATTAAGGCTTAGGACACCAAGTCATAAGGATCTCTCGACCTTTAACTCCTTCGTTTCAATTTCGATGAGATTCCAACACCTACAACTTGCTAAACCTCACTCATCCACCCATGTAGTGAGCACAAAGCCTGACTCCCAACTAATTAGCTTAGGCATCAATTTAAAGACTTTCACATATACCCCCTGACCATGCTCTGCTTCTGCTGGGCAAAGCTGCAATTTTTCTTTCTTTTTCTTTTTCTTTCCTTTTTCTTTTTCCTTTTGTTTTTCTCTTCTTTTTATTTTAGAAGACACATTGGCCTTCTTTTCATGGGGGTCCTTAACCTGTAAAAGGTAGTCAATGAAACTAGGGTAGGTTTTGCAAAGTTTAAGAGGTTAGGCAGTTTTTCAACTTATTGAAGAAACCTGATGTGTATAGTACGTGGTTAGCTAAACGTGGAAGAAAAGGTCGAAAGCAACAAGAATTCAACTGATCATTCACTTAATTAAGCATGAAATCAATCTAACATCTACAGAATTGGACAAAGTTTCAATTTTTCAAACTGCAGGCTAGGCAAAACACAAAAATAATGGGTGTAATTTTTGAAAACTGCAAGTGCAAGCTGTAAAGTGTGTATTATATAAAAAAATGACTATATTTTCAGCTTTTCAAAAACAAACTAATACCACAAACAAACAAAACAACTATACAAAAAGAAACTAAATAAAAAAGTCATTAAACTTTTAACAAAATAGTTTGCTCAAATGGAAACGAACACAAAATAAATGCCACTTCCTTCGCTAACTCTCCCCCCAACCAAATGTCTCATTGTTCGCAATGGGGCTTGGATTGAAAATTTAGGGAAGGAAGTGTTACCTCCTTGATGAGATGCACCCGTTTTTGGATAGGATACTTTGCAAGATTTCCACCGAGACCTTATTCACTCCGTTTGGGCTTCAAATGAACAAGTTGGAAAAAGAAAAGAGAGAAAAAAGGCGACCAGTTGGAGAATTTTGAAAATTTCGCATTTATAAAATTTCAACGGTTCTTCTAGTTATATTTAGACTTACACTCTAAGCTTCCAAGGGCACCAAGAAAGCCTAAAACGGAGTTTGGATGAGAGTTATAGAAACAAATGGGGTGTCGCAGTTGCGAAAATTGGCAACCAAGGACTGGGCAGTTGCTAAAATTCGCAACCCTCGCACATGATTTTTAATAAATAAGCTTAATAATAAAAATAATAAATCAATTTTTTTAATAATAATAATAATAATAATAAAATAAAAGGAAAAAAGGTAGCTAGAGGGAAGTAAATTCGCAAACTTCAGAATTTTTGTGTCGCGAATTTTCTAAGGTTGCGAAATTTTGGTTTTACTGGGTGAGCTTAAATCTCCCCGATGCAAAAATTCGACTCCAAACTCCGCACAAATAAAATAGAAAAATAAAAAAATGCAAAATTGAAAAATAATCTAAAAAACAAAGATTAACTTAAAATTTGAGAAAATCTAAAAATAAAAATTAAATAAATCAAAATAAAATAAAATAAAACAAGAAAATCAAAACAAAAGGAGGCTATTGGAACTCAGCGGAGCTGTTGGAATCATTGAGTCTGTGTCTAAATCGAACCAAAGACTCCAAACCATCCGCTATGCCATGCAATGTGAGCAGCTGCCAATGTTTTTGATGTGGTGGTGAAGGTCTGAACAGAGGCCACTAACTTCCTAAAATACTCAGACAAAAATGGGCGGGATGGCCTTAGCCTCGCAAACAGGAGCTGGGCCGTGGATCAGGCCGTTGTGTGTAAAGTGGTGATACACTTGGTCATGAGAGGGCAGTGCAATTGTGCTTCGAGCCTTCCACTACATCCTTCCCATCGTCTCCTCGCCAAAGATTGGGAGTTTTTTTCTTTCTTCTCCCATGGACAGACAGCAGCACCAATGTCTGAGGATTCAAAATTTTCTATCAAATTTTATAGCCTCTATGTGACATCATTCCTCCACCATGGTGTCACTCAGCACTCTTCCTCCGACTCTCTTCCTCTTGATAAACGCGTGGCCGATTGGTGAGCCTTGAAATGGAGTCTCCTACAGTTGTCAAATTTCGATCAATTTCACTCTAGGTTGTCAAACTTCCTCGATCAATTTCACTTTGAAGCCCATCTAATTCTCTTTGGGTTTAGTTCTCCACAAGATGAATTCTTTTGACTTAATTAGGCATTGAATGTCTTCTCGCTTCTTCCACAAAAGTCACCTACTCAGTTTCGGTGAGGTTTAGATGGCTTCGTTTCAACTAAGAGGTTGATTGTGGTGGTTGAGGTTTAGGATGAAGAAGCATATTGTGGATTTGGAGGAGGTGATATTACAGGTTCTCAGTCCCCATGAGAGGTTTAGTGGTTCCTCTCCAACTAGGCTGTAAGTATTTCTCCACATGGTGCGCTTGTCGGGAGACAAATACGCATGAAGGCACACTCATCCGTGGAGGGTTTCTATAGTCCCTCATGGACCTATATGCATTTGGATTGCTCTCCACGGATTGCTGACCATGCTATTCTTTCTCTAGATGTTCCATTGAGTTCAAACTAATATTCAATTCAACATTGGACTCTTGTAGAACACTAACTTCTTCAACTCCGCCTCGTAATTCCTACTCCAATTAGAACATGTTCTCCGTCGAAAAATAGGTCAACACCAAACAAGAAAAAAAAAGGGAAAACACCCACCAAAACTAAAAAGAAAGATAAAAGAGGGCTCACCGAATCCTGGTGATGAGGATCACAAGTGTTCAGTATATCATCATTTGCACTTAGGCACCATCCCCAGCAACGACGCCATTTAATTCGCACATAAACATGTAGCTAGGCAGCTCCGAACCAACAAAATTTATAAACCTATACCTTATACTGCTATAGCCTAGCTACTGCAGTATAGCGGCTCTAGGGTCAAACTCAGGGATGGGTTTTCTTTGGACAAATGATTTAAAGTGAGCTCAAAACGGTGAATTTGCTTTGGATTTTAAGGTTTTGTAAAAACAGTGGGATTGATGGTTGGAAAACTAAAACTAGAATGAAATAAATGTAAAAGAAGTATCCTCAAGTGTCAAAGCGTCGGATTTAGGCTCCCAAAGGTCACCAGGGTTCCCTGTCCATTTCTGGGTCGAGGATGACCTATAGTCACCCGAACCTGATCTTCATGTGGCTATAAAATGGAACCCTAATAAATTTCCTTTGAAAGATGGCATTTATTGAACACTAATGGCCTCGCCATGAAACCTATTCTCGACTCATCTCTACAATGACTAATAAATGGCAACCAATGAATCTCGATTCAGTAACAAGCATCCACCTAACCCAAAGATTGCAAGTACAGGTCATTCAAGATGCATCGGCGGGATTTGAACCTAAGGTTGAGAGAAACAACAAAGCGACAACAATCACCTCAAGAACCATGACAAACCCCCAAAGACTCTTGAACCTCCTCCAATAACCTTCGTCTTCAAGGATGAAGGGGGTTTAGCCACTCATCCTCCGAGTTGTCATCCTCGGAGGGTGTTTGGCTGCCCAGAAAATGAGAGAAAAGGAAATAAAACTTTTATTAATGGAGAAGATCCGTTATTAAAGGCTTCAGCGGGCTTTTATTGCCCCAACCAAGCATAATTACAAAAAGAACCAAAATCAAAAGCTATTACAGGGGATAAAATGGGAAAAAAAAACCAAAAAGGGGAACAAAAGTTAACAAGTCAAATGGGCAGCAGGAAGGAACAGTCAACAGGGTGAATAGTGGCAGCATGAGGCAATTTCGCAACCTGCGAAAAATTCTCAGTCATAAAATTCCCCGCAATCCCGCAAATTTCACTACTCCCTTTTTCTTCTACTTTTGCTCCTTCCTCCGGTTTCCGATCCGTCACTGAAGTTCGACTTGAATTCCTTTGTGCCTTGATCGACTCAACAATTTTGGCATAGATAGTTTGTAAAAAACTACAAAATTAGCCACAAAATGCGATCGCAGAATAGCAGACCTTAATGTCAAATTGTTAATTTGCGCGATTAGTTAAGATAAAAAATGCTCAAAACCTACCATAAACAGTGTTCAAAATAGCACTTTTTGAGAACTAATTAGTCATCAAATCAGCCAGTTGTTCTTGTGAATCACAATGCATCAGTTCCACATCACCAGCCTTTGTGAGCTTTCTAAGGAAATGGAAATGTACATCTATATGCTTACAACGACCATGCATTACCTGGGTTCTTTGAAAGTTTAATTGTAGAACTATTGTCACAACGAATAATAATTGGCTCACCTTGATTCTAACCCAGTTTTCCTAGCACCCTCTTTAACCATACAACTTGGCATGCACATGAAGCTGCAACTATAAATTTTGTCTCAATGGAGGATAGGCTTACTACTGGTTGTTTTCTTGATGACCACGATATTGCTCTAAATCTTAGGAAAAACACATAACCTGAGGTGCTCTTCTTATCATTCAAATCTCCAGCACGATGACTATCAATGTAAGCAACTAATTCATCATCTCCTCCCTTATTGTAGAAAATCCCATACTCAATTGTTCCTTTTAAATATCTTAGTACCCTCTTTGCTACCTGTAAATGAAGCTCAGTAGGATTCTCCATATATATACTAATAAGACTCACTACAAACATTATGTCTGGTCGAGCAACTATGAGATACATGAGACTGCCCATAACTTGTTTGTAGAAAGTCTTATCGACCTTAACTCTTCCTTCATCCTTCACAAGCTTAGAGCCAGAGACAATGGGATTACAAAATTACTTTTTTCCAGCTCGAATCGTTTTAGCAACTCCAAAGCATACTTCTTCTGATTGAGAAAACACCATCGTATCTTTGTAGGACTTCTAAGCTAAGGAAATACCTTATCTTACCAAGATCAGTCATGTCAAACTCATCTTTCATGGAAATTTTGAACTTTGTGAACATCAAATCATCATTTCCAAAAAAAAAAATGAGATCAACAACATAAAGACTTACAATTAATACTTTGTCTTCCTTTGTTGTCTTAATTATCAAGGTATGCTCATAGTCACATTTCTCAAAACCTTTTTTTTTATGAAATAAGCTTCTATACGTATCAGATCAAGCAATGTGGGGCTCTCGCTTTAGCCCATAGAGTGTCTTCTTTAACTTCTAAACCTTTTGTTCATGTCCCTTTTCACATAACCACAAGGTCGCCAACAAAAAACCTCTTAATTCAACTCCCATGTAGAAAAGGCACTTCTCATCTACGGTAGATGATCCATTTTCTTTGGGTTTCTAGTGCTACCACCGCTTAACCGGCTTCCATGCGCGCCTACACAAAATACTTCAGCATAGTCTGCTATCCCATGCCGCTGGCATACCCTCGCTACTAGTCTAGCCTTGTATTTGTTCACTTCTCCATTTTCTATTAAATTTAGTCTTATAACCATTCACACCAATCTTCTTTTCCTTCCTTAAGAACTCACACTTACATTCCATTTTTGTTTATTGCTTCCAATTCCAAATCCATAGCGTTTCTCCATTTTTCACTCTTCACAGCATCTTCAATGTGTATGGGATCAACAGTTGCAAACATAGCCAAGTGAGCTTCATTATCCTCTTTAGAAAGACCTTTCCCGTATGATAGTCTCTCATCTAAGCTGGTGGTCTTCTATCCCTTCCTTCATTCGTGTAAGGAGAGCTTTCTTCATTAAAAGGATGAAAAATTCTCATCCTCTACTTCTACATCAACTTCAATCTCGGATTCGCTCCCCTCCTCATTTTCCTCAAAAACATCTGCTTCCTCTTCACAATCACCCCACTCCAAATTGCACACAATAGATTCTTCATATGTCTTATCCCAATTCCAACACTGGCTCTCTCAAATCTCTAACATCCTCAAGCACATGCATCCTTCAGGAAACTGGATCATGTGTCCGTGTAAGCTTTTAACCCTTCACTAACACCCAGCAAAACACAACAAAGCTCTTGTCATCCAGCTTTGTTCTTTTTTTCGTCAGGCACATGAACATGAGAGAGACAACTAAAAACATGAAAATGCTCAATTGAGGGCTTGATTCCGCTCTAACCTTCTTCTGAAGTCTTATTTTTTACTACTAATGTTGGACTTCGATTGATGACATGCATTGTCCAATTGGCTGCTTCAGGCCAAAAGGATTTCAAAATTTTTTTTTCTGAAATCATACTACGAACCATATTCATAATAGTTCTATTCTTCCTTTTGGCAACTCCGTTCTTTTGTGGTGTGTATGCAGCTGTCAATTGTCTCTGTATGCAATTTACATCACTAAAAGCAACAAATTATTTTGATGTAAACTCTCCTCCTTGATCAATACACAAAGTTCTGATAAAGGAATTTGTTTCCTTCTCAACATGAACCTTAAAGCTTTTAAAGACAACAAAGGCTTATGATTTCTTTGTTAAAAAATAAACCCATATTTTTCTACTAAAGTCATCAATAAAAGTAATCAAATACCTTTTCTTGCTATTGGAGATAGGTTTGATCAGTCCACAAATATCAGCATGTACTAATTGAAGAATTTGTGAAGCTCGCCAAGTGCTCTTCCTGAACGAAAGTACTTTTGTTGCTTCCACTGCAACCTTACATAAATTTCAAAGGAGACTTAAGTTGAGGTAAGCCATTCACCATCTTTTCATATTGAAGAGTCTTCAAGCCTTTAAAGCTCAAGTGTCCACACCTACAGTGCTAGAGCTGCACCATATCTTCTGTAACCGTATTAAAAAACATGGATGGCATGGGTTGAAAAATAGCAGGTAGTATGAACATTCGATTTGAAGTCATCTTTGTCTCCATGATTAAGCCTCTCTCAGGATGGAACACTTGCACTTTCCTCTTTGAATAAGAATACTAAGCCCTTTTTCTTGTAATTGCCCACTGCTTAGTAAATTGTTCTTCAGATATGGAACATAAAATACTTCTGAGATGATTTGAGTTATTCCATTCACTTGCATCCGTATGTTACCTTTTCCTATCATGATCATGCTTGAGTTATTGCCCAACAGCTCACTGAATCTCCGAAGCTTCCATCAAAATATGAGAAGTATTCTTTCTTCCCACACATATAGTTGCTAAATCCTGAGTCAAGAAACCACATATCTTTTATGTTGGCACCATTCATATCCATGTAAGCCATCAACAACATCTCTTTTGTTCTCACCATTTGCTTTCATCTTGTTGACTGCGGTAAGGGTCCGTGCAAAGTACTCATTCACAGATTCTCCCACCTTCATGTGAAGACTTTCAAACTCCTTTCTAAGAGCTTGCAAGTGTGCACATTTTACTCATGTTGTACCTTGATATTTCTACTTCAAAGAATCCCATATGCTCTTTGTTGTATCCTAGTTAATGATTGTCTCCAAGACTGCCCTATCTAATGCTTGAAATAAGTAGTTCTTTGTTTTTAAATCTTTCAACTTCTAATCATCAATATTCTTCTTCTTCTAGGCATCTGTGAGACCTCCTGCTGCAGCAGGAATACCATTCTCCACCAAGCTCCAATACTCCTTTGAAAGCAAAAAGTTTTCCATGAGAATAGCCCAATGATCATAGTGCCCGTCAAATTCTGAGACAGCTAGTTACACAAATGAATTCTCTATCGTCATGCTCTGACTGCTACACATATAAGACTACTGCTTCTAATTTTACTAGGCCCTGTGATGGGGCTCTGATACCAAATGTTGAAAAAACAAAGAAACTTGTGAAAGGATAAGAACTAGCTTGGCTATAATATAACCTTAAAAAGTTGAAATGGTAAGAAACAACCAAAAACGAACAATCCCACTTACAGCATATTCTAATAACATGGGATATGAATAAATCAAAGAAATAAAAACCCATAACAATCGAAACTTATCAACCGTAGTGATAACATACCACCAAACCACCTATTATCTAAAATAACATAACCTAACACAAGGTAGGAGTAGAAAATAAGCATGTTGTTGAAAAATCAAAGATTTATTTTTAACTTTCCATCAACATTAGTCTTTGTGAAACCCCTGAAAAATCTAGATTTCTAAGGAAGGGTAGAACGGTAAATTTCAGTTAAAAATCCGGAATTTTTCTATATCTCGGATGATGAAACCGACTTCACCGTTGGAATCGTCTTGCAAAATCTAGCTACCACTGCCGACCCCTCACGAATCTCCAAGACAAATGGAATTTCATGTTTTTCGAGGCACTAAGAGTGACACGTGACACGTGACAGGTGGAAGTTGGAGCGGCTCACACTGGAGCCATGTGTCAAGCTGTGAGTAAGTCAAAATGCAAGAGGCCTAGTGGGGCCTATGACATGTGGCATTCATAATTGGAAGGAAATCCACTATTGGGCTGATATACATATGGGAAATCCAAGGAGCCACTAAGAGTGTGACATGTGGCAATGTGAGAGGACACCTCTCTTGGCCCAACTTGACAAAATCAGTTGGGGAAGAGGAGGGGGAAAGAGAGAGAAAGAAGAGGGGAGTGAGATTTTAGAGTGAGAAGCTCACTTCTCTGATTTTCTACGACTCCACCACAAATCCAGGAGGCAAGATACAGGTGAGCCGATCCCCACCGTGCGGCTATCATGGTACTGGATCAGGAGTTTTGAAAACTTCAGGAGTTAGGGGTCTTCTCCTACTTGATTAGTTCTTGTCTAAAAAGCCATGAAAATAGTTTGTTTCGGAGTTGTGAAGCTAAAAATAGCCATGCATTCCAGTCCTAAAGAAATGGGACTGAGTGCTAGAAGTGGGGATTGTCCTTGAATAGTCCATGATTTGATATGGGGCTGTCTTGGATAGCCCGAAACCAATTTATGGACTGAAATAGTCCATGTGTTTTGCTTGCATGTTATTGCTTGGATTGGATAGCATGGATTGTGTGTGAAGAATGATATGTTAATGCATGCTAAATTGATGTGTTAACATGATTGTTGAATTATATGGAATATAATTGTGTATGAACCATTAGAATCAATGATATGAATCGGGCATCATTACCCATGTGCACGGTCATACCAAGCACAGTCAGGTGTGGCAGATGTATGGTTGTTCACCATTCTCGTGAATGTGTGATGAGCTCGTGATTTTGACAACGTGGCCCACAATCCAACTCATGGTTTAAATCATAAATGATACAAAAATTTAATGTGTCGGAGCAAGAAAGGGGTCGCATCCCTGTGAAAAGCTCAATTTGGGTAAGATACCCGCGATATCCAAAAGTTCTGAATCGCGTGAGAGACCGCGATGTTATCCTGGAAGCTCTGCGGGGTGTAAGAGACCAGCCTACGTGAGTCGAAAAGTTCTCAGCTTTCCGCTTCAAAGAAAACACACGTCATGGTTATCACTTCGCACTTCGAGTCAGGGATAGGGCCGGATTGACTCGATTAGTTACCCATCGCACTTGTATTGGGTGTTGGTATCGGTCAAAAGGCTCGATATATGGTGTCATTGGTATTAGCATGACGCTTGCCGCTTACCTTTGGTATAAGCATGTGTGAGGAGTTTATGAGTGAGGACTCGATAATGTGGGCATGAAGACATCTCATGCATGATACATGAATCATTCCATGTGTAAGTTGAAAATGATATGAAATGTGGATGTTGTGTCTTGCCATTGCATGCACATTTTAGGTGGGGAGTAGCCCTTATAGAAGAATTCAACTACTGGGCATTGCTCACCCCGTCGTGGGAAAATAATTTTCAGGTCCCGAAGGTACTTAGGGTAAGGGGACACATCCAAGGCCCTAGGAATGAAGGGAAGGCCAAATTTGGCCTTGTTTATGTACTTTGTAAAAATTATGGGAAGAAAACCCATTTTTTGTGTAATTTGTAATTAAATACAAAGTGTAATTAAATTCGCTTTTGTATAATATATGCAATTTGGAGAGTTTTTTTAGGTTTTCGGAGCCTTTTTAGTAATGAGGCTAATTTCTGGTGGTTTTACTGTGGGTAGAACAAAAAGGAAAAGAAAAGAGGAATGCAGGTGACAAAATGGGATGGTCTATCGCCTGTTTCCTAGCCGTCAGAACTCAGAACGAGAAATGACAGCCGGGCTCAAGGCCAGATTAAGGCGTAGCCGCACGCACCGAGCGCACGCGACATGGTTTTGATGCGCTGAAGACATGGGTTGGGGATTCTGTCGCAATGACAATTATTGATGTCGCACACCTGCTAGTTTTTTATGGTGTCTCTTCGACCACCGTTGGTGTCGTGATTATCAGCTTGATGTCGTGGACACGCTTGGCGGGAATCTGGCTGCGGGCATGGTTTTTGTCATTGGGACACGGTTTAGCCTCCGGGGTTAGAACCAAATTGGTGGTAGTGACTGTGTTTGACAGACGACTTTGTGTGGCTCATGACACGCCTTGGTGTCATGATCGTGCATGCACGCCTGGGCCACATGATAGGCGAGGCGACAATACAAGTGCATGCACACAAGAACAGCAAACACACGCTGGGCAAGACAACAACACAAGAATATGAGCGACCTGAAGCAATGCACGGCATCAAAGGGCACACCTAATCTTACTTGTGGATCGAAAGTAATCGCGGTCGGGTCATCGCTCATGGACACTGTTCAATAACACTGTTCATGGACACTTTTCAATAACACTGTTCATGGACATTGTTCATTCAAAAAAAAAAAAAAAAATTGTACAAAAATGACCCATCGGATTTGGGGCGTCATAATCTTAATACAAGTGTGGAATCAAAACGATTTCACATTTACATATACTTACAGCTTTCGAGCATTACATTCATGATATGTTTTTCGACTCATCCTAATTCATCGTTTTGAGGCTTCTGAATTTTCAAACAAAAACCTAGTGGCTAAACCTAAGCGCTTACTACATTGTATCTAATTTTACCACGCTATGACAACAATTATCATCCAAAGATCTTGGACGATCAAACGTATGTGCACTGACATTCAGAATCCGCAACTTGGGTCCACATTCCATAAGCAAGAAAGTACCTTGATATAGAAACCATCATAGGGCTCAGAAGGTATAACTAGATCATACCATGGAACATTAGTATCGTTTGAATTACTTGGTTCCACTGCCATGTTATTGCAAACAAGGAAAAAGGCTAGCATTGTTGGAATCACATATGCTAGCTTAGCCATCCCTCAATTATTTCAACTCTTCTTAATTGTTTCTTAGAATGAGTTGAGAATATATATGGGAGATAGGTTGACATATTCAAATTTATATATAAACATGTAGAGAGAGAGGTGAAGGAATGAGAAGTAATACCTTTTATGTTATAATTTTCATTTATACATTGAATTGAAGTTTTATATTTTTTTTCCCTAGATAATAAATGATGATGTTATGACAATCAATTAGAGATTTCAATGCATTAATGTGTCATATGTTTTAAATTATTTTTCATAAATATGTTTTTGTAATAATAATTATATGTATTGTGAAATAGCTATCAATTATTACTTATTGTACTTATGCATAACCTGTCTCAAGAATGTGTTAAAAATTAGTAATTGGCTAAAATATGATCCGTATTGATAATACTGCATACTCCTATTAAATTCACTCATACTTGTCAAATGCCTTCACATAAAAGGAAGAAAAGGTAGAGTTTTTTTTTCTTTGTTTTGTCTTCACCATCTCATCTAATTCTCAGTTTTAAATTGTAAATACTTTTTGTTTTGATCTCAGAGAGTACTACGGAAAGAAAATATAGAGGAAATATGGATGGAAGGAAAATTTTGAGGACAATAAAAATAGGTTTAAAGTTAATAAAATAATTTTATAGGTTTATTCAAACTCATTTTATTTGTTTCTTTCTATCATATAATGACTAAGAAAGTGAAAAATAAAAAACTCATTTTATTTCAATCATTTTATTTGATAGTGATATGTTAGTTGTTGAATTGAGTGAAGCACCATTGTCTTATACTATGCACCAAGTGATCTACCACATTATGTAACATGGTGCACCATATCATGGAAAGTTTGTAAAAACAGTGCAAGGACACTACAGATTGTTTACACAATTCGGTAAAATCCTACATACGTAGGGTTGATCCCAAATGCAAGGAATTACACTATATCAATTAGGTTACACATTGGTCTTATGTGGACAAGGCTCCCCTTTCTCATAGCGTCTTCTTCTAACTAACTAATAGTGAAATAAGGAATTAAGCCCCACTTATTTCCCCCATATAGCGACATCAAGACTCCTACACGCCCAATCACTCCATCTCAACAAGAGTATCAATCGCATTACTATCAAGGCTCGTAGAAGTAACCGGCAGCTACTTCACACGTAAATAGCTCCTCCAATCAATCTCCTTCTCCTTTTAAGTAGTCCCTATGAGATATTCTCAATATTCAAAATCTTTATTTTACCTAAATTCTCTATTCATTCCATATTCATCATATTAGAAGGTCTTTCTTTTATAGAAATCTCACAAAATAAGATTCAATCTCTTTGATTTGATATGTCCAATATTGCCCAATAACACCCTCTATTCTTCCTTATTCATCTTAGTGAATATTGTCTTTTGATTTGCAAAATATTGGCCCCAAAATCCGTGTTCACCAAATAAGGTAAGTTGTGTCACAACTTGATCTACAATCTCGTGCTCCACCAGTGACATCGGGTTTAATAGCAAAATAATCATGCCATTTAGTTTAGCTAGAGACAATGCAAACCTATATCTCCAACAAAAAATATGTAAAATATGGAGGAATTTTGATTTTATTTAATTTTCTTTTATATTTTCCTTGAGATAACGACTTTTGGCTCCAATCATATGGTGACAAATTAAGCTATAAAAAACCTCGAACTAATGAATTTTGGCTCCAATAATATGGTGACACATCATCAATTAGTTTTTTGAGAATCAAATATAGGTTATGAAAAATGGGTCACAGGCAATAAAACAAATAGAAAGAATTTGAAATCATATTGAACCAAAAAGTTAAGAGAAATGTATATTATATCCAACAAAACATATTAGGGAAATGCAAATTTTGAAGAGGTTTTTTGAAAACAAAAGGTTAAACTTTAAGATTTACATTTAACATGCATATTATACTTCTAAGTCAATTGTAGTGTTAATTCGCATACACATATTGAATAAAAATACTGGGGAGAGAGATTGAATGGAAAAATAAGATACTGCAGAGAACAATTGGATGCTATTAACCGCTCTATCAATCACATTAACAAATGCTATTAAATAGGCTTAGAAGAGAGATCCCAACTCTTCCATGACTCCACTATTATTGGCATGACTCCACTAACCATATGACCAAGAAATCCTCTAACTAAAATCAGGAAAATAAAAAAATATGCTAAATTAAAAAATATGCTGCAAGACTCGATAAGCAAAAAAAAAAACTGAAAAAACTTCACATAAAGGGTTGGTGTTGTAATTTTAAAAACACATTAAAAAACTTATGAGAATGTAGATGAGTTTTTCAATTAGTATTTTTTTCATAAAATTGAAAGAAAGAGGAATAAACTATACAGGATCTTGCAAGATAAAAATATCTAGTGTGAAGTGATCTTTTTTTTTTTTTTTTTTTACTTTTTCATCTCATTTTTCTATACTATTTATGTAACACCCCGGAATATACCTTAGTTGTTTTCAACGTGTTTAGGGTATTTTGTAGGTATAATTTGAATTTTTCATAATTTAAATGCAAAACGTGAAAATTTTGAAACCCAAAATTGCATACATTACGTGACAAATTTGTAATTAATAAATGGGACATAGAAGTCATAAGATAAGAAGACTATGGATTAAAATGGAAATAACATAACTTGATTTGTAAATAAGAAGAGATGAGGACCTAAGTGCAAATAAAAGGAAAATCTAATATAAAAAGGGGTAAAGACCAAATATGGTCTCATTTTTTTTTTGGGAGAACAAACCGTGAAGAGGAAAAGATAGAAGAAGAGAAGAGGAAGAGGAAGAAGAAGGAAGAGCCAAGAAATGTAAGGAACTTTGTATGGATTCTAGTATGATTTTGTAGGGAAACTACTTGGGTATGGATTGCTAGGGTTTTCTATGGATATTAGTTTTGTTCCATTTCTAGGATTTTGTTAGGAATTCATCCTAACCCTAGATTTGTTGGAGGTCAGCTGCTGAAAACCCTAGCTCAGATCAAATGGATATGGAATCCTTCTTATTTCTACATATGGTTTTGTAAAGATTTGTGAACTTTGGTATGAATCCTTGGATTCTTTATTAAAGTTTGGTTTAAGAAATTCTAAACCACCAAGTATGTTTCATGGAGTTGTTTCTGGAGGATTCCATATGGATTTTCATGTAGGATGGAATTGAAGAGGTTTAATAAGAAAAGTTGGAATCAAGATGGTAACCGCCTTTCAAGGTGACCGTGTCTTGGTACCTATCAATAGGTGGTACCAAGCACTCACTTATGCAGAACCAAAATGGTACCAGACAAGACAAAGGAATTCAGATTTCACTCACTATACGCTTGCACCGGTATCGATCCAAGTGGTACCTGCATTCACTGCTTCCAAATAACCCCGTATATTTGTGTTCTACATTGGTTAAGCCCAAATTCAATAATATCGAGGATGTGAACCCCAATGTAAATGATTAACGTGTCAAATAAGAATGAAAATAAGTGAAAACGATCGCATTCCTCACGCCAAGACATGCCTTGGTTGTGGCAAACGTAATGCCCCTATTATAAGATGGTAAGTTACTGAACACATATAATTGTAGGAATGCCTAAGACCACATATTGAATGATACAACATTTCTGTTATGTGGGCTGGCATGTTCTGATCAGTGCTTCAACACTCCTGCTAGTGCTACGACACTTTTGTTACGCGGGCGCACATCGCTTCACCGCGTTTAAGATTCCTTTGCTAGTGCTACGACACTTCCGTTACATATGTGCATGTTCCGATCAAGGTTTCAAGATCTCTACTTTGTACTAATGCACACTTCAAGATCAGACAAGACTGCAATTTATTGTGTCATGGTCCTACTCATTTCTTATTACTAGTTTAGGTAATCCAACAGTTCTATGATAAGGTTCCGAATAATGAATAAGAGTAAAGTAAAGTACATAGTTCAGCTCTAAATGTAATTACGGGTACCTCCGTATAAGTATAAGTTCATAAGACCTATGGGTACCTTTGTATCAATATGTTCAGAATTTCTATCGAGATACAAGTATGTATCCTACTAAGATCCGAATAAGTATAAGTCCTATATGGCCAAAGTAGGTGTATAGTTGGTTATATGAATTCATGAAAATTATGATATCTGCTACTGTATATTTGTTATTGTTATATGCTTATTGTATAAGAGTATCAATGCATGTGTACATATATAAGTCATATGTTTCCCACTAAGCGTCAAGCTTAGCACGAGTTTTTATCTGTGTAGGTTGTGAGACCTCAAAAATTCAAATTTTCTGAAAAATGGTAAAATCGTAATTTCGGTAAAAAATCTGAAATTTTTCTAGATATCGGATGACGAAATGGATTTCACCGTTGGAATTTTCTCGCGAAATCTAGCCATATGTCGACTCGTCAATTCCGAGACAATAAATTTGCACGCTGAGGAAACGAGCGTCAAGTGACACTTGGCGATTTGAGGGCACAGGTGCCACGTCAAACCCGCCTTCGCCAATTTAATCAAGGTGGGACCCACGCCGACACATGGCATGATGCCATTGGTTGAAAAGTCAAAACTAAGAGAAGTGGATAAGGGAATTTAGGAATTTGTTAAATTGAAAGACAAAGAGCTAATAGTGTTGTCTTCAAATTTGAAGACAAAAGAGGCCAAACGCAGAGGAGAAAAAGGAGGTGCGTAGTTAGGTTTTTGAGATTTTGATATTTTTAGAGAGAGAAAGAGCACCTTCTCTCTAGATTTTCGGCAAATCCGACCGTCGGATTCCTTCGAGCCAAGAAGGAAAGTTGTTCTACGCGGAGAGGACAACGCGTGGACTCCGGTTTTAAGGAGTTTCAACAAACTCCGTGAGGTAGGGGTTTCATCCTACTTGTTTTATTCTTGGTTTAAGTGCTTTGTTGATGTTTGTGTCGATCGAGGTCGCAGTGGCCAGTTGATCGGTCCTAAATCTTTGGAACCGAAGTGTTGGAATTCTTGAGGACCTGACAGTCCGTAAAGGGGGCTTTAGGGACCTTGGGTGTTTGGATGATAATTTATTAACAAATCATGTATCATGTGTAGGAGGCCTGATATGGCCGGAAATCTGCTTTCAAAAGTGGAACAATGGTGGATGAGTTGGGCTGTCACACCGCACCCACATGTTTCGTTGGGACTGTTAAAATACCTGGTTTGTGTGGAATTGGACCAAAATCAGTCCATATGTCAGGTGCTTGAATTGTTGAAATGAATGGCCTGGGTATGTGGAAATAGATAGGTTAAGACATGATTTTAATGTAAGACAATGACACAATTATATGGAATAAAATCGTGTTGTGTTTCATTAGAG
The DNA here is from genome assembly GCA_016808115.1 of Tetrastigma voinierianum. NCBI lineage: Eukaryota > Viridiplantae > Streptophyta > Magnoliopsida > Vitales > Vitaceae > Tetrastigma > Tetrastigma voinierianum. The sequence continues at coordinate 138,480 of JAEQBH010001399.1, read as the reverse complement.
ATGATATTGTAAATTGCCTAAGTGAGCCAATTTGGGGAGTTGGTTGATCAAAGAAATTATTGTGTTAATGCTTTGATGTGTTAATGATGGAGGCCACAATTATATGAATATAATCAGTTATAGCTAATGAGATATGGTTGTGATTCTCGCTTCGGGCTTTAGGCCAAATCGCGATAGTCGATGTGTTGAATTACATGTGTGTAATTGTAATTGATTGAGAATATGCATATTGACATATTGTATAAATGGTTTTGAAAATGGCATAATGCATTTTCATATGCACTGGGTAACCTAGAAGTTAGGTGTGAGTGCATGACATGGTTTTTTTGTAAAAAACAACGGACATGGTTGCGAAAGGAATTTCATAGGATGATATTCCGGAGAATCGGGTCAGAGACGGGTCAACGCATCATACTCCATATGACCATGACTGCTTCGAAAGCTCACCAACCACCCCGCCTAGGAGGGTAGTTCACCATATTTTTACCGACTTCGTAGAGTATATTTCAAGAACAACAAGTTTTGTTTTGAAATGATATTTTCTCTATACATGGCTTAGGCAAGTGTGAGTGAGTCGCGAGGACTCGTGACATGGGGTGACTGCGAAGACATTCAAGTAGGATCAATGATTACTTGAGTGTGTGTTTATTTTGAGCATTGCATATGCACTTAGGTGGAGAGTAACCCATTTAGGGTGATTCCACTACTGGCGATAGCTCACCTATCGAGGGAAAACTATTTCTGTGCACAGGAGTATCTGAGAGGAGACTTTACTATCTTAGTGTCCTATTTCAAGAAAGCCTGGTCAGTGGCTTTGATGCTTTGATATAACATGTATTAGAATTTTAGATTTTAATATATGTTTGTATAAAAGTGTAACTAACTATTGAATTAAGTGGGAGATAATTTGGAGAATAGTCAGATATTTGTTTTTATGAGTATTGGTTTATGAGCCCAAGAGGCATTTTTACGCAGGTATGGGTCTCGTGATATGAGACAAATAGATTTTCCGCAGGTTGACGGGTAGTCAACGGACCCCCGGGTTTTGGGGCGTCACATAGGTACAGAGGAGGACATCCGCGATCTCCCGCATACTACTGGGCCAACACACTTGTAGGGGTCCATCACTTGTAGGTCTGCGCTCTGATTATGTAAATGCTAATGTAAAGTTTTGGATATGTGTGACGCCCCCAACTCGGCATAGGGTGTCAAGTGAGGGGTCATTTTATTTTTTATTTTTTTTCCTTCACATATAAACTTTAAGCTAGTTCATTCATATAATGTTAAACAATTAACTTGTATTATATTCTCAGAAAGGATGATTATAAAATATATATATATACAAGCTCCATATATGGAAATGTCTTACCATTTATAATATTTACATTGTTTACAAATTCTCTTATACAAAATAGACCTAAAGGTCTTCCAGTTGGCACCTATTGATGTGTGGCCTTTCACTCAACATGGATTGGGCTTCTGCCCTTCGTTTTCTTTCAGATCTACACGATTGAATCATGATGTTTTACGCCAGCGGGAATTAATACACACGATGACTCCTATTAAGTGGTCACCCTACTTCTATACAAAAGCATATAACACATATAACATTACGTATTCTTATCATTTCTCATATAAATATATTCTTTCTATAACCAGTTTCATTTCTTATCATCTTCCATACTTTCATGTCATCTTGTACTTTTCTTCGTTTCAGAATCACATACTATCATCAGATAGCAATGTTATTGTTTCTCATATCATGTCATGTATTCTTTGACATTTCATTTGCATATACCGTTATTTTCTTTATGTGTCATGTCCGTGATAAACCTAAGCCGATAGCCAAACCATGAGGGGCCCGGCGCGCTTATACTCATCAGAAAGGAAATAGTGGTCCAGCGAGGGCCCGGGCGCTATATTCACTGTATGAAACAAAGGGTCCATGAGGGCCCGAAGGCTGCTAGGATATATTATACCGGAAGGTATCATCATCAGACGAGATAAAGGACCATCCATGGGTCCGGATACTGTGGTGACCTTCTTTCGTGGGCCACCCATCCAAACGGATCTATGTCATCGACCCAAATCGGGCCTCGGCATCAGAACCTGTATGCGGCCAGACTTGTTTTTCCCTATCAGCATGCCCATCTATCCCTCTACCAAAGTTCTAAGGCATAAATCATTTATTTATTTTACGTTCAAGATATACCCCATATCCCGAATAATTATCGTTATTCTATGACTATATGTGATATATATATATACAATCATTTATTCACATATTTATATTTTCCATATCTCATCATATGCATAAATAACTATGCTTACCATGTATGCTTATGAGTTATTTATGAATTCATACAGGCGTTTCATAATATGAATAACTATGGTTACCCGTAGTGCCTAACAGTTTTTCTGTAGTTTTATGGAACTAATATGAGTTCCAATTTTATCGTTATCTATGGATGTATTCTTGACTCAATGACTTCACAGAGTCCAAGAACACCCGAATCGGTTCGACGGCGGGAGTTATGAGACCTCCGGGCCGAGGTCATACGTATCAAATTCCTGAATCGATTTGTAGCCGATCGACCTGACGAGCTCAACATATCAAATCTTGGTCTGACATCTAATATCTTCCTCAGAAATATGGATGGATTCTGACTCCATGGGCTTTCCATAGAGTCCAAGAACGACCCAAATCGGAGTTCGACGAGAAGTTATGACCTTCTAAGTCGAGTTTCACACGTAAATAACCTGTGGACGAGCCGACTTGAATGGACGAGCTGAGCTCTACAGGACGAGCTCGGTCTGACACCTTGGTCTGACACCTAATATTCTCCTCAGGAATATAAATGAATTCTTGACTCAATGGGCTTTCCATAGAGTCCAAGAACACCCAAATCTAGTTCGGGATTTTATAGTTATGACCTTCCCAATGAGGTCATACGTAGTCAAATCTCGAAATGGACGAGCTGACCTATCCTGACGAGCCGGGATCTATCACCTCGGTCTGACATCTAATATCCTCCCCAGGCATATGGATGGATTCTGAATCAATAGGCTTTCCATAGAGTCCAAGAACACCCAAATCGGAGTCTCGTACTCCGAGAAGTTATGACCTTCCTCAAGTCGGAGGTCACACGAGTCAAATCCTGATGTCGACCCGAACCGGGATGAGCCGAGCTCTACAGGACTAACGGATTTTCAGGACGAGTCCGACTCCTACGTAATGAGTTTGTCGACCGCCATGAGGTTCGCTGCATGAGGTCTCGCTGATCTTCGCATGAGGTCCTGCGCGAACCCTATCGGGATCTTCACGAGATGAGGTCTCGCTGACCACGCACGGGGTCCGTCGACTTCGCTTACATGAGGTCTCCGTCGACCCTACCGACCTTCTCGCTGCATGAGGTCTCGCCGACTCCTTCGCTGAATGTGAGGTCCGGCCGACGACTCCTATGGCCGAATTCTCTCACCCATTTGACTGCTTCGTAGTAAAAGACCATAACTGCCCATGTGTGTAACACCGTCCCGAGAGGGTGTACTGTGATATGTAACCGTATGTGCACTAAGGGCTTTCTAATTATTTTAGTGCCACAGAATTTTTGAAAATTGGTTTAAGGGTGAAATTATAAAGTTTTCAAAGAATTGTGGCACTTTTGCAATTAAGGAAAGTGGATGGGTGAAATTCCAATTATGGAATTTTAAAAGGATAATAATAATAATAAATTACCAAAATAGTTCAGGGAGGTCTCGAAAATTCCTCTTCAGATCCTGATGATCTAAACTGACCGCGCCGTTAAGTTCGTCTCAAATCTAGTAATCTCAGAAAGTTTCGTTAAATTCCGAGATAATGAATATTTTACGCAATTTCAGCGACGTGCTTGGGAGGAAACCCCAAAACGGATTTTAGAAAAATTCAAAATGGCAAATATTTAAAGAATATTCAATTAGGGATAAATAAAATTTTTCGAGACAAAATGGATCTCAATGAGGTGTAATAGAAATTATTTATCTAAATAATAATAATAATAATTAAAGAAAAAGAAAAAAAAAAAGAAAAACGAAAATAAAAAGAATAAATATCAAAACGAAATGACTACTCGAGAGGCAAGAGAAAGGAGAGGCGATTTTTATTTTATTTTTCTCTTTGATTCTTTTCATATTTATGAAAAATCTACCGTAGGTTTTCGTCAAGCAAGGCAAATCGACTACGCACAAGAGAGCTACGTATGTACCAATATCTAATTTATTAAACTTTAAAAGGTAGAAAATTTTGCCTAATTGTGTTATTTCAAGCCTAAAGGTTATGTAATGACTTGAAATTTTCTTTAAAGGTCAGAAGATCAGGAACTTTAGTCCCAAAATTTGTAATCGAAGCCAGAATTTTGGGGAATTTTTTTGAACTGCGGTTCTGATACCATGACTGAATTTTGGACTGTTCACTCGTACTTTGGGTTGAAATTTCAGAGTATAGCTGACAAGCTCTGGACAAAATTTCTTGTGAAAATGTTTCGGTATTTTAGACTCTATGGAAAGTCCTCGAGTCAAAAGTTGACTAAAACAGATAGTTTTACGAGGCATTTAATGTGTAGGGACATTTGTAAATTTCCTATATCATATTATAGATGTCCTTATCGAATGAGACTAGCACGTAAAGTTTTGTTAGAATCGAAGTTTGTTCGGAGAATACTTGAAAGCCCCGTATGTTTTATGGTAAAACTATAAACCGAGGGCATTTTGCACTAAGAATTGTGTAGGCGATTTGAGCATCCGACGAGAATCTAGAGTGCTTGGCAAGATTTGAAAGAAATTAGCCGAGAAAAAGGTGAGTACTCAAAATCATTTTCTAAAACGAAAGTGTTTAAATTACAAGTTTGTGTGCTTTGAAAATATAGATTTATAAAGCATTTTTATTACTCCATATACTCGCTAAAAGTTCGATTTAAGATTTAAGAGACAATGGCCTGCTTAGCAAAAACCCCTAGATGGCACAAATTTCGCCTCATTCGATGTATTTCTGATTGTGCATGGCAAGGTTATGGGATATTATGACGAATTATATTGCCCGGTCTGCACTGGGTTAGATCTAAAGATATATTTATATATAAAGTGAGTCGCCTCCGCACATTCGAGGTATATAGTTAGCGCACGACTTAGTACATAGCGATGAGGTGTTGGTTCCAGGTTCCCCACTCGAGCATTTTGGTTCCGAGGTTCCATTATGCTATATAGATCCCGTGTTCACCGACCATCTTAAATGGGTAAAGGTTCCGAGGTTCACTACCGATGCCAGTTCCGAGGTTCCAGGCATCACTTCTGGGGTGGTATTTCAGAATGGGCCAATAAAGGTTGGTACTTGATTTACGATAACACTTTCGTATATTAACCACCACCGAAACATTTTCAAAGAAATATAAATAGTTTTCTGCACGCATTCGCCAGCAGACTAGTTTTCGCACGTCACAAAGAAAATGCTTCAATAGCATAAATAGTTACTCGCCAAATGGTTTTCATAGCAAAACTCGCTTCTCATGTCAGCCACAACCATTTCTCGTACGTATTTTCATATCGAGGTACAAACAACAGACAAAGATTTAGAACTTATAAGACTCACCGAGCCCGTTTGGCCTACGCTGCTTTTAAAATAATTTTTCAGGTGCAAATGGCCGAAAGATCTTTCCAGATCCTCTCATTCTAGACGTCGTGCTGTGATTTATATATAAGATAAGGTGTAATTAAACTAGAAAGTTAAAATGTGGCATTTTGTATGTAAATATCTTTTGTAAAATATGCATGCATGGTTTGAGAAAATAAAGCCGCGATAAACTTATATCGATCGATCCTTATCTTATATTTTGATGAAGACCCAGAGGTCCTTTTATTGTTGTAGTGGAGCATTTAGAAACATCGGGAGTGTATTGCTTATACAGTGATTTTGTATTTTTGGCTTGACCACCGTGCGCCTCGTTATGTCACGATTTTCGTTAAACTAATGTGATTTGATAGAAAAGTGAAAAATTTTAAACCTACGTTTTCCAAATACATGAAGGGGGCTTTAACTGGCTTAGCTTCATGGTAACTTGTCACGAGCGAGCTTAATGAGAGGTTACCGTGGAAGTTGCTCTAGATTGGCCATCAGGGAAGCGGGGTCTCACAACAAACCGACCAAGAAATTCAAAAGCCTAAAATCACACTGGATGTGGCTAATTTCCCGTATGACTTACTTCCAAATTCCTCTTTATTTCGACTCAAAACCCGCTCTAGTATCCAAATATTGACCCGAATCGGATGAACCGACCCTAATTCGTATCTAGATATCGACTGTAAAAATACCATAACTTGGTCTACAGAGGTCCAAATCAAGAAATTCAAAAGCCTAACATCAAGTTCATTAATGTGGCTACAATTTCCCAGAAGGACTTACTTCCAAATTCTCTTTATTTCTGACCCAAAAACCCGTTATAAGGTCCATCTAATACGTAGGATCAAAGATACGGAAATTTACTTGGTTCTAATTGCACCAGCCCTCTCCCAAAACACAACTATAGGAGCCTTAGAACTTTTCTCAACTCAACCCTACACGAAATGAGTTTAGAGTCTCAAACCTGCACTCGTACACAAGATGAGGGTTCCTAAACCCCGTATCTAAACTGTCTAGACCAAAACTAGACTTCCATACTCCCATAGTTTCCATACAAAACTATACTCAAATTCCATACAACCAAAGACATATATCCATACTCAAATTTAGTAATCCATACCTGTGATCTTCTCTTTTCTTTTCCTTCTTTCTTCTTTTCTTTTCTCTTCTTCTTCTTCTTCTTCTTCTTCTTCCTTTCTCTTCTCTTCTCTCTCTCTCCAAGACCAAAATGAGTTGGTCTTATCCTTTTATTTCACTTTCCAGTCAAAGGAGGGAAACTTTTCTCCCCTTTCCTTAAGCCATATGTCTCTTCCACAATTTTCATCCTTATTTCATTCTAATATCTTTCTTTTATTACTCTGTCCTCCAACTCTCTATTACTCTTGATTTAACTTATGCATATTTCTACTTTGGCATATGAACTTATTAATTTATGACCCTAGGTCCCGTATTTGCAACTTAGTAATGGTCTTAACTATTGTATTAATCTAATCAATTGGTTTATTTTATTTTATCTTTATTTATTTCGAATAAATATACTCGATAGTGGCTCAAAATAAGGCTCGCAGCCCACACACCAAGCCCAAGAAAGAGTCTAGCCCAACGAAACACGAAGGCCCATTAGTTGAATTCCAAAGGAGAGGCTTGTCCAATGAGTGCATTCAGCCTCTTACGCCAAAGATTCGCCTCGGGGCCTAAGAGAGGTCCAATCCATTGTCCCAAAGGCCACTCTAGCGGGAAGTCTCCCATGTGCACGTAAAATGTGAATAGTCCCTAATAATATATCATTCCGCAAGTCCAACCAAATCTCACCAATGAGGAAAGAAAGACAAGATTAGATCAGCATCAAATCAGATCTCCCAATAAGGAAGGAAGATTATCCCAAATAAACTACTCTTTCTATATCCTATACCAAATCCGATACGGACCGTAATAAGAAATATCCCATCCAATGGGAGTGAATCCTAATTACCATCCAACTGGGAGAATATCTACTATAAATACATGGTCACCCCATTGGTGAAAGGTACACGCACACATTCGCCCTCTAAGGCCCGAAGGGGCCTCTTTCCTCGAAAGAACCGACGAGGCATCGGCTGCCATGGGCGAAGCCCCCCGCCGATCCACTTTCTCATTCTCATTTCAGAGGAGTGCTACGCCCGCGGTTTGCAACCGGTATCAGAGTAGTCGCATTTCAAATCCCGGCAGACGCCGATCCAAAGCCTCATCCCACCTCACCAAAGAACCGGTCCATCCCGACCTACGCTCCACTCTGGGCCGGCGGAAAAGGCATCATCGCCATACCACTGTGGGAACGACAGCTCTTTACAAATATAATCGATTCAAGACGATGGTATCAACGCTAACACTACAAGCAGAGCAACGCCAATCCTCCAAGGATGCAGGACCAACTAAGCAACGCAGACAGCCGACCCCACAAGTAATGGCAATGCAAGCTAATACGACGAGGTGAGGGGCACTTCACCACTAATCAACCCGACGTTAAAAGTTAGAATAACTCACTGCATGATCCGACGACCCCGGAGGCGCGACAAACTCAGAAGGTCATGACCTTCCCCCACGGTTGACGCACAATGCCTTATTCCCCAAAGGGCTGAAATCGGGTGATCCAGCGCACACGTACATCACCACATCTAACCTCGGAGAAGAAGGCAATGAAGCGTACTCTCTTGGAGCACGTCAGAACTGAGAATTGCGTCATCCTCAAAGATGAACACCATGGGAACAGAGGTTCAAGAACCTCCAAGAAGAGCTCTAATACAAGGGAAGCCGAGGTGGTGGAAAAAGCGGACGCGTTCCCGACACTACGGACACCTGGGTACAACAAACCGAGTCACCCTATACAAATCGAGGTATCTAATTTCCCTTCCAGCCAAGTTCGTAATGCCAATGTGGAAGCTGTCGACACAGATCCCGTCGATCATCTCAACACCTACAAAATCAAATTTGAAGCCGCATGGATATCGAACCAAAGGCGATGCAGAGCTTTCGCTATCACCCTGAAAGGCCCAGCCTTGGCATGGTTCAATGATTTCAATCGCCGCCAATCTCTCTATCTCGGAGTTATCCATTGCATCTGCCTCTCACTTCATTGGAGCCAGACGCACGTAAAGCCAAGTTACCATCCGTCGACTATAAAGCAGGCACTGAAGAAAGCCCGAGGTCCTACTATCCAACGATTCAATGCCGAGTCTCAAAGGCAGACATACCTCGACAGAAGTTCGCGATCACTGCATTCATGGCTGGCTCAGATCTACCGAAGACTTAATGTTTTCCATCTCCAAAAATCCCCAAACAAGCACGGGCAGTATAAGGCTCGCAAAAGCAGAGAAATATATTAACGGAGAAAAGGCCCTCATATCCAAGAAAGAGAGCTCATCCATTCACAAAGAAAAGAGCGGGACGGACAAACGACGAGGACGAAGCCCCAAGAAGCAAGGCGACCGTGAAACGTCTCCAAAGAGGAATGGAGAGCAGTCCTCAAAAAGGCGTGGCAACCTTCGTGAGATCGCTCTAGCTCCATCAAGTAGATCCGAGAGACGACGATGTTATTCGCCCAACGCGCTTCACTCCCGACAAATTTCTCGCAGATCACAGTCTCGGGCATGACCATTTAAACGAATAGCTTCCCGAGATGGCCAACTCAAATGAAGTCGACCTACAACAAGAGACAACTCCAAGTACTGCGAGTTCCATTGTGGACTACTTGACACCGACGCGACGATCGCATACACCAAGAGGGAAATAGCCTTGATACCGGCGATACCCTCCGACGCTTTATATCCCCTGAAAGTCAAATCCAGAGTCAAGCTCGTAACCAGGTTCCGCCCCAAAGAATCACCAATTCTACAGACGACTTACTTAGCACCAACAACCCTCGTGAAATCCGTGTCATCTCGTGGAAGATTTGGTGAGGAGGGGAATCTAGCTCAAAGACGGGTTAAGGCTCACCTACACAAAGATCGTGAAGCTGAGGTAACTAAATACAAGCAAAGGTCTAAACTACCACGACCGACACATCAATCACATTCTCCGACTCGGGGACCGGAGCAAGCATAAATAATTTCATGATGATCCACTGCAGTTCGCGCGAGTAGTGGCCAAATAAACCGCTTCATCGGGTTCTAATTGACAACGGAGTTTAGCCGACATCATCTTCAGACGCCTCTTCATAAAATGGGTACCCTAAGGAAGAGACTGAGTTCGCTCGCCATCTCGCGGGTTCTTCGGGGAAAGGTATTACTCTAGCTCAATACAACCGGTACTCACCGAGATCCTCCATGTCGCGACAACCGCGAAGAAGATTCCTCGGGTCGTAGACGCCTGGCCTCGCTACAAACATGTTGTCGCGCACTTCACGTGCAATGCGCCATCCCTCCGAATACCACATGATGATCAAGTTCCCATCGTAAACAGGAGCGGAATGGTTCGAGGAGACCAACGGTAATGTGGAATGCTACCAGCGCCTATGAAACAAAAAACGGTTATAACATATACCGATGAGCTCGAAGACGCGTTGACGAGGTGTTCACCCGACTCTAGCCATCAGAAGAACCGGAACCCGCTATCGACGCATCGAATCTCGTGAGTATCTTGCCTATGATCGACCGCTATCAAAGACCCCAAAACCTTTATCCACTTTTAAATTAAAACAAAGCAAAGGCGTCTTAGCGTGGGGCGAGGCAGATGGGAGGAATCGATCCCTCTGGTAATCACTCCGCAATTTGAGCGTCGGCCCATCAGCTGGCCAATCAAGCGGAAGAGGAAGGAGAAGCCGGCGCGAGCCATCAACGAAGAGTCGACAAACTCGCTCCGGCCGGGAGCGTCGGAGGTAAAGATGCACAGTGGTAGCCAGTGTCTTGATCAAAAGCCAACGACAGTGGCGACTGCGTCGACTTCAGCGACATCAACAAAGCATGCCCCGGACGGTTTCATCACAGTGAATCGACCTCATCGTAGATGCCACCGCGAGGAGCCATGAACTCCTCGGTTTCATGGATGCCTTCTCGTACAACGGTCAGTATGGACCCGGGAGACCCGAGAAAAGGCACGTCGTTAAATCCTGGCGAGGAACTTATTGCTATCGTGGTACCTTTAGACTCCAAAAGCGCGGGAGCCACATATCGGAGGTTGGTGAATCGGATGTTTTGAGGAACCAGTTAGGCACAAGCCCATGGAGTATCATAGATGACTTGTTGGTAAAATCCACCTCAGTTGGGCTCCACATAGCCCATCTATCCGAAGTGTTCCAGATCTTGAGAAACTATAACATGGCTTGAATCCGATAAATGTGCCTTGAATATCGGCCAGAGGAAAATTTTGGGTTTATAGTCAACCGCAGGAATTGAGGCAAATCTAAACGAGATAAAAACGTATTCGATATGCGCCATATCAGGCATAAAGGAAGTTCGTGCTGGCGGAAGGATTCTTGTCTTAAAGTAGGTCGGTGTCGGGGCAAGTGATAAATGCTAGCCTTTCTTCGAGTCGAAGAAGGCCTTCCGATAGGATACAAAGTGCGAGAAGCATTTTCAGCCTTGAAAACATATTTAAGCTCACCCACACTTTACGTTCTAGTAAGTCCTATTGAAGGAGCTCCTCAGCCTATACACGGCGTTTCGGGCCTCGACGGTGTTGTCTAAATCGAGAGACAAAGAGCGAAGTCTGACCTTTTAGGTTACTATTGCAGCTGAGCTTTGAGGAGGCCCGGAGGAGAGATACCGGATGGAGAAACTAGTCGGCCTTGGTACTTGGCTGCGAAAACTCCGCCCTTACTTCCAGGTTCACACCATAGAAGTCCCGATGGAATGCAGATGAAGCAAATTGCATAAACCAAAAGTCTCAGAAGGTTAATGAAGAGTGGGCCATAGGGTTTGAGTGAGTTCGACATCGGATACAAACCCAGCTGAGTAAAGGCGGGTCTTAGCCGACTTCATCATGGAGTTCACCTGGCGGGTGAACATGCTTTCGGGCGCTCCCGAGCAACGAATGACCTCCTGCTGGAAACTCACATGGAATGGAGCCAGGCATAAGGAAGCGGAGGCGGAGTCTAATCTTGACCTCAGGAAGGAATAGACATAAATGCGCTCAGTTCGGTTCAGGCCTCTGGCTCATGAGGCCGAATATGAAGGCCGTCATAGCGGGCCTCAATCTCGCTCATTCCTTTGGAAGTTGATCGGCTCGAGGTTTGCGTGACTCGGTGGTAGTAAGACAAATAGAAGACACCTCTTGAGGCTAAAGTGGAAGGATGATTCTATATCTCAAAAGTGCAATTTATTAAGAAATGTGCAGGCTCGAGGTTAGACATGTTCCCGGAGCGGAGAACTCCCGAGCCGGCGCGCGGCGGCTAACCTTGACCTTGCGGGAAGACCTCAGCCGGTCGGCACGTGAATACTTGGCAAGCCCTCTGTCGCCTCGATCATGGGAGGTTGCCCGGGGTCGAGGTGCGAGAGCGAGTTGGATGGACCCGTTTGGGATTATATAATGAACGAGCGTCTGCGGCGGCGAAGGGGCGGCTAAAATGGGGCCAGTGCGCCGGGTTCACTAATCATAAGGGGCTTGTCTGGCGGGTTTCTTCACACAATCCTCAAGTGTATCGGGGAAAAAAACATTGAATACGTGCTAGGGAAGTTCACGCGAGGGTATATGTGAAAATCACATCGGGCTCGAGGCAGCAGGCGGGAAAGTCTTGAGACAAGGATACTCTTGGCCTACAATGCCGAAGGCGCCTTGATCTAGTCAAGAAGTAAGATTTGCCGAGGAGCACGCGCCAGATTTTACGCCTCCTTGGAGCCCTCGACATCGATCACCGCTGGCGCTGACCTGATGGATTCTTGACATGCGGGACCTTGCTCGGGAATAAGTTCATTATTGTTGCAGTAGACTACTTCACCAAATGGGCTAAAAGCAGGAACCGTTAATACAATCCTGCGCGAATAGAAAATCGCAATTTTGTGTGGCGAGCCATCATATGCGAGGTTCGGTATCTGACCCCCAATGTCGAGCGATGGAAAACAATTTGTGATACCAGAATTTAGAGATTTATGTCTTGAGCTGAATTAAGACTTATTACTAAGTCAGCACATCCACGATCTAATGGGCGGGCGAAGTCACCGCCGAACCCTTAAAGCATTAAAGACCAAACTAGAAGATCTCATAGGAAAGTGGGTAGAATACCTGCAGGGTGCTATGGGCCTACGGGCGACCGAGTTAGCAACGAAGGCGTACGCCTTAGCCTTCGACGAAGCGGTAGCCCGGTCGAAATCGGATTAAAGTCCCGGATCGAGTTTGCGTGAGTGGAGCCTGATGTGAGGCTCTCCGTGCAAATTTGGATCTTGGATGAAAACGTGAGCAAGTACTAAGGTGTACAAGGCTACCAAGAAAGACGGCGAGGGCACTACAGCCAAAGGTCCATTCCCGGAAGCTACATGCGGGTGATTTGATCTTAAAGCTCTTTGCTGACAGGAAGAATCCGGCCACATGGGAGAGTGGTATTTGTGGGAGGGATCACACATTATATCTCGGTCGTCGGACCGGTAACTACGAGGGCTCGAGACGAAGAAGGGAAGAATTTACTACGGCATGCAGGTGCGGAACATCTTAAGCGCTTTTATCAGTAGACCTTGGTTTGTAATCTTAAATGGAGATTTATCAATTTTAGGTTAAGGGTCGACCACATTTAATGGTTATTACGTTAGGCGTCACAGCGGCTTTCGGACATATAATGCTGAGAAAATTACATACAGTGGATGAAACCATAGACATAAAAAGGAAAAGTCACTCTTTATTCCAATCAGATTACATTTAGTTACAATCAGTTGTCTCATCGATTACATTTTGGAAGCATTCAGTACAAGTAGTTCCCTTAAAAAAAAAAAAAAAAAAACCCTTCAGGAAGAAAAAAGGAAAATTAGATGGAAAAAAATGGAAGAAGACTAGAAAGATGGAAAATAGGAGAAGAAGAAAAGGGATGGAAAGAGTTCATTGAGAAAAGGGAGAAATAGATGTGGAAGAAGAGGAGGAAAAACAAAGAAAAAGGGGTGGAAGGTTTGTGCGGAAGAAAGCAAGGGAGAATGAGATGTGGAAAAGATGAAAAGAAGGAGAAGGAAAGGAGAAAGGAAAGAGAAAGGAGAGCACGGGGAAATGGAAGAGGCGCCTTAAGAAATGCACGCCCTCTGCCGGGCGCATTCTAGCACGGAGCTAGGGAGATAACATGACTCCATAAAGGGAGACTAGGGAAAAACACAACTCCGAGTAGAAGAGCGTGAGGCTGAAATAAAATCTTCGGGGAGGATCCCAGCGAAGATGACGGACCTCGCTTCGCCTGGATTTGGATTACGCACCAGAAAAGCGGAATATACAAAGTATAGCTCCGCAGCAATGAAGCGCCATTTATAAGAAGGCTGACTTACTCGAAGTCACCGAGCGTTCCAAGTTCTCCATAAATCGGCATTAAAGCGTTCGCGCGCTCAGAAAATCGAGAAGTCGAATGGCCGCGCAGCGACTCACTTTGTGAGTTCAGCTACGAGGAGTCGATCGGCTCGGGCTACATCGCCACTCGGCCACGGCGCCGAGCCAGGCCCAATATTTCGCTTGTGGTCGTCTACTGCTGGGCGGAGTCCGCAGCTGCGAGAGTCGGAAACGGCTTCGAGTTCACGTGCCCGCTCGGCCGGCGCGAGCGGCGGCTCGCTGGCGAGTTCATCTACTCTGGGCGAGTCACGCTACGGCGAAATTGAGCGACTCACGGTACATCGCCGCCGACCGGCGCGAGTCCGGCGGCTCACTTGGCGAGTTCGATACGCGGGCGAGTCGCATTCACGCGAGTGAGCGGCTGGGCTGCATCGCCGCTCAGCCACGGCGCCGGGCCCTCGCGACTCACTTTGGCGAGTTCGTCTACTGCGGGCGGTCACCTTTACGAGGTCGAGCGACTCGAGATTACATCGCCACTTTCGGCCCGGCGCCCGGAGCCGCGGCTCACTTTGGCGAGTTCGTCTACTGCGGGCGGAGTCACGCTACGAGGAATTCGAGCGGCTCGGGCTACATTGCCGCTCGGCCACATCGCGAGCCTAGCGCTCACTTTGGCGAGTTCGTCTGAGCAGTCCGCATTTACGAGGTAAAACTATTTCAGGCTCACATCGCCACTTTCAGTCCTGCGCCGGGCCCGGCGACTCACTTTGGCCAGGATTGTCTACTCTGCGAGTCACGCTACGAGGTCGGATCACTTCGGGCTACATCGCCCTCCCAGCCCTGGCCCTCGGGCGGCTCGCTTTGATGAGTTTGTCTACTCTGGACAGGTCACGCTACCTAAGGAGTCAGATCAGCTCGGGCTACATCGCCACTCGGCCACAGCGCCCGGAGCTCAGCTGCTCACTTTGGCGAGTTCGTCTACTACGGGAGTCACGCTACACGAGGAGTTAGATCGGCTCGAGCCCGTTCGGCTCGCGAGCCCACCGGTTCGGTTAGAAGGCAGCCACGGCTTCCAGGCGTGTTACTCGGGAGTCGGATCATTTCGGGCTACATACGCCACTCGGCCTCGGCGCCGGGCTGGTTCGCGATTGACGAGTTCCTGACGAGTTTTGCCCAAGCTGTTCGCATAGTGACTACGCCCATTTGTTCGCATGAGCGAACTGCGCGATAGTTCACATAAATAGCTCTGCTCAAGCTGACCCGCATAAGCGAGCTCTTCCGATCCCACATGGGCGAGTTCTGCTTTGATTCGCATAAACGAGAGCTGCGCCCAACTTTCGCATGAAGCGAACTACGCCCGATGATTCCACATAGACAAGCTCACACTTGCCGCGCCGGCGAAACTCTTCCGTGGTCGCATGGGCGAGTTATGGCCGATATAAACGAGCTACGCCCAGCTGACCGCGCCGACGAGCTACGCGGCGATTCCACATGAACAAGCCTACGCCCAAGCCCCATTGCGCGCCGTGACTCTTCCCCAGCGATTCCACATGGGCGAAACTACGCCCAGCTGACCGCGTAAACGAACTACGCGGCGTTCCGCAAACAGCTACGCTCAGCCCATTACGCGCCGATGAGCTCTTCAGCGTCCACATGGGCGAAACTCCGCCTTGAGTCACAGCGAGCTCTTCCAGCGATTCGCGGTGAGTTCACATAGATGAAGCTCTTCGGCTTCGCGATTTACAGATTCACATAAAACGAAACTCTTCAGCGATCCACATGGGCGAGCTCACTTCCAGCGAGTCTAGCGAGCTCTTCAGCCAGTTAGCGATTGGCGAGTTCACATAAGCGAAAACTCTTCTCGATTCACATAAAAAGCGAGCTCTTCTAGCGATTCACATGGCGAAACTCAGCGATTCACAGCGAAATCTGGGTGCACGGGCCATGCGGCTAAGGAGTCAATTGACATCCTGACGCTCGGGCGCTTAATCCGGACGCAGGGCGAGAAGTAAAGTGATCCAAGCATAACAACGAAGAGCACAAACAGAGGCGAAAGAAGTAAAATAAAATAATGAATGTTCATTGAAGAAAAGGTTACATATGTCTTGGGTCCCAGGCCCAACAAAAAAAAAAGAAAAGTGTAAAAGTTGACGTCGAGGCGACGAAGACGAGCACGGTCGGAAAAAGAAGGAGAAGCGAAGGTGAAGGGAGTGGGCCTCGGTAGAGTGCGGCTCTCCGGGATAATCGGCAGAGAAGGATCCCTCTTATACTTGTCGCTCGGAAGGTCAAAGTTGAAGTCCGGGCGGAATAAGCGACAACAGCTAATACGGCGAGCCATTCGAGAGCCCATTGATTAAAAGCCTGTCCCTCAGTCTTGGAGATAACCGTCTGCGGCGGGCCACTAAAGTTATTTGATGAAGATCCCCACGCAACCAGCGACTCCCTCATTGAAGGTTCCACCCATTGCATTTGCCTTGTTAGCCTCATGACCCAGGCCTCGTCGATAACGTCGTCTTTGTCACGAAGATCGTATTTGATTGCACGGCTCTTCCTTAGACTCCGGCCGCCTTGGGACGTGAGCTTCGTCCGACCATCACGAAGTTCATGCTGGGTGATTCTGACCCGTCCACCTTACCAATCAAGTGGATTACGCACAGCCCTCAATTCCTCAGGAGCCTCTGACTCGCCTTCAGTCTCCCTCGAGGCTATTCGGACCTCGTCTTCACACCCTCGGCCCAGAACCTGGCCAGAAGTGGTATGTTTCAGATCTGACTTGAGCTTCACGGCTTCCTCGGTCATACGTTGCATCCGACCTCGCAGCTCAGCCCGCTCAGATGAGAGGGAAGCCACCCTCGCCTTATAATCTTGGGCCTCTTTAGCATGACCTTCATTTATTTTGGCCTTTCTGGCTAAACCCTTCAAATGGTAGCCACTGTACATCCGGCATAAAATCAACATCCATATTTCAAGAAACTCATCTCGGAATGGGTCAAGGGCAGGGGTGATACGGGAACACGGAGCGACCCTGGAAGATAGGCGACGCCTCATCAACGGCTGCCAACCTCTTAAGATCAGAGTCATAGAATAAGCAGGCTGCGCGCGCGAGAGCTTCCGACATTGTGAAGTAAAAAAGTCGATCTCATGACTTAGGGTTAGGGTCTTTCCTCCTCGCCTCTTCCTCTCTCCGAGAAGGCGACTTGACTTTCCTCGTTGGCGGGTTCAGACGGTGTAGTGTGATGCGCCAGCGGTGCTCAGCGGCCCCACTGGGGACCCTCGCCTCTGCGGCGGGACTGGGAATGGAGATCGCGGGCTCAAAGCTATAGGAGCCATAACCGAGTCACGATTTATGGATGAGAGGACGGAGAGATGACGATACTGACTTCGGAACTTTGACCCAAGCCGGCCTATCCTTCCTCAACGAGTGCGGGTTTCGTTTCCTGCTCCTCACAGGCCAGGGATACCATCTCGAATTTGGGCAGCCGGTTCCCACAGTGGGTTTAGCCGGCGAGAGGGCTGACGAGGAGGAACTTTACGATTGGAAGGAGGCGAACGCCTCGGAAGCGGTCAGTGGACTTGAACTCGATGGGCGGGAACATGTCGGCTTAATCAACTCGCGTAAGAGCGGGGAGGGCACTCGACCAAGCGTCAGTATTATGGCGTTATCTTAATATTTGAGATCGATAGAGCACCTAAGAAATGTAGACGGTGCGAGTCGAGAGAGGCCCGCGAACACACAAGTTACAACCAAAAGCGGAGACAAACACTCCTGAAGATTGCTTGAGGGTAGCCCGAAGCTATCGGACGCCTAAGAGTGTGATCCTTGTCGGGGATAATACTCCAAATTACGACGTGAAAAATAGCGTCCCTTCCACAGCCTATGGGAGGAAGGAAAATCGAAAATCACCAGAGGGGCGCCGGAGCGCCTAGAAAAATAAAGAAAGCCCTCGGATGTCTCCTTCGGGCTAAAAAAACAGGCGATCTTGAGACACGAGCCCCTGTCTGCAAGAAAACCGGCGAGACTAATCAAAATTCCTGACATTGGGCGCGAAGGTTGAAGCGGGACACACATTGAAAATCTTGCCAAAACCCCTTTTATGAAGGGATCTGAAAGGGAAGCGAAGACCATTATCGAGAGCCACTTGAAGAAACACACCATCTAAACCACGAGACCACATAAGAATTAGCGATCGGGGGACTGCGAGCATGAGGCGATAACGTGCGGAAAGATGGCTCCATATGAAGGACCAACTTGCTGGGTCCCGGTTAAAGCATGTAGCGGCCCGGATCTCAGGATATTAGGCCACGCAAGGTGTTGTCGATTCACTTTCCCTTGCCCTTGTCAAGGGAAGGAAGCCTGGGGCACCTCGAAGTCAACTCAGGCCAAGCGGTCGGAACCTTTACCAGTTCGTCGAGCGAGTCAATGGCCAGAAGAATCACCATCGATACGCAGAGAAGAAGAACGACCCGGACCCATGATGAAAGTGGATAATGAAAACAAAATTCAGCCAACCTAAACAACTCGTCTTATCGCCCAGAAAGAAATCAAGAAAAGCAGTGCCAGTGGACCCCGAGAAGACAGAGAGAAAGACTGCACAAAAGGCTCGAGACAGGAAGGCTGAGAAGGAAGTAGAACTCGCTGAAACGAAATAAAAGTCCTCAGCAGTGGCACACAAGGCAGAGAGGATGTCAGTAGAGAAAGAAACAAAAGAAAGCGCGAAAGGGATGGAAAGAAATAAGGCGAAAACCGAGAAGAGTCATCATTATCCTGAAGACAAATGGCGTGACCCGAGCCTAACTAATCCATTGCAAGCGAATGGCGTGGAAATTACACCCGATGCGAAATGTTCTGACCGCGCCCGCATTGTACCGCAGCAGAGTGATGATAGGGTTTAAAAATAAGGCTCATGAGCCCACGCACGAGCCCGAGAGTCTAGCCAATGAGCACGAAGGCCCATTAGTTGAATTCCAAAGGAGATAGCGACCTGTGAGGCATTCGGGCCTCTTTAATGCCGGCATTCCGGCCTTTTGGAGCCGGCCAGGAAGAGAGGTCAATCGCTTATTTGAAGGCCACTTATGGGAAGTCTCTCACAGGTACATAAAATAGATAGTCCCTAATAATATATCATTCACTTAAAGTCGGCCCGAATCTACTTGTGAGGAAGAAAGACAAGGATGAGTCGACATCAGATCGGATCTGATAAGGAAGGAAGATTATCTAGATAAACTACTCTTCTTTCTATATCTTATACCAAATCCGTCTGATTGTAATAAAATATCCCATCAATGAGGAATGAATCCTAATTACCATCCAATGGAGAATATCTACTATAAATACAAGGTCACCCCATCGGTGGAGTACGCACACATTAGCCCTCTGCGATGCGGCGGTTTCTCTTTTCTCTCGAAGGCGACTTAGGCATCGGGCGACCACGGGCGAGAAACCCTTCGCCGACCAATTTCATTCGTTTTTTGCGGAGGAGTGCTATGACCAGTGCATATCGGTATTACGTGATGCGTACTTGACCGAACGATCAAAAGCGCATCTGACCCGCCCGACAATCGGTCCGGCCAATGACTACTACGCCGGCGATTCGGTTGAAAAAGGCATCATCAATACTTTTACTTTTATTATACCCTAAACATGTTATCAAACCGTTATAGTATAAATTGGGATGTTACAATATGTATATGTAAATGGGACTCAGGAATGTATGGATTGACAATGTAAACACCACTACAGTGGTAGTTTTATTTTATATCTTATATATGATATTTTGATTCAGTTATAAGACTTTGGCCCATCAATGTCTGAAAAAGAAGGTAAAGAGTCCCCATATGTTTTCGCGTCCCCTCCGTCCGCCTAGGCGGGGGTTGGGGGCATGACAATTTAACTCTTTACATTTTGTAAACTTTCTTGATCTAAATGAGTCTTGATATTTTATTAAATTCTCCATCAACAACATTTCATTTCCTACAATAATTTATTAAATATAAAATTTAAATGTTAAAAAATAAAATCAATAAATAGTTCTGTGACAAAATTGTGATATCAAAGATTAGGTGATGAGTGAAGTTATACCTTTAAGACTTATTAAGATTTAGTATTAGAATAAAATAATCTCGAAAAATAAAAATTTATAATGGGTTTGACTAGTAATAGTTTTCTAGACTTGAAAGCCTTGTATTAGAAGTATAATCCTTCTAGAAACGTGATTCTTTTCAAAAAAAATGAAACTACTTATTTTTCATTATTTTCATTTTGGAAAGGTTTCGATTTTATGCTATTTGAAGAAATAAAAAATCAATTCAATATTAGTTAAAATTTTATGAAACATGAAATGATTCATATTTAAGTCACTTGCATGAGAAATAAACTCATAACTTCTAACACTCTTCGGTTCAAAACACAACACTATTCCCATAATCACTCAATATTATATTTTATTAATTTTAGTCTACTTAAATCCTATTAAGTGAAGAATTGTTTATCTTATTATAACACATCATTTTTATGTAAAAAGGACAATACATTAAAAAATAAAATTTAGTAATTAAATCAAGTTTTTCCCTAGAAAAAAAAAACCCATTTTTAGGTGAGTATTTAAGGGCAACAGTAGATGACAAAACTAAACGTAATACTATTTTTAGTAACATCCACTTAGGGTAATGGGCTGAATTTTAACTCATTTGGAGTTCGGGTCACAACAAACATGTTTCTACTAATAAGCAAGATAATAATAAGGTACAAGTAGAAAATAAGTATGTTGTTGAAAAAATAGAGATTTATTTTTAACTTTCCATCAACATTAGTCTTAATACAAGTGTGGAATCAAAACAATTTCACATTTACATATACTTATAGCTTTCAGGCATTACATTCATGATATGCTTTTCGACTCATCTTGTCAATCAAAGCTTTTTGAGGCTTGAATTTTTCATACAAACTGAGGGCCAAACCAAGGCGTTTACTACATTGTAGACCTAATTTTACTGCGTTAGGCAACAATTATTATCCAACATCTTGGACTTATCAAATATATGTGCATATATTTGTATTCCTGACTTCAGTCCACATTCCATAAGCAGAAAGTACCTTGATATAAAAACCATAGGGCTCGAAGGTATAACTAGATACCTGCATGGAACTTTGGTATTGTTTGAATTACTTGGTTCCATGACCATGGTATTACAAACAGAAAAAGGCCAACATTGTTGTAATCCTTGTAGCTCACTCACTTTGTAGCTCAGCCATTTGCACCTCTCCCTCCACAAGTTTTGATCCCGGCCACTATTACCGCGGTTCAGGTGCTTAGGCTGCAAACCCTTTCCAAACATCTCCAAGATCGAGGTCTTCTATGGCCATAATTTCAAACGCTAGCAAGAACGGATATACTCCACTCTCGATATGCATGGAGTGTCATGGTTGTTGTCCACTTAAAACACGCTTCCCAACTCTGAGACGTGGACACACGCGAACAAGGTTTGTTGACATACCATCCTAACTACACTGTCTAACGAATTATTTGATGTCTATTGTGCCTACAAGGAAGCAAAGGTTATATAGGAATCAATGCTAAGAAAATACACTGCTGAGGATGCAAGCAAAAATTCATTGTAGGAAACTACTACAAATGGGAGATGGTAGACAACAAGGACATAAAACTCCAAATCAATGAGTACCACAAATTGCTAACCTTTTGCTCAATTATTTCAACTCAATATTCTATTTCTTAATTGTTTCTTAGAATGAGTTGAGAATAGATATGGGAGATAGGTTGACATATTCAAATTTATATATAAACTTGTAGAGAGAGGTGAAGGAAGGAGAAGTAATACCTTTTATGTTATAATTTTCATTTATTCATCAAATTGCAGTTATATGTTTTTTTTCCCTAGATAATAAATGATAATGTTATAACAATCAATTAGAGATTTCAATGCATAAATGTGTCATATGTTTTAAATTATTTTAGATAAATATGCTTTTGTGTGTAAATAATTATATGTATTATGAAAAAGCTATCAATTATTACTTATTATACTTTGCTTACAACCTTTTGTTCAAGCAGCATGTATTAAAAGATTAGTACTATCAAAATTTGATCCCTATCAAGAATATTGACTACAATTCTATTAAATTCAATTATGATACTTAAATGTATTGTTTTTTGTTCTTTGTTTTGTCTTTACCATCTCTTCTAATTCTTTGTTTTAAATTGTAAATATGGATTTCAAATTCTTTCATTTAAGAATTCTTATTCCAAACATTTAGGCTATGTTTGGAACTCTGAGAGTAATAAGAAAAGAAAATAGAGAGGAAAAATGGGTGGAAGGAAAGTTTGGAGGAAAATAAAAATAGGTTTAAAGTTAATTAATCAATTCTATACATTTATTCAAACTCATTTTATTTGTTTCTTTATATATATTGTTCTAAATATTTAAACCACGAACCACAAACCACAAATTTTAGATAATATTTGATACTAGCCCCATGCTTAAGACAAATAAATGATTATTTATTCGATTATATTACCTAAAACTATACATGTAAAATATGGTGCACCTCATTTCACTAAAGCCCGTGACTTAGGGGTGCATCTTATGCCTTAGGTTTTCCAATCATTCCCAAAGCCTCCCCTGAGATCCCTCGTATACCACCCCCTTAAATCCACACCAAATGTGCTGCTAATCACCCTTCTCCACATAGAGTCCCTCTCATTATCAAACCGTCAGCTCCACTTACTAAGTAATGCCTTATTCATATAGGAAAAGACTACTTACTTTACCTAAACGAAAATATGATAAAACCTTATGGATATGTGAAGTTTAGGCCTCAAAGCTATAATTTTTGGTTGATAAGGTGAGGTTTAAGCCTTCAGGTCAATTTGTGGAGCCTTGCCTTAAGGTGTAAGGTAAGATTTTATGATAAATTAGAACAATGGATGTAATACATGTTGAGTATAGAACTTTGACTATTTCCTTCGTTTGACTATTTCCTTACCTGTATATTATTTTCTTTCTTTTTGTCGTGATATTGTTCCTTTGTGCCTTACCTTTGTATATAAATAGAGTGGGACTATATTGTATTTACACACTCATTCAATAAGAAAAGTATTCTTTTCTTCTATCATTTCACATGGTATTAGAGCCATGGAATGTTCAGGCTAAGGTTTTGTCATGTCTTCAATTCCACTGACCCATTTAGTGGCTGGTTGTATTTTCGGTCACCCCACCTTCATCTCATAAAGCATTGAAGCTCTCCGCTGTAATCAAAACACCTCGCAGTTGGTGGAAAAATTTTCGATGATTGTCTCAACTCTGGCTAGCGACCACACCATTTGGATTTTTGAGACTTAATCTATCCTCCAGCATAAACTATGGCATTAGAATGTCAACAACGTGCCACCACACACATCATTTCTCGCCAGTAGCATCTCCCATGTGCCCATGCATGGGTAACTTTTGGTGATTGCGTTCCACTTGCAACTTGTTGACTACCGATCTATCTCCCTATCACCTTGCTTATCCGCACAGTGCTAGAAATATGCCATTTTTCCCGATTTTCTCTTCCTTGTTTGGTTCTAGGAGCTTAAACTTGAATCTTGTCCCTTTTTGTGTTTTCCGACACTCTACAACACATCCAAGCCCTTAGGAGTTTTTTATTCCTTTTAGAAGTATTGGTTTTGTTGATTCTGCTAATTTCTTAGCTATATGCTTACCAAAGGGAGCTCATCCACACCTCTGAGAGTTATTCTTATGCCCAAACAAGTATAAGAAGTACTTCCACCCTCACTCAAGCAGCCAAATCTACATCCATTTATCTATTGCTCAGACTGGCAATGCCTATGCTTGCCTTCTACATTCATTTGGACTCTAGATTCTTGATTTGGAAGCCTTTGATCATCTTTTCGATAATAAAGACGTTTGGTCTTCTCTTACATTTACTACTCCTTTACCCATGGTTGCTGGCTAATGGATCCCCAAACCATAGCTAAAGGGAATGGATTAAACATGCCCTCTTCCTTCTTTACCGCCACTTGTAACTCCTTTATGCTCTTGATTTTTCTTTTAATCGATTTTCATCTCGTGACATTAATTGTTTCATTATCTAGTCTGATAACTCTATCACATTGTAGGATCAGAGTATAGGGAACAAGATTGGCATAGGACGTGAGTCTCAAGGTGTAACACCCCAAACATTTTTTAAATGATGTTTTTTCATGGAATTTAATTTTTAGGTGTTTTAAGGTCCATC
Organism: Tetrastigma voinierianum; assembly: GCA_016808115.1. Classification (NCBI taxonomy): domain Eukaryota; kingdom Viridiplantae; phylum Streptophyta; class Magnoliopsida; order Vitales; family Vitaceae; genus Tetrastigma; species Tetrastigma voinierianum. Next base: position 114,154 of record JAEQBH010001399.1, on the reverse strand, counting down.
ATGAATTTATAATAATTTTTATGAATTATTTCTCAATTAAATGGAATTTTAGGAAAATAATACCCGATGAGTCAAATTACGACGGAGTTATTGAAATAGAATTTTAAAATACCCAATGAATGAAATAAATTATGGGAATTTTCTGAAGAAAATTAAGGTCAAATTATATGTTATAAAAATAAAATTAATGAAAATAAATGAATAAAAAAAAAACAAAAATACGTGAAACAGTGAGAAGCTAGGGTAGGGAAAAGTCAGCAGTTTTGTTGACCAAGGAGCCAAAAAAGACATTTTTAATAATTCCCAAGGGCCTTAAAAAATTCAAGAAAAACCTCAGGGACTTAAGTGCAATATTGAATTAATTTTTAAAAATATTAGGCCTCAAAGTCAGGCAGAAAACAAAAGAAAAAATTAGAAGAACCCTAGGTTCTCCATTCGGTGCCGTTTCAATTTGGGGAAGGAAGAAAATTTTGTTTGCAGCCGAATTCCTTTGAATCAACTAATGATTTTCATGGTGGGAGACTTCTGAAGGTAAATTAAAGCGCTATGGTTTTTAATTTTGGTTTTGCATAGTGCAATATAGGAGGAAAGAAGTGAATTGATAAATGGTTGTTGTTTTGATGGTCAATTAGGGCTGTTTGGAATGATTAATTGTTCTAATGTATGCTAGGTTGCAATTGCATTTTGAATCTATAGAATGTGACTAAGAGGTATGAATTAGGTCTGGTATGTTAAAATTTGGGGAAAATGTATTTAGAATAGTTGAGGTGGTAATTAGTGAAATTAAGGAGTTGAATCGATTGAATGTGAATTTACTGTTTGAGTCAACTTGGGCCAGAGATCATAGGAGGACCTAATGGACGAATTTTAGGGCCAATTTGATATCATTGGAAATATATGGATGTTAGTGAAAATTTTCCACTGGTTTCAGGTCTTTTCGATGTCGGTAGAGAAAGATATAGGCAAAATACTAACTGATGCGCAATTTGCCATAAAAAAACGAGTTTAGTGATTAAACATTAGATATAAGAAATTAGTTGTGAAATTGAATATTAAAATTATAATTTTGGGTATTTAGATGTTAAAAGGCAGAATGTTGAAGGTAGAGAGAGAAAGTAAAGGGGATTTTAAAAAAAATTATTTAAAAGCTCAAATTGGCGATTAAATAGAAACGGGTAAACGGCTTCAATTAATTAGTGGATAACAAGGTATGGCTTCGTTATGATTTTGCGTTTATCTTTATATTTCTTTTCTTGCATGAATATTGTTGCATAGCAAGCGAGTTGGGAAGGCTCACTGCATTCGGGTGAATAGCCTAGGCGAGCACGGACTAATGGAAGTGAGTAAATTTATATCATCGTACTTGCACCTTGAAATGTATAAGCGGTGTTTCATTGTTTGACTTGATGCGTAGTAATTGGTATGATTAAGACCCTTGTTCTTGAGCATTCAGTGATTGAATTTGTCATATGCCACAGTCACGTGTCACGATGAATATTCATCTTGAGCCGCGGTCGGCTAACTCTTATTGTATTTAGTGTTATCTTGTTGCATCTTGATGCGGTCGGCTATAACTTGTGTCGTTAATGTCATTGATGGTATGAATCTTAGAAAGCCTAACTGATGGGGAGGTCATCAGAAGCTATGTGCACATGGTACCGTAGTGCGGGCAAAGCAGTGCCTTCCTAGAGAGAGTGGTAAAACTCTGAGCGTAGAAGACCGGCCGTTCTACGGATCTTTGGTTGGAGATATGCAGTTCGGTATAAAGGTAAAAGGAATATGCAGTTCTGAATGGTAAACTACTATTTACGTGTTTCAAACCTCTAAATCTCATTTGATATTGTTATTTCATATTGCGCTATTTGTTGCACCAACCTATATGCGGTGATTGATTGATTGAGCATAACCATCCTTGTGGGTGACGCGTAGTACCTAGCCTACGCAGAGTATGGTGATATATTTTACTCACGGAGTTATCTCACCAGTTGATTTCCTCCTTTTCGAGGGTAGATAGAGAAAGAGATCGAGGCATTCAAATACATGGATTCTATTTGAAACATGTAATGGATTATTATTTTGTTTATTTGGTGAATGAGGTCTAAGTTTCCAGAAGGCTCCATGGTGAATTAACTTAGTTATTGGGTTAATTATTTGGTTAAATCGATAAATTTTGAATAGTTGAGTTGGATAAATTTTGCTTTTGATGAAACCTTATTGAAATATTTTGATGAGGCCGGGTTGAGGTCGTTTTGTTAGTGGATGACCACGGAGGTCTATTTGTTATGTTATTTGAGATAATATCATGATATGAGATTTTGAGTTAATTATTAGTAGATTTTAGTTGATATTGCGAGATAACGAGGATTTATCATTAGTTATAGAAACGAATAGGTCTTGCCGAATTTTATGTAGAAATTATGGGACTTAGGCTTGCTACGGGTTTTGGTGGCCTTAAGCCTACCCATTCTCTAGCGCCGATCACAACCTATAAAAGTGGGATGTGACAAAGTTGGTATCAAAGCCAGGTTTTAAAAGAACTTTGGGGATGTTATTTGGGTAAATGATAAATGTGACACCATGAAGCATAGGATTCCAAATTGTCTTTTGTATGTCATCATAGTATAGTTAATTTCTGCGTATCCTATAGATGAAAAGTTTAAGTACTCTTGATATGTATTGTGAATCTAAGTATCATTTGTTTTCTTGGTTGTCAGAATGCCACCAAGAAGACAACAAGGCGTACCCCCGAGACGTGGACCACCTCGCTAAGGGCGAAGGGAGATCTATGATCCGATAGATGTTGGGATGCCAGATGTAGAGTCTGTGCATCAAGATCGAATTTGGATGGAGATAAATTGCCTAGATCGAGCGAGAGAGTACGGAGTGGGGCTGAGAATGTTACTGCCACCTCCATTTGATATGGATGATTTGAGATTTTGAGGCAAGAAATACGGGGAGTTAAGGGCGAATGAGGCCTTAGTTTGGAAGTAGACCGGGTGAGACAATGGGTTCCATTTCAGTTCCACGCTCCAGCTCGAGACCGCCACAACCTCACGGGTGCCTAGGAGGGTAGCTAAGCGAATCTTTGGATGAGGAAGGAGTCTATCTTCTGAGAATTCTTGAGGTTTAAGACTCGAGAATATCATGGTGAGAAGGAGATGACCACAGGTATTTCTTGGAGGAGACGAGGAAAAAGTAGTGAGGAGACTATCATGCTTTCGGATGCGCTAGAGTAATTGAAATTTGGTAGGAATGAAGATGAAGAATAATGCATGGGATTGGTTCGGAGACACATTGAGGATCGGTTATGGAGGAACCCTCCCGGCAGGAGATGTTTAAGAGAGGCTATTATGGATGAGTTTATATCGATGGGAGAGACGGAAGCCGGGCTTATCAGTTTGAGAAGCTAAAATAGACTTATCAGATGAGTGTATGCGGTATGCTAAAGAGAGTTCCTTTCGTGAGTAAGTATGCATCGGTGGTACTGATGGAAGCGGCTCGTGTTGATAGATTCAGAAATTTGGAATGATACCACCTCTTTACAATGCACTGTTAATGCGGAGATTTTCCCACATTGTAAGGTGGTGATGAAGCTAAATTGTAGGAGACGAGAATAAAGAGGCATGGGATTTGAGAGGGATAGAAAGGAAAATGAATTGGCGGAGTAGTAAAGGGAAGAGTGAAGAAACCAGTGTTCAGGTCACCTCTCATAGCCAAAATGAGGACCAAAGGAGAGGACGGATCCTGAAATTTACCTCGGTCACGATCAACACACCGCAGCAACCGCGAGGTTGGTGAAACACGTATTGTAAAGTGTGTGGAAGAGGGCACGATGGTCAATGTAGATATTCCTCCATAGTTTGCTCCAGTGTGGGCAGCGGGGCATATATCGAGGCGTCACCGGAAGGTGCTTTCGGCTGCGGCGGCGCCCCGGCCCTACGGTACGGTGGGGGCCTGGCGGGGAGGTGCGGGTAGAGGAGAGCAGGGACCAGGCTCTGCGGGGGGGGGGGGAGGGGAGGAGGGTGAGGGGGGGGGGGCAGGCTTGAGGCCCTGCATCGGTTGGTAGAGCCCAGTGGAGTTTTGCGGTTAACCAGCGGGAGGCCCGAATTTACCAACCTTTGTTGACGGGTATATCTGAATTTAACATATTTCTTAGGTAAGAAAAATTTTAAATGCTTTTAATTTATTCATGGTATAATACATGCCTGACTTGAACAAGCCAAAGTGTTATTTGATCGAGCCACTCATCATTTGTATCCCCATCTTATGTTAAGAAATTGAACAAGGGTAAAATGATAATGGAAAATCCCGCTTAGCTATTAGCACGCCACTTGGAGAAATAGTTGAGGTGAGAGTATATACGAGATCATGTGAGATAATGATGGGGATAGCGGATTATATCTTGATTTGATTGAATTGCCTATCTTTGGAGTTTGATGTTATCTTAGGTATGGAATGGTTGTCATTAACTATGCAACCATGGATTGTTATAGAAAGAAGATAGCGTTGAGCCATTGGGAGTACTGAGTTTGTTTTCCGGGGAGATCATAATGCGGAAGCCCTAGTACCTTGATTTCAGCTATAGCAGCCAGGAGGTTACTTAAGAAGGGTTGCCAGGGGTATTTAGCTCATGTGAGAGATGCTAGAATTTCCTCTATTGATTTGGGAGATATACCTGTTGTGAGGGATTACTCAAATGTCTTTCCTGACGATTTACCGGGTTAGCGCAGACGGGAAATTGGAGTTTAATATTGACTTGTTACTGGTACAAATCTATATCCTATTGCACCATCTGTATGGCTGTTTGAATTGAAAAGAGTTGAAAGAGCCGGTTAAGAATTCTTTGGATAAGGGTTTTATTAGACAAGCGGAGTTCAGTAGAGATTACCTTAGGTGTTATTTGTGAAGAAAAGGATGGGACTATGAGGATGTGCATTGATTACCGACAGTTGAATAAGGTAACAATCAAGAATAGGTATCCACTTCCCAGAATAGATGATTTGTTTGACGATTCTGATGATCATTTTCAAAGATTGACCTTGATTACGGTTACGTCAGTTGAATAAGGAGGGAAGATATACGAGGCGCATTCGAGGACTTGGTGGTCGATATGAGTTCCTGGTATTACCGTTTGGGTTGACTAACGCTTGCCGGCGCGTTTATGGATTTGATGAACCGAGTTTCAAACTCTATACGGATAAATTTGTGAGAAGGTGGTGTTTATAGATGATATCTGATTTATTCGAAAAGTCATGTGGAACATAGGAACACCAGTTATCTTGGACCTTAGAACACATCAGCGTATGCCAAAGCGTCTAAATGTGAGTTTGGCTTAACGGTGTGAGTTTCTTGAGGGCATGTGATAAGCAGGTGTTCGGGTGGATCAGAAGAAGGTAGACTGGTGTCTAAGCGGCCCCTGAACCCACCAATGGCGAGATCGTAGTTTTAAGGTATGGTGTTGGATGTCTGGAGAGATTTGTGAGAAAGATTTTTCCCGAATATGCTCCAGCACGGTGATCGGGAGCCAGTAAAATTTGAGTGGGACCATTTTGTGAGCAAATTTTCGAAGCAGGATTGTAACTGCAGCCCGGTGGTGGCATTACCCACATATCGAGGAGGTATGACGGTGTATTGTGATGCCTCAGTAGGATAGGTTGTTTGATGTAGAATGGGAAGGTAATAGCATATGCATCCGAGACGATTGAGGAGACATAGTTAAATTTATCCACACACATGACTGGAGATGGCGCGGTGATTTGTGCGAAGATATGGAGGCACTACTTATATGGTGAAGTGTGAGATTTACGGATCAAAAGCCTTCAATACATTCAGCGTGAGAGATTTGAATCTCGACGGAGGAGATGGGTAGAGTGCCCGAAGGCTATGATTGCGGATTTTATATCATCTTGGGAAAGCGATGTGGTGGGCGATGCTTTAAGCGGGGAAGTCCGTAGGCGATCTAGCACATATTTGTTACATAAGAGGGTATAATTGAAGGAGTTGAGGGGATCACATTTTAATATGGGAGTACGGTTTGAGATTCTGAGTCGGGGATTAGTTGATTCGAGGTGAGGCCCTTATTGATTGATGAGATCAAAGGCCAACCAAGATAAGGATCCTTCTTTATTAATTGAGGGGCAGTGCGATCGGGGCAGACATCGGATTTGAAATTAGGGATGGCGTCTTGAGGCGAGGAAATATTTGTATTGTGCCTGATGTAGATGGGTGTTGAGACAAGGATTCTCTGGGGAAGCCCATAATGCACCTTATAGTGTTCATCCAGGAGTCACCAAGATGTATCAGGATGTTAAAGGTATGTATTGGTGGAATGGGATGAAAAAGGATGTGGCACAGTATGTGGCATCATGTGTTTTGACATGCCCAGCGAAGTCAAATTCGAGCACGAGAGACCCACGCGGGTCTTGCGGGAGTACCATTACTTGAATGAATGGGAGAGAATTACTGGATTTCGTGGTTGGGTTACGGGCTTCGGAAAAGGGGCATGATTCGATCCCGGGTTATATGGATTGGCGGATTATTGAAATCGGCTCAACTTCAGTTGTTAAGACCACTTATACGGTGGCACAGTATGCACAGATGTATCTGGACAGTATAGTAGCACTGCACGGAGTGCTAGTGTCCATAGTATCTGACAGAGGTCCACAGTTCACCTCGAGGTTTTGGCAGAAACTTCAGGAAGCCTTGGGTACTAAACTGGATTTGATCTGACCTTCCATCCTCGAGACAGGATGGGCGTCAGGCAGACAATTCAGACTCTTGAGGATATGCTCGGGATGTTAGTATTTGTGATTCGGGAGGTAGTTAGGAAAAATATTTGCCTTTGGTAGAGTTTGCTTATAATAACGACTACCATTCTGATTAGAATGGCACCATGAGGCACTCGTGAATGAAAATGTAGGTCACCTTAACTTGTTGGATGGAGGTAGGTGATAGAGAATTGGAAGGTCAGGTTGGTCGGAGAAACTTAAGTTTTGTGTCGGGGAGAGAATGAGGGCGACTTCGGTCGACAAAGGGATTATCTTTGTCCCACGAGAGAGGCAGGATGTACGAGTTTGGTGTAAGGTGATCACGTTTTCCTTAAATATCTCTCTATGAAGGGAGTGATAGAGATTCGGGAAAGAAAGGGAAGGCGACAAGAGATATATGGGCCATTTGAGATATTAGATGGGGTTGTAATGTATGCTACGAATTGGCTTTGCCCCACAGCTTTGGCCATGTGCATCCGGTGTTTCACATCTCAATGTTCACGGATCGTTTCATAAATCTCACATTCTTGAGACTCGGAGATTGAGGTTGATAAGGATCTTTGTCATATGAAGAGGTACCGATAGCCATAGTGGATAGACATACCCGGGGAAAGGTGAGAAACAAAATAGCCATGGTAAAGGTTCGATTAGCGAGAATCCACGAGTAGAGGTATGCACAGGAGAGTGGCGGTCGATGGAGATGAGGCTATCCTCGACTCTTGGTGATAAGGTACACGCTCTTTAATAGATTCAGGACGAATTTCTATAAGGGGGTGAGAATGTAACTCCCAAACATTTTTAAATGATTTTTTTTTTTCATGGAATTTAAGTTTTAGGTGTTTTAAGGCCCATCATGAATTTATAATAATTTTTAGGAATTATTTCTCAATTAAATGGAATTTTAGGAAAATATACCCAGTAAGGTCAAATTCTGAGCAGTTGACCAAAATAGAATTTTAAAAATACCCAATGAATGAAATAATTGTAGAATTTTTCTGAGAAGAAAATTAAGGTCAAAATATATGTTATAAATAAAATTAATGAAAATTCATGAATAAAAAAAAAAACAAATATACGTGAACAGTGAACCGGGTAGGGAAAAGTCAACAGATTTTGTTGACCAAGGGCCAAAGAGACATTTTTAATAATTCCCAGGGCCTTAAAAAAATTCAAGAAAAACCTCAGGACTTAAGTGAAATATTGAATTAATTTTTAAAAATATTAGGCCTCATAAAATCGAAGCGAGAGAAAACAAAAGAAAAAATTGAAGAACCCTAGGTTCTCCATTCGGCCCTTGAACTCTTTGAGGAAGAGGAAAGAAAATTTTGTTGCAGCCAATTCCTTTGAATCAACCTGTGATTTTCATGGTGAGAGACTTCTGAAGGTATATTAAAGCGCCATGGTTTTAATTTTGGTTTTCATGGTCTGTATAGGAGGAAAGGCTGAATTGATAAATGGTTGTTGTTTGGATGGTCAATTAGAGTGTTTGGAATGAATTAATTGTTCTAAGGTGTATGCTAGGTTGAAATTGCATTTTGAATCAATAGAATGTGACCTAAGAGGTATGAATTAGGTTTGGTATGTTTTAAGGGTGAGAAAATGTATTTAGAATGAATTGAGGTGGTAATTAGTGGAATTAAGAGTTGAATCGTGAATGAATTTATGTTTGAAGGAGCGACTTGGACAGAATCATAGGAGGACCTAATGGACGAATTTTAGGGCCAATTTGACATCATTGGAAAGATATGGATGTTAGTGAAAATTTTCCACTGGTTTCAGGTCTTTTCAACGTCGGTAGAGAAAGATATAGGCAAAATACTAACTGATGTAATCTGCCATAAAAAACGAGTTTAGTGATTAAACATTAGATACTTGAAATTGGATTGTGAAATTGAATAAAATTATAATTTTGAATATTTAGATGTTAAAAGGCAGAATGTTGAAGGTAGGAACGTAAAGGGGATTTTAAAAAATTGTTAAGCTCAAGTTAGGCTGTAGTAAATAGAAGCGGAGTAGCGGCTAATTGAGTAGTGGATAACAAAGGTATGGCTCGTTATGATTTTGGCGTTATCTTTATATTTCTTTTCTTGCATGAATATTGGTATGGCAAGAAGTTGGGAAAGGCTCACGTGTTCGGGGTGAATAACCTAGCTGAGCTTTGGACTAATAGGGAGGTGAGTAAATTTATATCATCGTACTTGCACCTTCGAAATGTATAGCGGTGTTTTCATTGTTTGACTTGATCGTAGTAATTGACTATGATTAAGACCCTTATTCTTGAGCATTCATTGAATTGAATTTGTCATATGCCACAAGTCACGATGTCCTGATGAATATTCATCTTTGAGCGCAGTTAGTTAGCTCTTATTGTGTATTTGGTGTTATCTCTTGTTGCATCTTTGATCGCGGTCAGTATAACTTATGTCGTTAATGTCATTGATGGTATGAATCACGAAGCCCTAGCGTGGGAGGTCATCCGGGCTATGTGCACATGGTACCTGTGGTGCGGGCAAAGCCGATTCGCCTTCCTAGAGAGTGTGAGTAAAACTCTAGGCGTAGGGCAGGCCCGTTCTACGAGGATCTTTAGTTGGAATGTCTGATTCAGTATAAAGGTAAAAGGAATGTCACAGTTCTGAATGGTAAACTATATTTACGTGTTTCAAACCCTCTAAATCTCATTTGATATTGTTTGTTCATATTGCTAGCTATTTGTTGCATAACCTATGCGGTGATTGATTGATTGAGCATAACCATCCTTGTGAGGCGCCTTGAGTACCTGGCCTCCAGAGTATGGTGACTATATTTTACTCACGAGATTTATCTCACCGTTGATTTCCTCCTTTCGGGGTAGATAGAAAGGAGAATCCGGGCATTTCTTGACCACTTAGTTCTATTTGAAACATGTAATGGATTATTATTTTGTTTATTTGGTGAATGAGAGTCTAAAAGTTTCGGAAGGCTCCATGAGGTGAATTAACTTGGTTATTGGGTTAATTATTTAGTTGAATCGATAAATTTTGAATAGTTGAGTTGGATAAATTTTGCTTTTGATGAAACCTTATTGATATTTTGATGAGACCATTGAGGTCGTTTTTGTTAGTGGATGACCACGGAGGTCTATTTGTTATGTTATTTGAGATAATATCATGATATGAGATTTTGAGTTAATTATTAGTAGATTTTAGATTGATAGTGCGAATAATAGGATTTGTCATTAGTTATAGAAACGAATAGGTCTTCTTAGAGATTTTCGATTAGAAATTATGGGACTTAGGCTTGCTACGGGTTTTGGTGGCCTTAAGCCTACCCATTCCCTAGCGCCGGTCACAGCCTATAAAAGTGGGATGTGACACAAGGCCTCTTTCATCTCAGCTCGCCTTCATCTTCAACTACTTGTACTTCCATGGATACTCCTCTCCTTATTCACAATCGCCTTAGTCATCTGAATATTTCTGTGTGTTTTCCAGACCATAGTTCCTCAGCCTCTTCAATTAGTCCTTAATGAGTGAGTTCATGTCAGCTTAGGAAACATACTCGTGTCCCATTGCCCAAACACCTAGATGAATGAATAAAGTCTCATTTCGTGCTTGTCCAATAATTGTCCGTTTATATCCCGACCACACCTCCTCTCCTCGTAGTTCAGAGGCCTTCACACTTTGGGGTGGGGCCGTTGAACCCTAACCGGAGCTGTTCATCTATGATTCTGCACTGCTCGAAGGTCAAGATTCAATCCTCTCAGATAGCTCGCCGATTAGCCGAGTCTGTACGCTTCATCATACAAATTTCAAGAAGCTTGGATTGGTAGTTAGCTCATAGCTTTGTATAGAGCAAGTTTTAACCTTTCAGCCTCATAAAAAGACCACCCAGTTCATTAGTGCTCTACGATTAATCAGTCAGTCCTCAGGTTTCGGCGAAAACAACAAAAGCCTCCTTTCCCATTTCGACCGGTGGGACATTCCTTTCAATCAGGAGGCCGAAGCTCCTAACTCGCTTCTCCCAATTAAACCTTTCTTGTCTATTGGTCAACACGCTATGCCCAACGTTTCGTAAACTTTCACTAGCCTCCGGACCCTAGCTGAGTCTGAGGTGAACTCGTGATCACTTTAGACTTTATGAGAGTAGGGGGTCCTGGCAGCCTCTCTTAGCAAAAGTAATGAGCTGGGGCTGGGGTTACATTATTTTTCCATGGTTTAGTCAAGATGTCACGAATAAAGACTCAAGTCAACAAGATTTGAAACAAGGATTTAACAACCCAAATATATTCAACAGCATTTAAGTTATCGCAAGCCCGCCTCAGAATGTAGTCCTCAGAGATCCTTTGACCTCTTCACCACTGTTCGTATAAACAAATGTCATCTTGGCCATGACCTCCTTCCTGGTCTTTCTGCAAAGAATAGCCAATAGTATCGGGTTCACTTATTAGGCCTTCTGTGAGGATACACGTAGAGGTTCGATTTCACACCTTTCTCGTCCTTTTCGCCTGAGACAGCACTAACATCAAAGACTTAGTCTCAATCCAACACTTTATAACTTCGGAACGTGGCGAAGGCGAATGTCATCACATCAATCCCGGTTCACCTATCCAAACCGCTGCATATTAGGTGCGTACAATAAATGCAAACAGAGCAAACCTTCATCATGAGTTGATTTAACCTCCCCATCCCCAAAGATGAACCATCAGATTCACTAACGTGGTCTGATCCGATACACCTTTGTACCTCTTCTGGGCCTTCAAAACGGAGCAATGTCATCCATGGACGTAATGAAGACGCAGTCTCACCACCCGTTTACTTTTACACTTGAATCCGTAATTTAAAAAGGCGATTCAACACTGCATCTTTAGCTCAGAGTCTCTCGCACTTAAGCTTGAGACTTTCTGAACATGAACTCCCAGGTCACTCACCTGAGGCCCATTTTGACATCAAGATTGTTGAAATCCCTGCAGTTCTAGAGACCTAGTTGAACTCTTTTAAACAAAGAATCGATCAACAGTCACTTTGTTTCCTTACTCTGAGGCCATACACATGCAAGAGGTTACAAAATCAACTCAAAGTCAAAAGAAAAACACATAAATTTTCATGATCCAACTAGAAAGGCTTAAACAATGGAACTCTGAGGTATTTTGATCCCTAGTGATCCCCTAAGCTGCGAACAACAACACTGCCTTTAAGGTTTGTTCCAAGAAGATCAGAAGTCAGGCCACCATTAGGGAAGGATTTCTTGATAACAAACGTCAGAATATTTCCTGAGGTCACGCTTAAGGAGTGGCAGAAAAGCACTCCCGCCTGAAGGGTCAGCTCTGATCCCAACACGCCACTAGGGAAGAACCCGTATAATGTCATAATACACCAGACGAAGACACACGTAGTTTTAAATGAACCAGTAAAAAGCACCTGAAGGTGGTGGGAACCCAGGCTCCTCACCGTGATATGAATTCGTGCCAATAATCAGAGGTTTGATCACACTCCCAACCCTATCCGCAAGTTGCACCGCTCGAGGTTTGAAAACCTCAGACCCCGACTTAAGTGAGGAAAGGAGAACTTCTTTCAAAGACCAGCTTCCGACCAAATCCAAGTTTGGAGCCAAGAGAACTCAGCATTACGCCTTATCCTCTCTGAGCTTTAGTATGTCACGCTTCCAAATGGCTACCTGAGTGCCTGTGCTCGATTACTCAAAAAGATTTCCGGAGACAAACTAGGTAACCTATCGTTTCAAAACAAAAATCAAGAAAGAGCGAAGGCAACAAACACGATGTGCATAATTACCTTGGAGAGAATTGGTGGGTTCACACCGGGGAGAATCGCGAAATTAGTGAGCACTTTCATAAGAAGATCAGTAAAGACAGGCGGTTGAAGAATGGTTGTTCCTCTTCCCGACAAGAACCACTACGTCAAACAAGATGGTGAGGTCAAATCAGCCGTTAGAAGAATGGGTGGGAAAAAGTTAAATGAAGCATTTAATGTACCGCTGCGGTTCGGTGAGTACACCACTTCCAATTTAACTAACTTGAGTCACAACCGCAAAGCCGTCCGTGAATCGGTCAACACCACGCTAGCAAGACGGGCGTTTTATGGTTATCAAGGAATGATGGGCGCGGCACAAAATCTTCAGGCAGACAAATATACCACCCTTCCAACCTGAGGTTTGAAACACATAAGGGGAGCTCAGAATGGGACAAGTTCACCACAAAAGCCAGCTCACCATGGGATAGGCGGGCAGCCTAACCCGATCACGTGATAGCCGGGAGGGTTAATCTGATTGTTTCACAACCAAGAGGATGGTCGAGTTCAATGCTAAGCTACGATCACACCTCGCCATACACCTCCATAACAACCACCTGAAAGAATGGAATATAGAACAGATCTAAAATCACGTGATGTCACGCAGATTGAATATTATAGTAGCTAAGAGGGTGAACCAATATTTAACGGTTATTATTACACCAGCAGTAATCATAACTCATTTTCCTATAAGACTGTCCATTGTGTAGCCTCCGCCACAATAGTGATATTGTAATGAAGAGGTAAAAGAAAATCGTCAGCATCCATTTTTGCTTTAATACACATGAATTCTTAGTGAAAGCGTAAGACCTTTTCCATGCTTATATGTAAAAGTTTCTTCTGATCTCAGTTTCTGCCTACTTTTCTAATTGAATAGATTATTTCTAGATAACCATTTTGATACATGGTTATATTAAGGACTATCTGTAATGCATAACAATCTTTTCAGTATCAAAGTTAAAATGCCTTTTTATTCCACACTGTTGCTAATTACACTTAATTATATATTCACAATCGCTTATGCTGTAGATTCAAAGGGCACTTGATTTCCCTCTCGCATGGCCGCCCGGAAGGCGGTTATTGACGATCACATTAGAGCGTTAAAATGCATCGAACGAATGCGCTGGTTAGAGAGCACGGTGGACATGTTCTATCTTCTTTTTTTCTCTTCGGTCACGTCCCGGCCGGGTAAGCCATATATATATTAAAAATAAAATAAACATTGAATTTTCCGTGAACTATTTGGCTGCTCTTCCATTATCATTGTCATGGCTAATCTTGTTTGTATATAACGAGCGCGACACCGAAGCCGATACCGGCACGACTATCATCGTATTCGAAATATTTTCCCCAACAAGTCGCACTCGAACCAACTCAAATATCAGGCCTATTCTTGCAACACTAACTTTCTGTCAACCAAATATTAACCCGCCAGTAATCAGTGAGTTATGGCACATATACATACACGAGTGTAAGATTAATGAATATTAAGTTTTATAATATTTCAAACAGGACAATAGCAGTATTATGGTCAGTGGATAAAAGTATAGAAGTAGTGTTTTATTGCCATATTTAGTCAGATCAAAGTTCCACATAACTATTTTCACACTGAATATTAAAATCAATTTTCAAATAGACATTTCAACCCACTAATTTATCGTGTGATAAAGCTCAATCCTTCCAAAGTACAAAGAGAGGACACAAGAAAGTGGAGAGGTCTCGAAACAAGTCCTAGTGGGGATAATTTACTATATTATAACTAAAGTATTTAGCTATAAAAAATATATATATGATTTCAAATTTTCTATATTTTTAAAAAATATCTTTTAAAAAATTATTTATTTATAAATCTTAAAAATAAAAACTATCAACACAGAGAACAAGCATCGCATGCAATTCCTAGGGAGGATGATGCGACATATTGATAATCCAAAAATGTCTAAAATAACTGTAAGATCCAACTCAAAGATATCACGAACAGGTAATATAGATCTGATTTAATTTCTGATCAATAATCTTTTTGGCTCAGCGTGAACCAGCCAACGTTAAACCACAAGAATAATAATAATCACATAAATCACCCATCGTGAATGTTTTCGACAACAAAACATTACTACACACATAAAATATTGACGCACAAAAAACACAAAAATTGAAGGCAAAACAGTAGTGCAACTGAAATGGCAGACTAAAGAAAACTACCTGACAGAAAAAGAAAACTCAAACCAAAGAAGAAACATAGCGGGGTGATCATGCCAATAATGTATTAAAAAGCACCTCCTGTAAGCCAAACAAGGGCCCGAAGAGGAAACAACAAAAGGAAGTGATAAGAACATCTATGATGATCTACACAACTGTAAAGCTGGATGCAAGCCTGTGTAATGATGTGAGAGAGATAATTGTGAAGATATGAGAATTTAACAGGGCCTACATTGAGTCTATTTATAGATGAACCAGAATAAGGTTAATTGAAGGATTTAGTTGAAACACCAAGTTTAGTTTGATAAAACAGTCCTGTTTTCAGCCAAACAGGGGTTTTTCTGGTTTTTCTAAGATAGTATTAGCTATACACGATTTCTTTTCGGGCCGCATAATATAGATGTAGGTTCATAGTTAAAAATATTGGAAAGGTTTTAGCAAGTGAACCAAATTTAAAAGTTTGAGTTAGAAGGAGATCGAAAGTACGTAAAAGAAGATGATGAATATCGAGCTAAGCCAGAGGACAGATATTTACTTCTCTGGCACAATCCTAATCTACCATGAATAAGAAGCCACAAACCTCAGACTTCCATCTCGTGGTCCCGTTGACAACTCGCGAATCGCGATTTAAACTGTAATATCTAAAGCTCTATATCATACTATCCCATTCGAGACCCATTGTGATATTTTTCTTACAAAGAACTATTTTCTGTAAGAGTTTTATGCAAGAGCTCATGCAACTTTCGGGACTTAAGAGCTAAATATATTAAAACCAGATTGAGTTCTGAGAGATTACAAAATGTCAGCACATAACCGACCTTTCAGACTACACAAACAAGGAGCGCCATCTTCTAGAGATTCAGTGGATCCAACATCAGGTGATAAAGCCCACAGTGACACTCCGCTGGTACATCTCACCTAAGTGTACACATGTGTAATATCACGTAAAAACACATCCAAGTGGTGGGGGCCAATTATATGATCAGCTGTAGAAACAAGTCATATCCCAGTCATCACCTACTCCCCAAAGACTGTCTGTTGGGCGTGAATCACCTGTTTATCTTCATTTATCAACCAAAGATTTTTCTTAATTTTAATATTCTTCATTACAACCATATGTTGAGGTATGGATTTCACGAATCAACTACCCATAATCCAATATTTTTACGGGCTTTATCGTCAGGGACAGAATCACTATAACTGATGTTTTGTCTTGGGACTGATCCAACTGTTAATACCTTAAATATAATTATCCTTACTCATTTCCTTAATCAAGATGACTCATTTGGATCATCAATTAACTGGTCACTAACACATACAAAGTGTTAATCACAATCCAATCCATGACACGCATCTAACACTTTAAGATAGTGAATGATCCAACAGTACCGGCACCGCTGTCATGCGATACTAAATATAATGCAATTATATCACTAGCTATGGCACGGGAGTGATGCACACTATGAAACCATTCAGATACTATGAAAAAAACAAAAAGTGGCATATCATATTTGTGCATTTAATATTCAGATATATAACTCCATGTTAATACATCGTATTACATATTATGTCATATTCACTGGAGGTTAGATCATAAGTAATAATACAACCAGCTGGCACCTGACTGATCCATCTGTACCATGGTTCTCTCTTTCACAAACATGTCCGCTTTAATCTTCCAACCATCCAGACAACATCAACCCGCGAAAACCTGAGAAATTTATTTCGTCAAACCAACCAGCTCAGCTCAGAATGCGGTGAAATCAATAGAAATCCTCTATCCTTTTCAATCCAAAGAGAGACTGAACGAAGATGGCCCCAGCTTTGCCTCCCACAGACGCACCATACCATATCTGATTACAGAGTTTCAACACGCTGAGGCCAATAGTCATGTCACATTCCCACCATTCAATTCCTAACACAAACTATTGTGTAACCTCACACTTCAGAAAAAAAGGTAAAATGATAGCTGAATTAGCAGGCATGATCACTCTACTACCCTCCAGGTACATTGGAACTTTTGACTCAGCTGGCTTCCATAGATATCCAAGAACACCCAAACGGAGGTTCGAACTATTAGTTGAAGAGGACTTCAAGTCAAAGTCATATACATTTGTAGCTTCGCAATTTTAAAGCCTACTGGATTTGCTCGTGCCTTCCCGTGCCAAATTTCTCCGATAACAGAAGCAACATCTATATAAGCATACTGATGAATTTTCCACTCACCGCTTTCAGGTAATTCAAAGAAACTCCAAATCGGTTCGACGAAGAAGTTATGACCTTCCAAAGTCGGAGGTCAGAGATCTCACCCGCACACTCTTACTCGACTTTATTCCCTTCCCAGACTGCAATTCACAATCCACAAACGTTCAAGAGTACATTATCGATGGAATTCGACTCTGTCAAGATTTCATAGAGCCCATGAAACCTGCAAATCAAAGAGTTCTGGACTAAAATTGCAGGACCTTCCGGTCATAAAAATATTCAGGGTAGCAACACCAGACAAAAGCACTGACGCAGTCTGAGCCCCTTCTCGCAAGTTCAAAATTCAACAACACTGCCTCCATGATGAATATGATGGAATCTAATCACTCTTTATTTGGTAGAAACAACAAACATCCAACTAAGTTTTCCATCAGAAAGTTATGATCTTCAAGTCAGAGGTCAGATGATTAGTGCCTAGCTCCATAACTCACTCTTACTTTCCCTGAGCCTTTCGCCAGCTCCGGAAGGCCCACTACTCTTCAAAGGCATCCGATACCGGAATCTTATCTTCAATAAGCTTTCCATACACAGTCCAAAGAAAATCTTGAATCGAGTCTTGACAAGAAAGTTATGGACTCAAGTCGGGAGGTCAAGAGGCCATGACTGGGGTGGGGCCCCACCCTTTGAGCAAATTTCTACCCATTAGACCGTATCCTTCTCCCACTGAGCAAGTCCAGTACCCACCAAATCTCCAGCACATCCAGCTGCAGAACCCAGACTGCTGAGTCATGGTCAAGAACACCCAAAAACAAAGTTCGATTTAGGTGAAAGCAGGACCTTCCGTTGAAGGTCATGCATGATCTCAGCTGACAACGTTATCCAGGTAGAATCATCTCGGCCATTGATCACTTATTACAGTCTTTTCCACTCAGATCATCATAATAACATAATCTTTAGCACTCGAGGTCCGATTTGAGAAATTCAAAGCCTAACATCAAGTTCATTGACGGGCTACAAATTTCATCGAAGGACCACCAATGTAACTTTTTATTTCCCAATTCAAAAACCAGTTCTGCAGTCCGTTAAGGGTACACTATAGTATAAAGTTCTATTAAGTCCAAAAACACAACCCAAATATTCCTCTTAGGTAAAGACAACCAACACCATTATTCATTTTAACTTTAACACATGAAATGGAAATACAAGGAAGTTGTACGAAACTAAAAGTCGCCCCTCATTATCCAGTCATCCCAGTCTTCTGATATTATAACACCTGGGGCTGTGTCCCTATTCATTCACATGCATCATTTTTTCGCCTCACACAACCTGGTACATCAGTTGAAAGTGGCCCTTGTAGGACACTAAACCAAGTGAGGAGAAAACCCTACCTCTTGAGTTTTTCAAAACTCCACCCTGGCCTCAGTAAGTCCTCGCTGGCGTGATGAACTCTCTCCTCGTCTTCCGCCCGCCTCGAAACCGCCTCGTTCAACGTTTGAAATTTAGAGAGAATGTGCGCCCTCTCTAAACTTCTCTCTTTTCTTTCCTCTTTCTTTTGCTCTTTTTCTTTTTCTCCTCCCATCCCACTGCTTAATTCAAGATGGCCAAGAGCTTGTCCTCTCACTTCATTACATGTCCAATTTTCATCTGCCATAGATTTCCCCCTTATCCTCTTTACCCATCTGTATCATAGACTTCCAATGTCAGACAGACGCCACAGGTCACCCTCCAGAAATGATAACAGCTCAATGTTTGGGACTCAACTTCACTCACATCGTGTGAGAATATCTGAAATACCTGACTATATAAGAGTTTATACTTATCTTTGGTTTTAAAATGCAATCCTATTCAGCCTGGTTCGATCGAAATTCAGATTTCATGAGATGATTCCAATAGTAGTTCATTGTCATATCCGAGATTCAAAAAATTCTGATTTTCCAATTGATTATTTTACCCTTTTTCGAATCTGATTTTTCTGTTTCACAAACTCATTCACTCAAGAAAGATCCACCAAGAGATAAAGAGAAAATATACTTTGCCACCCAAGGATACATCAAGGGATAAAAGCAACACAAACTAGGCTACTAAGGGAATCTACCCATGAGATAAGAGAACAAGAAAGAACCTTATAAGAGAATCAAACTCAGAATTGGTTATACATAATACTGGATGGTTTATATAAGCCCCTTATCTTTCCTAATTATAATCGAAACAGACCTCTCACACCAGTCCCCTAATTGTGGAATCTAAATTAAGACCCAATCTTATCAAAACAATTTGTCGGGAAATAATAAAAATAAATTTCCATTAGCGCAAAACCAAAACAACCCAAACTAGGACTTATAAACATATATGTGTAAATATGGAGAGAGAGTATATAGGTAGTATGGTAAGAGCATATTGATTTAGGTAAACTTTTCCTCAATCCTGCCATGACCATAACTCTTTCAAGTCCCTATTAAATCCCAAAACATTTCATGATCTCAATGTTTCATGCCAAATGCCTCCCGAATCTGTAAATCTCTATAATCACTGCTCCACCTCCATCAGGTTACAGCAAATGGTTCTCAGATCAATCCCCATAGTTGAGACTGCACTGGAAGTCTCACCCTGACAGATCCCAACCTGTGTTGTGATGAACTAAAATCCAAGATCAATACGCTTGCTTTACTATTGCGTTTAACTCGATCCAGAGACTAATTCATCAACCATAAGCCCAGACATCCAACTGATGCAAGGACTAATTTTATGATGATCAAAGGATTAGACGTTAAGTATCGCAGCACGGTATTTTCTTTATGGTGATGCAGAGGCGACAGACAACCCACCAGCTGAAAGAATCATCGATAAAGCCCATGGACGATGAACACACCGCCATCTGACCGATGAAACGATCGATCGATATTCGATGAGATAACCAGTATGATCATCATCGCAAAAAGATTGACGATGTCGGCGAGTTGAGATACTTCGCCACCTTGATGCAAAGCGACGCACCGACATGAGGAGGCGGGCTAGGTGGGCGGAGGGCAGGTTCAGTGCAGTGGGCCAGGCGGTTGTGCAATTTTACGTGAGGCGGAGGGGTCCGGTCCCCACATCATCACTCAAGGGCTTATATATTAATGGTAACCAATATCGATAAACGAAGATCAGTCTGAAACGCCTGGCTTACTGATGTAAGGCCTCGGCTTGAACAAATGATGTTTCTTCTTTATTTTTCCTATTGTATATTGGGAGCGTTTGAATGAACTGAGTGGTTTTACAAACTCAGCAGCGGTCTAGTTAGTTTTCCTATAAAGTATTCTAGCATTTTCCTATATTTCAAGATGAAGAAAGTGTTATGAGAGTCTTAAAGTGAGGAACCAAACAAATGAGTCAGGTCAAGATTACCTGAAAAGATTACAGCAAGATGTTTGCTTCTAAGATTATGAACTGTATATAGAACAGTTTTATAAAGGATAGAACTCATTTCACAACTATTAAAGAATCTACCAAGGATAAGAATAATAAACTTGTCACCTAAGGGAATCCAACAAATAGATACAGAACAAGAGAACAAGATATAAACCTTAAAATACAAACTTGAAAATATTATTAAACGTTGAATTTATTTTTAAAAAAAGGTACATCGATATTATTGACACAGGTCTCTCTCCTATCTCTTAATCTCACTGAAACAGGACTCACTTAGTTCCAATCCTAATTGAATAAGACCCTAATTCTACTAAAAAAACAACTTGTTGGAAATTAAATAAAACAACCTTATACTTTGACTATAAATCAAAACAACTCTTCACCAATTATTATAGATCTCATCCAACTTACTTAAGAAAATACATAAAAATCAAAATATTGATTTAGGTAGCGTTTGTTTTTTTTTTTACTTAATGCTAAATATAACTTTTTCAGTTTATCGCCTGAAATTAGGAATGACAAAGACTTTGCATTTGTTGTTATTTTAACATCGATAGTGAGTAGGATGGCACCCATGACTATTTCAGTAAAGTCTCATCCATTCAGTGATGGGTTTATTCGGCTCTTACTATAACTCAAGTTTTGAGTTATGTTTGAGTTTATTTTCTCAAATCCGTATTCACTCGTGGACGGGTCTCAGTATTGTTACCCATTTCAGCCTGATGTTTATATATTTTAAAGATTTTATTATTTTATTTTATACTCTTAATATAAATATATGTCAATAATAGGAATGTTAACAACATTTATGTAATCTATAATATTTTTTATTTGTATAAATATATTAATTAATAAAATAAAAATAAAAAAAGCAAATAAAAATAAAAAGAAAACAAAATCAAATGTAAACGGTTTGGTTTGGGAATTTTCCTTCATCTCTAATTCGCCCATTTAGTTTCTTTAAACGAGACAAGTTTGAAATTTAAAAACAAACAGTCGCAGCAAAGACTGCACTCGCCCATCCCAAACCTCCCACAGGTCATCCCGCACAATGAGTATTGCTACCCTTCCTCATCGCACGTGATTGAGTCTTTTCATTTTAAAGAGAGGTAAATGATTTTTTCCCATATCAGAAAGCCAAATATTTTCACTTTTTCTATCCAAAACTTTACACTTCAGCAAGTCATGGAAAAGCAAAACAAACATCCAAGCCGAAAAGTCAAGAAACAAACAACCCTTAGTCAAACCTCTCAAGCCTTTAACACATCATAACTACTTCATGTCCGGGCTGAAATCCAAAAATCCATTTTGATGATCTCAATGTTTCGCAACTAAATCTGAATCTTCTGTAATCAAGGTCCAATTCCCTAAAACTATTGCAAATACTCCTGCATCAATCCCATAGAGGAAAAAGAGACTTAGCCTCAAGCCCTCACCAGATAGGACTCAAACAGTAAGGAGTTTGGGAATAACAATCTCAAGAGGCTATACGCCCCTTGTGACTCACAGGCCGCGAACTACTTCGAATCCATGATCAGCAGTCTAGTCTCAACACCTAAGAACCTTTGAGAGCTATGACTAGCCATCAAAATTAAGCTTCCTCATATCACATTGATGTGCAATAAAATCGTGATAAATGATCAAAGTAGGGCATAGAAATAAGGACGATTAAACTAACGATTTATATAAGACACCACAATCAACATCAATGATCATCGATAAGTCACTGGATAATAATGGTAATTGCCAAATCAATTATGAGTATTAATGATAGTTGATAGTAGAAGGATAGATATTTATTTTGCCACCCAAGGAACCCACCGAGGGATAATGTGAAACCCCGAGAAAATCTAATTTTCTAAAAAATGGAAAAATGGTCATTTCGGTCAAAACTGATTTTCGGATCTTGGGATATCACGACGAACTGACCACCGCTGGACCGTCTTCATTAAATTCAGTTACAATACGTCGAATCCGAGACGTCGCGATCGTGCTTCGAGACATCGAGGGGTAGTGGACACTCTGGGCACATTTTGAGCGCCCCACAATGTGCAATGTCGGCCATGCGTAACGAGTCAACTCGAGCTCAGGAGTGGCCCACATGATGGCATCTCTGACTGAGGCAATCAAAGTATATGATAAATGGATATGAACCAAGAGCTGCAATGAGAAATTGACAAGGTATGAGGATAAGATGGTAATAAAATGTTAAATGAGCTTTTCCTCCATTTGCTTGAACGCAATCGAGGGTGTGGGGAAGTAATGCAGTAGAGAATCGATTTAGAGAGAAAGTCCAACTCTCTCTAGATTTCTCGCTGGACTGGGCTGACTCATCCAGATCAAGAAGAAGTTTTGTTCTACGCGGGTAAAGGGGCTGTTGGTAAGACCTCAGTTGTGGAGTTTCCTCGACAACCTGTGAGGTAGGGGTCTTCTCCTTCATTCATTATTTTGGTTTTAAGTGAGTCTTGTAATAGTTTGGAGTGAGCTTTGAGGCCGTAATGGCGATTTCCTGTGGCTCTCGTCCCAAAACTTGGGACTTAATTATTGTTGGAATTTTTGGGGACCGCTAGACAGGTCCAAACCATCCCCAATGAAACGGTCTCTTTAAACAGAATGTATTAATTATATTGGTGTTGTTAAGAAAATGGTTATAGATTTATCTCAAGGGAACTGGAACTGATGTTAAGAGAGGCTATCCACCTATTAGAAAACGATCATTCATCTGGGGACTGTTAAAATAGTCCTGTTATTGTTAATGCAAATGGTCCATATGGAGTTGTGAATAAAATATCGCTTAAGATATCACTGAATCAAAGTGAATGATCAATGCATGGCTAATTTAATGTGTTATTATGATACACATTATCATAGAAATAATCAGGTGTGAGAGCCATCGAATTAAATTGGATTGTTGAGATTAGTCTACAGAGTAATTTCGATGCATGACATAATCAATAACATGTGATTAGTATGAATTTGTTATATATATTGATTTAGATATAGATAGTACAAGTCATAATAAATACATAATATTTATGGTGTAATCGCAGCAACTCGTAAAATTAAAGATAATGGCATGAAAGAAAAAAAGAAAATGAAAATGGTTTTGAAAGAATCTCAAAGCAAGATTTTCATGACCACTTAGCTGTCCACCAGGTCATTCTGAAAGGATCATGACTGCTTTCTTGAAAATTACCAGTAATTCAACTCTGAGAGTTTGGTCTCATGAGGATTTTACCGAAACTTCCTAAGATGATGTTTTCAAGAAAAACCTTTGCTTGAAAAACGATGTTTTTCTCACATTTGGGTTTAGGTAAGGTGAGGAGTTAGTGAGGACCTCGAGAAGCCTGGAAAGTACAGTTCATTCTCATCCATATCACTGAAGATATTCACAGATCATAAATTTGCTTTGAATGCGCTATGTTGAATCATCATATGTACTCAGGTGGGAGTAACCATGTGAGGATGGTCCACGGATGGGGCATTGCTCAATTCGTCAAGGGAATCATTTATTTGTGCACAGAGCAAACAAGAAGACAAAGGTTCACTTAGAGGTCGATTTTAAGAAAGTTTATCAGGCTGAGAGTTTTTTTTGTATAAATATGTATAAATTTTAAATTTTAATATGGTTGGCTGTAGATAAGAGTGATATTAACCTTGAACTATTGTAATATAGTTGATGGATTTTTTTGAGAATTGATGTATGGGTCAATGTGGCCATTTTACTCATGTATGGGTCTCATGATATGAGACACACAAGTTTTCCGCGAGTTGATGGGTTGTCAATGGACCGGGATCGGGCGTCGTAGATAAGGAAGTGAGCTGTCAAGTCATCAAGGAATCCACCCAAGAGATAAGATAACAAAAGATATACTTCACCATCCAAGGAATCAACCAGAGGATAAGAAGCAAGGACTTGATTACAGAAGATTCGGATTCAGGAGGTTGCAAAACATTGAGATCATCAAAATGACTTTTTTGGACTTCAATAGGGACTTGGAAGGAGTTATGAGTGGTAGCGAGGTTTGAGAAGGGATTAACCTAAATCAATATTTTTGTTTTTTGTATTTTATAAGTCCTATTTTGAGTTAGGTCTTATTAGTTAGTAGAAGAGTTGTTTTTTTTTTAATTTCCTAGTCAAAGTAGGAGTTGTTTATTTAATTCCATTTAAATTGTTTATTAGAATTAGGAGTCTTATTTCAATTACGATTAGGAGACTATAATTGTGAGAGTCTTATTTCAATTAGAATTAGGAAAATAAGGGGCCTATATAAACCCTTCCAATGTACTCTTTTATTAATTCAAAGTTTAATAATATTTTCAGATTTCTCTAATAAGAGTTTTCTCTTGTTCTCTTATCTCTTTGGTGGGTACCTTCTGTGTAATAAATTAGACTGCTTTTATCCCTTGATAGATTCCTTGGATAACGATGGCAAAAAATTAGTTTAGTTTGGTGGGAAAGGTGAAAATAGGAGGAGGATTTTGCAAAAGAAAAAAATTGAGGGCTAACTAAAGGGCTGACTTAAGAGTGTTGGGACGGGTGGCTGGAGCCTATTTTTGTGAAACTTTAGAAAGTGTTTCTTTAAGTGACGTTTTTGGTTTAAATTCAAAATTTTAGAAAGTGTCGCTTCAAAAGACACCTTTAATTTAAATTAAATTTTTTAGAAAGATATAGCACGACCTTGAGTTCAAATTCAAAAATTTTCAAAATTTTAGAAAATAGACACTTTCCCCTACTGTAAAAGTGTATTATATTAGATATATCTATCTACTTTTTTTCCTTTTTCTTTTTTTGAGGAATTTTTTTATAATTAAGGAAAATGTTGGAAAAGTCACACACCAAAATGGTGAATGGGCAGAAGTCACACCAGTGACCGAAAAGCATTAAAACGCACTCAAATATTCAAGCCAAATACATTGTCATGTAATACATTTTCCAACTCAAATTAATGTATAACATCTATCACTAACAATCTCTCATCCCCTTGCACCGTAAAGTTTTTTAAGACATCTTGAAGCTGATTTATTATAGATTCTAAAGTGCATGTGGATTCTCTTTAATTTAGAACATGGATGTAATAAATCCTAGTAGGTTTGCTACTTTGTAATTCTTTATCTCACATTCAAACCTTTCCATATCTGGCGGAGGTGGGCATATAGGTATAGCAGTTGTACACTTTTTTGTTCCCCTAGGCCACAGTAAAGCAGAGTGGCATTGCCCCTAGCAGTCCCACCCATAAACTGCCTTCCCCTATCCGAGTCTGCCTCTCCAGGCCCTGCAGCTAGGCGTCTAGAGCAACATAGTTCCCTACCTTTGTAAATGAGAGCCAGTATATGATATCATAAGGTTGTGGTTACCTGTGGGTACTCCTCCGCTCCTTTCCTACCTTTGCTTTCTTCAATGACTTTACCGCATATTCCTATGGATTTTTATATAACATTGACCTTAATAGTGAAGTTGTTTGTAAAGCATTTCCCTAGTATCCTGGAAACATTTTAAATAAACACTCATTGACTATGAAATGGAACAACCTCATCAGGGTTTACTGTAAATGCAATTGTGCGACATCTCCACATACATGCTACAAGTACCTCAAAGGTTGAGCAACCACCGAGGTTTGAAGGTAACTAGTTCCTAAGTGCTATAATCTCCTAGCGGCTAAAGAAGAATGATCTATGAACCAAATTATTTTCGCCCATGGTCGTTAGTGTGCCTTTGGTGTTGGTTATCTCCTCGAATTCATGATTTAGTTATGTGAGTGGATTCCAGGCATTCAAACTAGCTCTCTTTGCATAAGGCAGCAACAAATGAACAGACCTTCCCAGCCATCTCGCCTACAGTGTTGAGAATTTGATCATTAGGGAATCCACTTTGTTGTGATTAAAGCATGGTGCAGAAACTATGATACTCCGCACCTCAATCATATGTGCATAGTAACGATGCCTTCTTCATGACCGCAGGTGTTTGGCATGTGGACAGCTCCATCACAAACAATATCTTTATTCACAATAATATCTTGAAATTATTATAGTGAAATCAAAAATAGACCAAGATGGATGACCAGGCCGAAATTTATGAACAGATTTTATTACAATCTCGAATGAAAACGAAATTAAAACTAGAAAGATTTGCATCTAATTAAAAAGACCTTTTCAAACACTACTTGTACCAATCTTTATGTTGTGCTCGATTATAAAATATACATTACAAGAGTGGAAGAACATCACCTGTTTGTTGATTCTTAATTGAAATAGATAACAAATTGAATTTGAAGATTGAATATGAAAAAACGTTGGTAGAGAGATAAGTGATGGTGAGCAATGGTACCTTTTTATGTGTGTCTTGGGTGCATAGGGAACTATCAAGCAATTGAACTATCATACTTTTATGAATAGTAGAATATTAAGAAAATAATGAAAGAGATGTACATATATGGTTAGAAGCACCTGAATCAATAATCCAACAAGATGACAAACAAGTGAGAATTATACCTACCAAATGGAATGATGATCCACCATATTCCTCTTTGGATAAAAGTGCAAGAAGCTTGTTGTATTGTTTAGGTGTTAATTGATTAGTAGTAGAAGTGGATGGAGGTGGCTCTGATTTCTTCACCTTGCTCTTTTCTGGCCATGAATTTGGTATGTGGCAAGAGTATGACCATGCTTTGACACAGTATTCACAAAAGGATGTTGGCTAACTTCTCGGTGGCAGGGAAGGTGGATTCGCATCTTGAAAGCATTGTCGTAGATCAATGGTAGGACTTGTTGAATGTTAATCTCTTGTTGTTTTCTTCTCGACTTTTAAATTGTGGATACATCAGTGAAGGAATGGCTCCATCAAGAAGGAATTTGACTTGAATAGCTAAAAGCGACCCGCGAGTCCTTGAAAGAAACTCCATGGCACGATCTTGATTTGCGATCAATAATGCTTTTAGAGTTACCACAAATACATGGAGTAGCCTTGAACAATGGAATTGAGTTTGATCCTATGAGGATTTGAGTTGTGTGAAATATAATGAAACATACATATGTTCTTGATTGAGGAAGAGATTGATTGTTTCAATTGATAGATCTTAGAAGCATTTGATTGAGAAAAAACGATCAACAAGTTTGTCAAATTTGCACCACGATTTCAGCATACAGGATACTTGGATGGATCACATAGAGATTAGTTAAGAATCAACTTCCAACCGATATTTACAACGTTCCCAATTGGAAATATCATCTTTCTCATGTGGAATTGGAAGTGACCCATCAACAAAACCCAACTTGCTTTTTGCACAAAGTGCCATTGTTATTGCACAACTCCATGGCCCATAATTGTTTCCTGTTAATAGAGGTGTAACAAGAACAGTAGAAAAGCTATCTAAGTGATGAATAGCATAAGGATCTATTTTGATAGGTATTGATGACTATGGAAGTAGTGTGGTGATCAGAGTGTTGGTGTGGATTTGCATTAAACATGATGAAGAAATACATAAAATAAATAAATAAATAAATTATTGCTCACACCATGTAGAGTGGCGAACTTTACACTAGGAGAAAATTAATGATTTTGAAATTCTTATTCATCCAATGATTTGTAATAATATATAAGGTAGATTAAAAGACAATTAAATTTAAATATACAGAAAAATATGAAACTAAGTAACAAACACATTGAATGAAACTAAAAATTGTTAGAGAATTGTTACAAAACCAAAAACCATAAAAGCGGAGTAGACTTGGTCTTGATTCTTGAGTTCGTCAGCTTACATTTGCAAACTCTCTTCATACCTATTAATCTTTTTAATGACTTAGGGGTTATTTGTTTTGACTTAATCTTGAAGTTGAATAACTCAAAGCATTAAGCTATTTGTTTAAAATTTTCTGTGACTTATTGCTATTTTTTTTTAAAAGTTATGAATATAAAAAGTGAAAATATTGGCTTTTCTATTCGGAAAGTCATTCCTTAAAATAGAAAAGCTCGTCCAGCTCTGTGAGGAAAAAGGCTAGCAACACGCACTACTAGGGATGTGTAGGAAGGGTTTGTGACGGGGTGGCTTTATCCTGACCAGTTTATTCATTTTTTCAATTTCCAAACCTATCTCATTTAAAAAATTAAACGGGGTCGGGTGGGGATAGGAAAATTCCCAAACCCGTGTTACGTTTGATTTTGTTTTATTTTTATTTTTAAATTTTTATATTTGCCTTTTATTTTATTATATTAAAGTATACTATAAAAATAAAAATATTGAATTTTATAAATTATTTATTAAAACAATCTAATTGTATTATTATTATTTATATTAGTATAAAATAAAATAATAAAAAAATATTTTAAACCTCAAATCAAGGCATAAGCGAGAATGTAATACCTAAACTTGCCTGAACTGATCTCGAATTTGAGAAAATAAACCAGAGCTTACTAAAATTAGATTCTGATTAAGCCAAACTTTCGTCCAACATCTACAAAAAAAATTAGAGTGGAATTTAGGAACCCGAAACCAAATGTGATTTCTTCATCTTCTCAAGCTGATATTTAAAAAACAAACAACTTAATAATTAATGCTCAATAGAGTACTATTCAATTATTAAGTCAAAAAAGTTATATTAATTATTAAAGTAAAAAAAAAAACAAGCGCCTTTAAAATCTTAAACCAACATTTTCAATTACAATATCATCTCAATATGAACCATGATATCCTAATTTCTTGTGGAAATGGACATAACTTAACATTTAGAATGACATAGGAATTGTTTTCAGCTGTCCATTCATACTAGATAATACTTATAATTTTCATAGTACTCATCCAAATATCTTGTAAAATCATTAATTTTTCTCAATATCCTATATATTTTCATATCTTTACCTAATAACAATGTTGTTCATGTCCTTACAACTCCTTTTCTGGAAACATCTTTCCTTTTGAAACAAAATGGGAAATGAAAAAGATATGATTTAATTATCAAAAAATTTATCTAGTAATATCATCTATCATATTAAACACTTTCTCACAGTACCCCTATCCTCCTACGTCACACAAATTGATTGAAGGCAAACTTGTGCTCTCCGCTTTAGGCTACCTAAAGAGATATGTAAACTGGTTTAACTTCCTCCATACCATATATCACTATACCATATATATATATATATATATATATATATATATATATATATTAATAATTATTTATTTCACATAATTAAGTTCAACATTAATTGTAAAATTAAAAGATAAAAAGAGAGCTATAAATTATAACTAATCCGTAGGAGATAGAAAATTACCATAGAAATCTTCAATATAAACTTTCTAAATATATAAATTAGAGAGATACTAAAAGTCCATTGTCAGAAGAAGCTCAAAATTTAAAAAAAAAATGATAAGTAAAGATTTTTCTATTAATGGATATAATATTCATCCAATGATTTACATTGTTTACACCTATATTTTATATCTACTTCCTTTTTACAGCACTTCCTTTTCATAAGTAACTACTCTCCATAAAAATTTGAGAGAATATCTAGGTATATACAATATATATATATATATATATATATATATATATATATATATATACACACACACACACACACATACACATAGAAGACACTTTAAACAATACTACTCCAAACTAAAACCTCCATATAAGTGGAGGACCACAAAGCATGATAAAGCTCTACCATGACGACTAGTTATATTTCCAAGTCTCGAACTCTGAGACCTCTGATTCAAATCAAATGAAACCGCTCCACTTACAAGGACCGATGGTATTCTAAAAATTATTTTATGTGGCTGGATTGCCTGGTGGTTGTGTGGCCACTAAATCTCGAGGTCCGTTGGCTACCCGTCAGCCATGGAAACACTAGTAGATGTCGGATGACGGACATCTCACAAAAATCGGGCGAGTCCCCTTTGTGCGGGAGCTGCATCCTTACAGTACACCCTGTCCAAGCTACATCCAGCCAAGCCACATAGGATCCAAATGAGAGTAAATAATAGTCACTTGGGCCCCTGCATCATCACTCAACCAATATATCCCAATCAAATACATATCTCATGGTTCAAGAGTTGATAATTCACTCTTACCTGAAACATATATCAAAATTTTAGAGATTCTAACACATGTATATAACCATTAAAAAGCCCTGACGAGCTTTCTTCTGCGACCTCTATAATGAGCCGTCTCCTGCGTCTGCGCTCACATTTTTGAAAATAATATCCCTCGGCAGAGGGTAGGCTAATGCTCGGTAGTGGAATCCTTTATTAAACACTCTCACCTAAGTTAAATGCTCTAATGAACATACATTTCAAAGTAAATGTAGCAGTCCTACTTGAATATCATGATCAACTCTATCAGGAGTCACTTTAGGCTCCTCCCACACTTACCTAAACATTGTAAGAAACATATTTTCAGCAAGGGAATGTTTGTTTTTGTTATGGATAAACCCTCAGGTATAAGTAGTGGGTGACCTGAGTCATTCTCTATTTAGTGGACAGCCTCGGGTCTTTCTCAGTTGGCTGACTCTGACGATTGATGTTTATATGGACTACCCTCCGATAATTATTATTATTTAGTCAACCCTCACAGGCATTATCTCAGAATCACCTCATGCACTCCTTTCATATTGTTACATGAATTTTAGTTTATATGGAATGCATATGATCTCCAATTCCAATACAATTATATAACACATGTAAATATATAATAATGCATATATTCACATAATTTAAATCACACAAACATATATGCAATTTCACAATTCATTACACCAAAAATTAGCTCGCTTGGGCTAATTATCAAACACAATTCAACGTTACTCAACCAAAAAAAAAAAAAAAACACATTAACAAAAAGGTATTTTATGAACACAATTTATATGAACAGTGAAACCCTCGGGTTACTGTTCCCGACAATTCACCAATCATCGATTCACTTTGTAAGACCCAGAATTTCACGGCCATTCAGGCCTATACACATCCTGATACAATTTATTCAACAATTTCCAAGCTCAAACACTGGCTGGTGGTGTAGAGCATACATGGGTATCCAAATAGTTCAAAAAAATTCCACATTTCGGTCTGGTGCAGGACCGATCAAGCGACCGTTCAAGGCCTCAAACCAAACAAAGCAGTTATAAAACCTTAAATAAAGTGTAAAACTACCGTCGGATATAATCTACCACCTCACGGAACTGTGAAGCTCCTCAAAACCGAGATCAGCGTATGCCTCTGCGTAGAACATCTTTCTTCTTTTAAGAGGAATTAAAAAGCGAGTATGGTTCTGCCGAAATTTAGAGAGAAGTCTCTCTCTCTCTAAAAATACGTATGGCCTACCATCTAATTCCTCTTCCTCTCACATTTTCTCCTTTGATGTTGAAGGGGAGCGACATGTTACTATTTTGGCGTATTATCATTTAATCATTTTTCCAAATGACCATTTTAACTCCCCCAAACTTGGGTTTTGAGCATTTAGCATCTCGGCCGTCCATTCAATAATCTCCTCTACCAGCTGCACATATGTAACATGAGCATATTATGTGACTTTGTCATAAGTTACAATTTTAGGCACCAGATGCTCGATGCCTCGGCGTACATTACAAACATCTTAGTTAAGAATTGACATTGTTAATAGTTCTGTGGGGCAGTTCCAGGTGAGCTCCAGTTTATCATCGAGATCGATAGAATAAATTCGTAATTTCTGTCATTACGATTTTCTTATTTTCGAAGTGAGAAATTGCGGGTTTACATTCTCCCTCTTAAAGGAATTTAGTAAAATTACGGACAATCAAAACCGCCTCACGTATACACAGCGTGCACTCTCACCATGCATGTAAGTCGAGCTAAAATCACGTACCTTCATCCACTATGAAGGATAGATGGCTGCCACTGCATGTCGTGTCCTCGCTCCCACGTTGACTATCTCTTGCCTCATAGTGCGCCACCAGCACCCTCCTGCAACTCACGGTCTTGCGTCTCAAGAGCACGATCCACGGCTATATTAAAGTACATCTTTGGTCCCTCTCGAGAGGTCTCATCGGTGTCAACCTCAGTCTCTTTAATCCTACATACATTTGGATCCCGGTGTATACTTAGGACATGGAGCGTGAAACACCTCGTGGACAGACATCTTTGGGCGATGCGCTCCAACTTGATGCATCTGATGCTATCTTCGAGTATCTCGAAGGCCCGAATCGCCTCGGCGAACCCTCTTCCCTGGCTTTTCAGACTACCAACACTCTCTGCCGGCATCACATTTCAAGAAAACGTGATCCCAGCACCCGAACTCTAGAGTTCAGGCGTCACTTTTATCGCATAAGCTCTTAAGCTCACGGTACAATGAAGACATTATCGTATCAAGCTCACCTTCTCGAGGTGTCTCTAATCGGATCTGGACCAGTGATGGAACTCTCTCCTCTGGTCGACCTGCGGTGACTACATGGTCTCCATACAATGCCTTCCTTTGCATAGTTGTTTCATTACCTTTCGCTGATAGCTGTTTATTGTATCACAATTCCACTAAAGGCAAGTGCTCTTCCTAGCCTAAGTGATGATCCGGGGCGCATATTGCGTCCTCTAACACTGTATAGTCTCTCAGATGACCATACCATCTGAGGTGGAAAGGATATACTCATCGTCAGTGTGCCCATAGCCTTTTGGAAACTCTTCCAAAAGTGCGCTGTAAACCTCGGGTCCCTATCCGACACTATGGATACTAGTACTCCATGTAGCCGAACTATCTCTCGAATATCTGACCAAGTAGAATCTCACAAAGTGGAAGGTCCCTTATGCGGTACAGAAAATGTGACTTAGTGAAGGTCCACTATCACCATCTGCGTCATGCCTGTGGCTGCGTCCCAGTGGCAGAGTGGAATCACAAAAGTCCATGTGAAAGACTCCCATCACTCGGCTACCTCCGATGTTTGAATAGCCTGTTGGTTTGGTGTTGACCTTAACCTGTGACATGTGAGACATCGTCGAACAAAGACCCTCCATCTCTTATTGCTTTATCAGTGTCTGCGACGATGAGATCACGGTATACCCCGTGCCACTGGGATGCAGCAAATCGAGGCTTGGTGAAACTCCATGAGAATCTCCTCTCTCAGAAGCCGGTCGGTGGAACAACTGCCCGTCCTCACATGCGAAGACTACTGTCAGTATGGATGGTCCAACCCTCGTCACCTGTACCTGACTATACCCGGTCTCTGATGGACACTATCTGCAAGTCACGCCTAGGACTCGAAATCACTGCTCAACGAGCCGGTGTAGCCACTAAACTACAAGCGCCTGAGTGCGCTCAGCATAGCAAGCTGGCATACGCGGTCTCGAGCATTTGCCCTTTCGAAGCTGCCTTGGCTGATCCTCGTGACTTAGGCTTAGTGCCGTACCACATTTTCCTTACGGATGGTAATGTAAAGTGAAGTCGTAATCCTCTAGGAACTCCATCATCGTTGCCTCATGTTGGGATTACAGCTGCGTGAAAATATACTTCAGACTTTTATGGTCTAAGTACACCTCGAACTCCTCGCCGTATAGGTAGTGGCGCCAAATCTTCAAGGCGAAGTCCATGTCGTGTGTGGGGTAATTCTGCTCATGATTCTTCAACTGATGGGAACCATAAGCTACTACCCTCCCAGACTGCATCAAAACACATCCCAGTCCGGCCCTCGAGGCATCCGCAATCTGCATGTACCCCTGTCCCTGTGCAGGACTATCAAGATAGGACACAGTAAGTTTCCTCTTCAACTCCACGGAATGCCTCCTCCACATGGTCATCCCAATCAAACTTGACCTCCTTCGGTCCAGCCTTGTCATAGAGCGGCGCTGTCAGGGAGAAATCTCAATGAATCTCTGTAATGCCTAGCGATCCTAAGAAACTAGAAATTATCTCGAAGGAGTGACCGGTCTCTCCTAACTCATCACGACCTCAGCCTTCTCGGGGTCCATGACCGCCCCAGTACCCCAGCACCACGTGTCCCCGAAAATCTCACCTCGATAAGCAAAAACTGCATATTCACGAACTTGGCGTCTGGTGATGGTCTCTCAACAGGCGTAACCTCAGTGATACTCATGCTCAGCATAAAGTACAGGAGTAGAGTCAGATATGTCCACGAAGACAACGACAAGCTGATCAGAGACAGGGGGTTGGAATACTATGCATAGAGATCCATGAATCTGCTGAAACCATTCATAAATCACAAAGACATCAGTAAACTCAAGTGCCCATAACGCGTCCTAAACAAGGTCTTAGGGATGTATCATCTACAACCCTGTTTGATACCAGTAACTAGTAGAAGTCTATCTTGGAGTAGACTTGCGCTCCTCTCAAGCGATCTGAAACATAGTAATCAGATCTCGGTATTAGATGCCAGGTTCTTGATCATAACCTGGCCAATACGTAGTCAATGCACGGTCGAGAAGGGTCTTGTCCTTCTTCTTTGCAAGCGGGAACTAGGCGCCCCGTAGACCAGTACACAGTGGCTCCTGAAGGCTTGGACTCAGTTCTGTGGCTCGACTAGTGTCATCTATCACAGTCATGAGATGGATGAAGTACCAGGGGTGTGACTTTGATGAATACCACCCTCTTATTGAGTAGTCCGGAGGCAATATGGGAGAAAACATCCATACTCGCATACTGCTCGAGGTGAGTCTAAAATCACAAGTCTCTCCTTGTATCTAGGGTAAGGCTCGCTAATAACCAGCTAGCGTCCACTGACACCTATAGACTATTATCTTGTTTGGGGAAAATGTCATGCTTGTCCCCATGAAATACCGATGTCGTCTGCACGTGTAGGTGGTAACCTCTCTTTCTACCGATGAATACTTTGACCTGCAGGCATCAAGCCAATCCATCCACTAGGATGACATGAACTCGACATATCAGGTGATCCTCAAGTCCACTATGAGTCAGAGTCCGAGATCCTCCAACTACTTAGCCTCAACATATTATCCTATCCTGCGCCTAATCCTAGGGGAGAACTCACATACAAAGGCTCTCTAAGGTCTCGACCTCTAAGCCCCGACTCTATCAGGCGATCTGACTTGTGGATGAATCTCTCTGTGCATACTGACGCAGATCAAAATAACACTCTTGCCCATAGGCGAGATAGCAAAACGTGCCTGTATAAGCGGTTGATCTGGCGACTCGGCTGCGGTGTGATGCGCGTGAACACGCCTGAACCCTTGATGTCCCACCTTGTGGGCCTCGTCCGCCTGCTGCCCATACTCGGCCTCTCGGGCTGCACCATGGCCTCAGGAGGTGCGGTGCAGCTCCACAGAAACTAAAGCAGCTCCTGCTGTCAAATTTGTGGGAGAATGTCTTGTATCCTCCTCTGTCCTCTGTATGCGGGGCTCTTATTTGTCCATAGGCTCTAGCAAGGATGCTTAATACCGAAATGATCCTACTGCTCATCAAGAGCTGCCGACAGTAGTACTTTCTGCATTGCCCGCCCCGGCCGTGACTCTCATCATCCACGGCCCCGGATAGCGACTTTCAGAACCCTCGTGAACTAGAAGCTCTCTTTGCCTCTCTGAGCCCAGGAAGAGCTGACTCCTTCCTCTTTCTAACACCCATAAAGTGCTCTGACATCCTCGATCTCTATGGTCGAGGTTGTCTGACCATGGAGTCCATATCACAATAGACGAAGTCCCTATGATCTTAGCCCCGAATGGACAACAGTGGCCCATTCTGAATCTTCTAACCTTGGCCATTCGCAGCACGTAATCATCCAGCAAATGGGCTAGTAGCTCTATGAACCTAGCCACATAATCCATCACAGTCATCACCCCTGCTTGACTCACAGGAACTCTGACTTTTACAGCACCTGTAGTCTATGAAAAGTACTTACCATGAACAACTCTTGAAACTCTGCCCATGTCACCAGCCTCTCAGTCTCACAGGAGTCCTTGCCGGAGTCCACAATGCAGACCTCGCCCTCTAGCTGGAGCAGCTAACTGATCGGTCGCGTCGGAGAGTAACCTCCGTAGCCTCCCAACACCTTCTCGTCTGCATAAACTAATGAGTGCGCCACCATCGGATCTCGCCACACAGCCAGATATCGGATGAGTGCTTGAGGAAGGAAGGGAGGAGGAAGGCTGGCGCATGTACTGTGCATCGGATGTACGGAGTTCTGAGGACCTCCACGACTACACACTACTCGGCTTGTGCTATAGCTGCATGGCCACCTACGGCCTCTGAAAGATCTGGTGAGCCGAATAAATTGGTTGTCAAATGTGTTGTTTTTGACAATACCCAGTGGATGCCTCAACGTCCTCGTCTCGACTAGCCATCTACTAAATTTTAAATAATGAGTTAAATACAATCTTTGAGTATCTCTAGAGGCATAAACACGGCCCGAGACATGACTCATACTCGAATACAGTTCATATAATATGTCCACAGCCTTGCTCTTTTAATGGGAATAACTAATTCCACATGTTAAATCATTTTATCCACAAAAAATTTTATTTTCGAAAATTTCATTTTTCCAAAATTTTGTCTCTCATTTTTATTGATTTTATCTTATTTTATTTTATTTAATTAAAAAAATTCGAAAATTTTTTTTATGACGATCATTCATAGGCAGTACCCGACCAGTCAAACTCGAAACGATCTTGAGTAAAAAGCTAGGTCAAAGCGAGTCAGTGCCTGAGCACCCAACTTAATGACCAGTACACACAATTTACTTGCAGCATGTGGCGCCCCCGAGCAGAATATCATGTTAAACTACCCGAATCTTTGAGGAAAATCTATCGTCTAGTGTTAGGGCACACACATAGTAAATATGACCACTTAGGATTTATTTATATACTCATGCAGAAAATAATAATCAACTATATTCTCATAGTTTCCATGCACCAATTCTAAAAGGTATACATATTTACAAAAATATTTTCAGCCACACTGACACTTCTCAAGCCATCTCAGGTGGTCTCTGCGGATGTCTCTGTGCACGAAAGGGGTCCAGTAAGTTGACGAAGCTAATTATGAGATTTTCCAACAGAGAGGTTGCTTTCCACCAAAATGCATATGCAATGGCATATATAAATGATCAATCACATTCCATACAATTATTTACTATTATGTAAGTATCTATATCATGCATGAGATGACACCCCTCATGTCTAAACACTGGTCCCAACCGACTCCCTCACACCTGGAATGCCAAGCGTGAATAAAACCAGTCACACACCAGGACTAAACCATTGGAGACCCTCCAATTTTATTTATCAAAACCTTTTTCCTTTTCTTTTGTGGGTACTTATTGATTTGGGTTCTGCTGGGGCCTTCGCACACCTTTTCAACATTTTCTGAACTTATCTGAGTTATAGTAACCGTGAATAATATGTGGGACTTTCACCCTGGGGGAGAGGATTTACACAGCACTCGCGAGAAGCATGTAATTTATCGTTTGGTCTTTTACACTCGCATGGATCTCTACCTTGGAGCGTTGTCAGTACCCCAAGTTCCCGACCCATTCATAAATGTGGTGAGATGCCTACTGCACCCGGGCGTATCAGTGTGACCGTGCATATGTATTGCATAATGCTAATGCATTTTCCTCATGTTGTGACGCCGATCCAGAGTCGACAATGCAGATCAGCCGTAGTACAAGTGGATGTGGGGTTGCCCGGCCACTTCAAAATCGGGCGGAGTCAGCATGGAGCTCTGCCAAATCTGATTACTGCTACTTTTTTAATCTGACAGTTCCACAGTATAATCCCAACATGAAATTAAAATGACTCTGACCCATGTATAATACTCATCCACAATGTCCAAACTGTCAATGGTTTCAAGAGTTAATAAACTACTCTTATAAACATATATTAAAATAAATTCTAATACATGTAAACCACTTTGACCACATCCCGGCTTTCTTCTAAGCATTCAAGGACGAACGCAGTCTCCACAAACCCACTTTATTTTTGTAAAGGGGGTCCCACGGCGGGGAAGGCTAGAGCTAAAGCCTCGAGTAGAATAGCCACTAGAAGTCAAAATTCTTTCAGCCTTTAAGTGTTGTGCGATGTTGGCAAACACACATTCCAGCGAATGCATGATCCTACTTGATCTCTACACTTTGACCAGCTCAGTTAGAGGTCTGCCGACTCTCTCACCTCGCCTAAGCCTTGCATGAGAATTTATTGTTTTGTGTGGTGACAACCCTCAGTGTATATATATATATCAGTGTGTTGCTTCAGACAGTTAATCTTTTAAATTTGGACTACCCTCCGATAATTAATGTTTTTAGACAGCCCTTGAACCATTTTCTCTAGGCTAGTCCCACTTTTTAACTCTATAGTCCACAGGATGAGTAGATGCATACAATTTGTACAGTCTATCTACTAATGCAAATATGCTTGCACATATTTGCTATATCAAATCACACAATCATATCATATAATTTTCATTTCAAACCCCCTTGGTAGCTCACTTTGGCTAATAATCAAACCTGACAATTTAATTTTAAATCACTTGGCGAACACATATTTTCACAATTTATAATTTTAGAACCTTTATTTAGGAATAGTGAAACCACCGGTTCTTATTCAGAAAATCCTGACTCAGCGGTTCACTTAGTGAACCCGCAATCCTGGCCATTCCCGGCCCAATGCATACCAAACAAACATTATGCACAAATTACACATTTGCACCTCCTTGACAGAGTACCCATTACCACATTGCTCGATTTTTGTTTCAAAAAATTATATCAATTGGTCAAGGTTTGAGGGGCCGTCGGGCAGTACCTCGCGCCGTTACACTCTGACGTCGACAAAGCAGCCAAAATAGGAATAAAACTCAAGTAGGGAGAAACCCCTACCTCTCTTGTGGGGTTGTCAAAACTCACAAATCCAGTCCGTGCTTTGCTCACGTAGAGCGTTTTTCCTTCTCGGCCGAGGCCGTAGGCGATTGGTCGTCAGTATTCACAGAGAGAAGTCGGAGACTCTCTCTGGAAATATAATTTCGTTTTCTTGCTTTTTTTCCTACTGCATCCCCCCTCCTTTTTGAGTTTCCACGTTTTGGCCTTTTTGAATTGGAGAAGAAGGTCATGTTCACTATTTTCTTTTAGTCACGCAAATCAATTTCAGAAATGACCATTATGTCCCTCTTTTGATTTTGATGTGTCAAGCACTACCTCGGCCGTCCATTTTCATCATTATCATATTTACATGGGTATGTCATTTACATGTGACTCGTCGCATCGAAAAAATTGTTCTGACACCCCAGATGATATACTCGGCGTGTAAATTCCAACTATCTCGGAATTCGACGAAATTTTACGTGCTAGCTAGATTTTGCGAGCGATTCAAACAGTGCAATCGTTTTGTCATCGAGATCAAGAGAATAAGTATTACTGGATTTTAACGAAATTACAATTTTTATGTCGAAATTACAATTTTGCTCTTTTTTGAGAAATTGGAATTTCGGGTCTTGTCAGCAAAGAATTTACGTCCGAAATTTCAGAACAATCACAATCACTCACATGCATAATACAGCGCACTCTATCATGCATGTAACTAGCCATTTAAATCTTAAGACTAAACCCACGTACCTTCATCACTATGAAGGATAGAGTGGCGCATCGTGTCCTCGCGGCTCCCCGCGTGGACTCCTCCACTCCATCGTGGCGCCCATAGCACCAGCACTAGCCTCGCGGTCTTGCGTCGCCAAAACACGATCCTGCGGCTATCAACAATATATATCTTTGGATTCCTCCTGAATGTCCCATCGGTGTCAATCTCCATCTGTCACAATCACTTACATGGCTGGATCTGGGAGGTACTTCGCCAGAGCATGGAGGCGTGAAATACCTCGTGGACACGACATGCAGTGACCGCTACATAGCCGTCTACATAATTGTGCCTATATCTGAGTATCTCGAAAGTTCAACTAAATCTCGGCGATGGCTTCCGTGCTTCTTAGGAACGACCGCCTCTTAGGCATCACCTTCCAAGAAGGCATGATCCCCAGCCTGAATAAGGGTCGGCGTCGCACATCCATGGCTCTTACATTAAAACACAGGCCGTGAGAAGGCGTGTTGTCGTATCAAGCTCACCTTCTGGAGTGTCTACAATCATCAGGACCCATGATGGATCTCTCTCCCACCTCGGTACATCCTAACAGTGACCTACGTGGCCTCCCATACAATGCCTCACTGAATTTTCCATCAGTACTTTTCGCTGATAACTATTGTTTGTAGAGCGGAATTCCCACTAAAGACAGTGCTCTTCTACCCTTATGATCCGGGGCGCTGTGCGCGGCATGTCCTCTAACTGCATATAATCCTCCACAGTGACCACATTATCCACCTGACCCTTTCTTGGTGTATAGCGCTAACCTCCAAGGTCACAATGTTGACAATCCAATGGACCGTCAACTGGTCCATATAGCAGATGACATCCCTATACCCGAGCCATTTATGCGGCCCAGTGTACCTAATGCAATTTCCCAAAGGGGTATCAGGCTCTCGAGTCACCCCGGGCTCCTCGCATCACTTTCGGCTCTAAGTGCGTGATAGCCATGTCAGTGTTTTATCACCGAGTCACTCCGACCTATCCTCGACCTAAGTCTATGTGATGCCCGACCGTCGTTTCATTTCGGGTAACATAATTCTTTGGCTTACACTTCAAGCCTATTACGGTCTACATGAAATTCGGGATATAGGATTTCTTCTGGCACAACTCCGGATTCTCACCTTGGGGATAATTTTTGGCACCCAGCAGCACTTTAATTACTACTTTAATTCACTTTCATTTCTCGAATCAACTATGAGTCTTCATCGATGTGGGCCCCAAAGACAAACTCAACCCACACTCACCATGAGTGGTGAATAACATACGTGCACCCACACCCGAGGTCCCTCACCATGAGTAATCCTGAGACCTCTCTCATCTCATAATCCGACCTATCTCGGTCAACTCTCACCCTACATCCTAGGGAACAGATCTATTCCCCGGCTTCCTCAAAAGGTCTTAACCTCTAAGCCCACATTCAAGGTCGTGTCGGTTATGACAACCCGGCTAAGGTTCCAATTACTGACAACCCGATGGCTATCCACTTCATCCGTGTCAACCCTGACATCAACAACCAATAGGTCTACTACCCTAAAGTCCACCACGCTCACGCGCAACCCGATCCGTCCCCGACTCGACCCACACTCCGCCCCTTCGCCAATCTCGCCATTGGAGTATTTCAGATAGCACCTAGAAACGAAACTAGTTCCTCCGACCCGCACTCAGTGGTGTGGAGGAATGAACTCGTATACCCCCGTCCCACGGCTAATCACTGCAGATTGTCCCAAAGTCTCGGGATCCCTATCTCCGGGGCAAACCCGTCACTATGCTCAATCCTAGCTCCTAGTCCTCAAACAAGGTGAAGCGTGTCTTCGCCTCTTCTCCGAACTAGGAGAAAGCTGATCCTCCCTTTTGTTACCAACACCCGTATCCCGAGTGTTCCAAGTATCCTCAATCTCTCTCTCTATGGTCAGGGCCGCCCCAACCATGGAGTCCATGTCTAGTAGGCGAAATCCATAATCCCGCCCGAACGGACAACTTCACCCCCATTCGAATCTCCGTAATACCCAACCTAATCCCAAGAAACCACGCACTTCGAAGATCGACATTTGATCTCTCCCAACTCATCACCGCCTCAACCTTCTAGGCTGGGTCGATCGACACTCCCGGGTGCCGACACCACGTGTCCCAAAATCTCCCCTCGCAGCTAAAACTCGCACTTATCGAACTTAGTACAAATTGATACCAAGTCGATGGTCTCTCAACAACTGTAACACAATCCTTAAGTGATACTCATGCTCCCACTCCGACTGGGAGTAGATCAAAAATGTCATCCTTACCTAAGACTACGATAACCGATCTAGATAGGGTTGAAGAATTCTATGCATGAGATCCATGAATGCCGCTGGCGCATTCATCAATCTAAAATGGCATCACCTTAAACTCAAAGTGCCCATAACGCATACTAAACGATGTCTTAGGGATACTTGTCTCCCTAACCCTCAGTTGATGGTAACTAGTGCGAAGGTCTATCTTGGAGTAGACTCGCGCTCCTCTCAACTGATCAAACAAATCTTCAATCTTTAGCTGGTACCCGATTCATCAGAACCCAAATCAACGCTTATAGTCACGCATGGGCCAAGGATCTTGTCCTTTCGCAACAACCGAGCGCCCATGGTGAAGTGCCTTGGCCTAATGAACCCCTTGTCCACTAGCTCCGTGAATCGGACTCTCGAGTTCCCGCAACTCAACTCGGTGCCATCCTATGAGTCATAGAGACGTGGTGAAGTACTAGCGAATCCCCGATACCGGTCTACATCCCTACGCTGAGGTACCTGTGCAGTCATCCGAAAAAACATCCATATACACTATCCGAGGTAGATCTAAGTCCGGGTCTCTCCGTCCTCTAGGGCTCTCTACCAACCCGCTTAACTCGTCCCACCACTTGACTGTATACCCGGTCAGAAAATCGTCATGCTTCACCCCCGAACTACCATACGAGTACCGTCCCGTATAGGCGTAACCCTCCTACGGCCACAATCGATAACGACCCCGTGCCGGCCACCAATCCACTCGTGATGACACGAACTTGACGTATCCACATCCCTGCCCATCAGGAGTAGAGTCCCAGATCTCCAACCGCAACTTCGACATATCATCCTTATTCGCCCTAATCCCTGTGTGAGAATTCACATTACAACGGTCTCTAAGGTCTCTGTGAGGTCCTGCTCCATTTCCCACCATATTTCCAGCTCATTCTAGCTATAACGCAGTTAGTCTAACCCGGGTCGGTCGAGGTAATCTCCATGGCCTCTAACACCTTCTCGATCTGCATGAACCAATGGTCGGCCACCATCGGATCTCCTCCCCCTGTGAATGTCGGAGGAAGATGCGTCCTAAACCTCTGGGGGTTACTAGGATCTCCCTAACTACCTACTATGCTAGCTCAGGCACAGCGTACTTCGCAACACCTACGCCTTTACAAAGGCCCGTCGATCAAATGCCGGCGGCCTGTCAATTGCTCCGGTGCCCGACCTCAGCGCTCCGGACGTCCCTACGTCCTCGGTCCCTACGAGAGCCACTACACCACACAGGCAACAAGAATCATTTAATTTTCAATTCAGTCTAACTAGTAATGCATGACATTAATAGACTTCGACAACCATGAACTCGACCTCGCTCATTTAAGTGATACAAATTCCAACCACTCAATTTATTTATTTCAATAAGGTTCTAAGCTCTCTTGTTCATTTCAGTATTCAAATCCCTAAGGTCATAGTTCCTAACCTTAGCATTTCACCCTTTTCCTATATACATTACACCATGCATATAGTTTCCTACGCAAACTACCAAGAATCACGATTTCAAATGGTAGTTAAATACAATACAAGATTCCTAAGGCCTAAACACAAATTCGAGACACTCACCAATCATA
Organism: Tetrastigma voinierianum; assembly: GCA_016808115.1. NCBI lineage: Eukaryota > Viridiplantae > Streptophyta > Magnoliopsida > Vitales > Vitaceae > Tetrastigma > Tetrastigma voinierianum. The sequence goes on along the minus strand of JAEQBH010001399.1, from coordinate 70,365 downwards.
CATAACTCAAGCATACGCAATCAATTTTTGCATTTAAATATTGTTTTCTTAACAAAATTTGACTTTCAAAATTTTATTTTTCGAAAATTTTATCAAATTTATTTGATTTTTATTTTATTTTAATTTAACTTAATTAAAAAAAAATTCGAATTTTTTTTTTTTTTAACAAGAAATATTTAATGACTCAGAACAGACGAGTCAAACTGTTCCAAAATCGAAGTCAGATCGAGCCGTGCACAGTTGCACCAACCCTGCCCACTGACGAAGGCCAAGACGCCTATCCTCAAGGCAAGACAGTATCGCCTGTGCCGCGCGCATGCCGTGGTCGCGTGGCCTCGAGGCGTTGTCGCAGGGTGCTACCGCCGTAACAGAGCATCGCCAAACAAATGGCTCGGCCGCCGCCGCGCCGCCGCGCATCCCTACTCTTGCGCCCCGCCCGCGCCACTCGCCGCGCCCCGGGCCCCGAAGGCCTCACACAGTCGCAGCCGCCACCGCACGCGCTGGGCCTCGCCCATACCTCGCTGCATTGTGTCGTAATACAATGCTAAGCCTTCAAGAAATTTTCAAGTCACACACACAAATATGATTGCAATATTAAACTGTTATTCAATTAACCGTATTGCAATACGCTTCTCCCAGCGCTCATTCTTACTTCAATACACTCCAGTGTATTGCAACCCAATTTCAACCTTCTAAGCTTAATTTCTCGTAATATAATACAAACAGACAGAGAATACAATCTTCACTATAGTTTTTTCCACTCCCTTTACGCGTTGCAATACAATTTGGAACCTGTACAATTCTCACACATAACTGGCAAAGAGCCCAATTCAAATTTTTTTTTTCTGCACAAATTTTTTTTTTCGTTTTTTCATTATAATAATAATTATTATTATTTTTTTCCAGCAAGTGGAAAAATCACTAAAATCATTTTTTTCCATTTTGAACACTCAAAACAAATTTATAAAAATTTATTTTTTCACTTTTCTTCACTCTCACACCTCAGAAAATCCTAGAAAATTATTTTCTTCTCTCCTCTTAACCAAATAAATTTATCAAACTTATTTTCATTTCTAAACTCTTCTCATTTTCCAACAAACCCAAATAAATTTAGTAAAATTTATTTTATTTAATTTCCTTCGCTTTACACCAACCAACACTTTCACTCTCAACCAAATAAATTTATAAAATTCATTTTCTTTTCCAGCTTTTTCACCTGGTAAATTTTTCTCCACTCCAATAAATTTATAAAAATTTATTTCCTTCCATTTTCTTCAATTCTCATCCAATAAATTTATTAAAATTTATTTTTTCTTCATTTTCATTTCCAGTTTTGTACACTGTACCACTCAAAATATTTTCTAACATATTTTCTACACATTCATGTGCTAATCACCAAGCACACATACAATCTCAACACATAAAACATGGCATACACACCATCATATAATAATTCACCAAATCACACAAAACACATCAACACATGCATGTAGTGTCCTAGTTTTGTCCCGTGATTTCCTAGGTAATCTCATACCTAAATCGAACATCGAACCACACCTAGTGGTGATGCTCTCACTCAACTAAGGCCTAAGCCCCAAATCCTCAATCTACGGTTTCCTATACCTATACTCCACATCAAACCACCTAGTGGTGATGGTTACCCAACCCGAGCTCCTAGGTATTCAGATACCTAAGCTCGATACCAAGTCGTGACGCCCGATCCCGTGGGGTCCGCTGACTACCCGTCAACTCGGCTGAATACTACGGATGCTCCAAGTTACCCGACACCACTTTAAAATCGGGCAGAGTCTCCTTTGTACGGAGAGCTCTACCCAAATACAGTACCTGCATATACTTGTCCCAAACAGTCCAATATAATCCCAACATGAGTAAACGCCTCGCCCATAATACAATACTCATCACAATATGTCCAAACTATATCCAATGGTTTCAAGAGTTAATAAACTACTCTTATACAACATATATTAAAATACTCAAATTCTAATACATGTAAACCACCACAGCCACATCCCGGCTTTCTTCTAAAATGCCCTCAAGGATCTAAACCGTCTCTCGCGCGCTCCCGTACTGCAAAAGGGGGTCCTACGACTCCGGTGAGCTAAAGCTCGCAGGAGAATCGCCTAAGCGGGCTACTCACCACCTAAGTGTCGTAAGTGTTCCATCCTAAACACACATTCAAGCAAATGCATGATCCTACTTGAATGTTTACATGACCAACTCAGATTCCGAGTCCTCACCGACTCTCTCACACTCGCCTAAGCCTTGTATGAAAATTTATTGTTTTATTAGTGGACAACCCTCCGATGTATATATATATATCAATTGGGCCGCTCCAACGATTGATATATTATTTGTTTGTGGACTACCCTCCGATGAATAACTGACCGCTCCGACGATTGATATTTTAAATTTGACCACCTCCGAGCAATTAATGTTTTTAATGAACCCCTCCGAACCGATTTTCTCTAGACCTGGTCCCACGTGACTAACTCCTATACCCTGGGGATGTTCCAAGGCATATGGAAATGCATGTATGCCATCACGCTTCAATCACATGCAAATATGTAAACCCGCACATATTCACATAATATCAAATCACACAATCATGTCATGTACTTTCTATTTCAAACATATAAAATTAGCTCACTGGGCTAATAATCAAAAACGAGCAATTTAATTTAAATCACTGCCAAACACATATTTTCACAAAATTATAATTTTAGGAACATCGCTTTCTGAATAGTGAAACCCTTAAGCATTATTCCCTAAAATCATTAAATCAATGTTCAATAATTTAGTGAACCCAATCCACGACCATTCTACCTAATGTACACTGCTACAAACATTTAATGCACAAATTACACAAACTGCACCCAAACAGCCCGTACCCATACATGGCTACTCCAATTTTTGTTTCAAAAATTATATCAATTCGGTCCCAAGGTTTGGGACCGATCAGACGGCCCCTCACGGCCTCATTCTACTCAAACATCGATAAAACACTTAAAATAGGAATAAAACTCAAGAGGGGAGAAACCTCTACCCTCAGGCCACAAAAACTCACAGTCTTGAGTCCACACGTAGCTTGCTCCTCGTAGAACGTTCTTTCCTACCAAGACCGCCTGACGGCCGGACGGTCCGCATTTCTAGAGAGAAGGAGACTCTCTCTGTAACCACCATTTTCGCTTTTCTCCACCTACCGCATCCCCTTCCTTTGATTTCACGCTTTGGCCTTTTGAATCAGGGAGAAGAAAGGTCATGTTCACTATTTTGTCTTTTAGTTCACTTTAAACGACTTCGTAAAATGACCATTATGTCCTCTCTTTTACCGCTTTGATATTCGACACTACCGTCGTCCATTTTCATCATTTATCTACCATTCCCCATGCATTATGAGTATGTGTTCATATGTGACTTTCGTCAGATCGGAATTGCTTATCAAGACCAACCGCGATAAACAAAATGTGTAATCCCAATGATCCACCACGAAATTTACGTGTAAGTTAGCTAGATTTCGTGAGACGATTCCAACGGTGCAATCCGTTTCGTCATCCGAGATCTAGAAAATAAATTACGGATTTTTAACCGAAATTACAATTTTGTCCTCTTTCCAGAAATTGGAATTTCTCGGGTCTTACATTACATGCATGAATGAGCACTACATGAAACATTTACACACCATGGACAATTATAATTTTTACATATAATCTACCTCCATGCAAACCATGTTAATACTTCAATTAGCATGCATCAACATCACATTTCCACACACTGCATGTTATTCAAGCAAGCCATAACACATAACTAGGTCTCAAAGTTTGGACCATTCAACAGGCACTTCACCGCGCCTTCACAAACATGAACCAATCCGGCTCCAACATTATTTTCTACAACAAACCACAAACACCTAACTTTCGCCTAATTAAAACCCTAATTCCCACAGTCCGTGCAACCGGTCATGGAATCCATAATTTTAGTCCCAAGGCTCCTGGAACTGCCACATAGCTCCTAAGGCAACTACCTAATATAAAGCCTTAGGCTAGCAAACCAAGAGAAAATATCCTACCTCTGAAGCCTTGGTCGAAACTCCAACTTTTTGGTGTCCACACGTAGATCCCACTGCGTGCACCAACTTTAGTACTCGAATTGTCGAACGTCGACCGCCCGAAACCCGGAAAATCTTCTTCCTTTCCCTTTCCTCCTTTCTCCTTTTCCTCCCTTTTTTCTCTACTGATTCTTTTCTCTTTTTCCTTCTTTTCTTTCTTTCCTTCATTTTCGTTTCTATTCTTTTTCTTTTCATTTCATTTTCCCTTCATTTCTCCTCATTTTCTTCTTTAGTCATTTTCTCCTTTTGAGCCACCACCATCCTAATAAAGGGGATAAATTGCCTCCCCCATTTCCTCAAATTAGCACATTCTATTTTTCCATATTTTTCTCTTATTTTTCTTAAACCTCACATGACATCACCACACTTGCTCAATGTGAGCCATGATTCCTTTTCCACACATGGCCAGACAGAGCCATTCTTTCGCGACTACATACTTGCCAAGTGTCATTCTCTTTAGGATGCCATGTGGCATCCCCTAACCTTTCGCCATTTGTCATCCGACACCTGACGCCGAAAAACGCTGAATCCCGAATTAATCTTTAATCCAACGAAATTCGACGTGGTAGCTAAATTTCGCAAGACGATTTCAACGGAGACGTCTGTTTCGTCATTCAAGATCTAGAAAAATTCCTGATTTTCATCCGAAATTACTATTTTATCCTTTATCCAAAATCTTGGATTTTCTCGCTTTCACACACCAGGCCCAGCAAATACAAGACATCGGGTCGCGGTCGCAGTCTATCGGCCGCGGTTGCAACGCACGCTACCGCTACGATGCCATACTTGCCGCGCGCCCCTCGCCGCGCCCCGGCACCCAACGCCTACACAAGGCGCCCAACGCCTCGCGCACCTTCGCGCCTCGCAACACTGATGCCCTGAAACGGGCAAGAGCCCATTTCAGTCTCCGCACCCCATTTCTTTTTCTTTTTTTTTCATTTCTTTCCGCAAATACTGAAAATACCCAAAAACATATATATATATATTCTTTTTTCCAATAAACCAAATAATTTTATTAAAATTTTATTTTATTATCCACTAAACCAAATAAATTTATTCAAATTGATTTCATTTATTTTCGCTCCAGCTTTTACACACCGTAAAACTCCCAAAATTTCCGAACACACAATGTGTCATTGCACGGCAACTTAAATAACGCCAACACATAATTCATGTTATGCATTTTTTTCTCACACAACACCATCAACACATGATCACACACAAAACACACACAGGCAAAGGTCCTAGTTTTGTTCCGTGCCTTCCTAGGTAATCTCATTCCTAAACTTACATCAAACCACACCTAGTGGTGATGTTCTTACACCTCAAAGACTATGGCCTAAGCCCAAATCCCCTCAAGCCCTAGGTAGTCCTATTCCTAGGCTCAGATACCAAGCTGTGACGCCCCAAATCCCGGGGGTCCGTTGACTATCCGTCAACCCGCGGAAACACTCGTGAATGTCGGGTGACCCAACATCTCTCACAAAAATCGCGAGTCCCCTTTGTACAAAGGGAGCTCTACCCTAGTACATAACCTCGTCCCAACATCCAACGACTACATAAAGGTCCAAATGAGAGTAAATAATGGCCACTTGGGCCCCCCGCATCATCACTCAACCAATATATCCCAATCAAATACATATCTCATGGTCTCAAGAGTCGGAGCACTACTTCGTATACAAACATATATCAAAATTCTAGAATTCTAATACATGTATACATAATAAAACCAGCCACAACCCGACTTTCTTCTAAAGCGGCCTCTATGATGAGCCGTCTCGTGCGCCCCGCACCAAAATAATATCCTCGACAACAGCAGCTAATGCTCGCAGTGGAATCACCCCAATTAGGCTACTCTCCACCTAAGTGCATATGCAATGCTCAATGAAAACACACATCCGCAAATGCGTGATCCCACTCAATTTCTACATGATCAACCCATATCCCGAGTCCTCGACCGACTCCTCACACCCTGCCTAAGCCACGATGAGAAACCTTATTTTCAACAAAGATGTTTGTTTTTATTTATGGACAACCTCCGATATAAGTAGCTGACCGACTCCAATATTCTATTTAAGGACAACCCTTTCGATGTATATCAATCAATGAATTCGACGATTGATATTTTATATGGACTACCCTCCTATAATTATTATTATTTACTCAACCCTCCGAAACTATTCTCTCAAGAATCACCTCATGCACTCAATTTATTGTTCTGGTGCATGATCTAAATAAGATATGGAATGCATGACGCTAATTCCAATACAATTATATAACACATGTAAATATATAATAATGCATATATACACATAATTTAAATCACACAAACATGTCATGTAATTTCACAATTCATTACTACAGAGGCCTCTAAATTTCACGCTAATTATTTCAAACACGAAAGAATTCAACTCTACTACTCAACCAACATATTTATTTCAAAAAATATTTTGTGAACACTATTTATATGAACAAAGGAAACCCCGGTTACTCGCTCCTCGGCACCACCAATCACCTGGCTCACTTTAGAACCCGACTTCACGGCCATTTTCGGCCCTATACACATCACAATACAATTTATTCAACAATTTCCAACCTCAACACCCAAACAGCTTCTCAGGTAATGTCACAGATCATTCAAATGATTTCAAAGGGCCTCACATTTCTCATTCCCAAGTTTTGGGATCATCAAACGGTCGTTCAAGGCTTCAAACCAACCGAAACATTATAAAAACACTTAAATAAAGTAAAACCAAGAGAAGAGCAATCCTCTACCACGGAGTTTGCTTCGAAAATCTCAAACCTGAGTCCACGCCGCAGGCCCTCCGCGAGGGAATGCGCTTCCTTTCCAGTTCAAGCACTCCGACTGGGCCGGGATTGCCAAAAAATTTGTATAGGTTTCCCTCTCTCTAAAAGAAAATTGCCATTGTAGCCTATTGCATCTAATTCCTCTTCCTCTCACATTTTCTCCTTTTGATATTTGAAGAGACGACATTATTCCCTATTTTGGCATATTATCATTTAATCATTTTCCAAAATGACCATGTTGTCCCCAAGCTTTGGATTTTCACTTTGCACTATCTCGCCCATTCCATTTGATCACTTCACCATGCACCTGATTAATAATGAATACATATTATATGTGACTTTTTTCACATCAAATTTTGTTTTCCGGCACCCGATACTCGATGCCTCGAAAAACGTGTAAATTACGACTGTCTCGGAATTCCACGAAATTCGACATGGTAGCTAGATTTCGCAATACGATTCCAACTAAGTGGGAAATCCTCGCTTCATCATCCGAGATCTAGAGAATAAATTTCAGAATTTTTTACCGAAATTACGATTTTACCCTTTTTCCATAAATTGAAATTTCTCGAGTCTTACATATTGAGTTTAAAAAATAGGCGCGCAAGCCCACTCTCCTAAGCCCAAGATGCAAGATTAAAAGAAGACTTATATGCACTAAGAAACGCTGTGTTCTTGGCATAGGCCCAAACTGAGTTCTACCATCCACTCCCAAGGGCCAGAATTTTAATAAATTTAAAGAGCTCATATCCTGTAAATCAAACCAAATCTCACCAATAAGGGAAGTAGGATAATTCTCAACAACTGCTTATCCTGTAAATCAAACCAAATCTCATCAATAAGGAAGTAGGATAATTCTCAATAACTGCTTTCCAATTATCCCTTATTAATCTGACAGCGATAAGGAAAGAAAATCCCATCCAATAAGAGAGAATCCTTATCACCATCCAATTGGGAAAAACATATACTATAAATATCAGGCCACCCCATCGGTGAAAGGTACGTAGACTTATGCACCAATACTTCATTCCCTAAGCAGTTGATATTCTCTTCCACAGGAAAGAACTGACTTAGGCATCGGAGCGGCAACGGGCGAGCCCCCGCCGATCCTCTTTGTTTCTTGTTTTTGCAGAGGAGTCCAACGTCCAGAGCCAACGGACCGGCCCAACGACAGTTCCAGTTCCGGCCCAGCGATTCCAACACGCTCCAGCCCAGTTCGGTTGAAAAAGGCATCATCAATTAACGTCGTCTGTGGGAACGATAGTTCCTTTACAAATAAAGTTGACCTCTCAGCGACTGATGGTATCAACCCGGAACACAAGCAGGAGCAACGCCAATCCTCCAAGGATGCAAGACCAGCTAGGCGAGGTGGACAGCCGACCTCCTGGAGGCACATTAGAGACAGTACGGGCCAACATGGACGAGGTGGAGGCGCTCCGCGTCACCAACCAACACTTGCTAAAAGAGTTGGAACAACTCACCAGGCAAATACGACGCCCCCAGGAGACACGACAGGCCCGAAAAGACCAAAACCCTGTTACTGAGAGGGCAACACTCGACCAGTCGAGGCCGGATAGAGGCGGAAACTAGCCACACCAAGGAGCATGATTCTTACCAACCCCCCGAAGAGGATCGCAACGAGGAGAGAGGTCGTGAGCGAGTTCAAGGACATCCAAAGAAGAAATCACCACATGAAGGTAGCGGAAAGGCCAGCTCCGTACTTCCACGGACGCCTATGGTGCAACAAACTCGAGCCCTCGGTTCACCGGTGCTGCACTTCCCTTCCTAAGAAAGTTCATATAATGCCACAAATCGAGACGTCGACCTAAACAAAGACCCCACACCACCTCAATACGTACAAAATCGATGGAACTCCGCACCTGATGTCAGAGTTCCAAAGAAATCTTAGTTCGAATAGGGCCATGTAGCCACGGAGCCAAGTAGCTCAGAACCTGAAGAAATATTAGCCTCGAACAGCCATGTAGCCACTCTGAGCCAAGCAAATTTCTGGCTCAACCATGCCACACCATCGGCCAAATAGCTCAGAGCCCAAAGCACTTCACCCGAACAGCCATGTAGCCACGAGGCCAAGGCTGGTCAATAGGCCATGTAGCCACGGAGCCAAGTAGCTCAGAGCCCAAGAAATGGCTTCGAACAGCCATAACTACGGCCAAGCAAATTATTGGACAGCTATGTGTACCACGTAACTTTGGAGCAGCCAGAGCCTCAATGTACTGGGTCGAACAGCCATATAGCCATGGAACCCCGCAGCTTAGGAGGCCAAGAATCGGGCTCGAACAAAGCCATGTAGCCAAGTAGCTCTGGGCCAGCAGAGCGTAATACCAAACAGCCATGTAGCCACGAAGCCAAGTAGCTCAGGAGCCCAGTAGCTCAGTTTGCAGAGCGCAACAACTCAAACATGCCATGTAGCCATGGAGCCATGTAGCCACGAAGCCAAGTAGCTCAGTTCGTAGAGCATAACAGCTTAAACAGGCCATGTAGCCACAGAGCCAAGTAACTGGGAGCCCAAGAGAGGGCTCGGGTCGCAAAGCGCAACAGCCTCAAACAGCCACGAAATACAGCCAAGTAGCTCAAAGAGCCAGTAGCCTGGGCCGAGGAGCGTACTCAAACAGGCCATGTAGCCACGGAGCTAAGAAGATCAGGAGCCCAATAGCTCAGCCGCAGAGCTGCACACCAAACAGCTATGTGCTCCATGGAGCCAGTAGCTCAGAGCAAGAGCCTGGCCAAGTAGCTCAACAACCAAACAGCCATGTAGCCACGGAGCTGCAGCTCAGAGCCAAGGGGCTTCACCGCAGAGCGTGAATGTACCAAACAAAGCAGGAAGACGAGCCAGCACAGCTCAGAGCCGAGTGTTCGGGGCTCACGTAGCGCAACACGCCTCAAACAGCCATGTAGCCACGGAGCCAAGTAGCTCAGAGCCCAATAGGCTCGCCTCCCAGAGCGTAATGTGCCAAACATGCACAGCCACCTGAGCCAAGTAGTCAGAGCCTGGGTAGGCTCGTCGCAGCTGCACAGCCAAAAGGCCAAGTAGCCACGGAGCCATGTAGATCAGGAGCTCGAGTTACAGAGCGCTTAACACTGGGAAGGCTCGCTAAGAGCCAAGTAGCTTCGGCCTGTAAGGCACAATTTCGTGAGTGAATAACTCAATTCAAAAGAGCATAAACAACTTGGGAGGTAGAATAGCCCAGAGCCAAGTAGCCTCGGGCCTCGTATAAGAACAACCCAAGAGCGAATAGCTCGGGCTCAAAAGAGTATAAAACACTGGAGTGCGTATCACCCCAGGAGGCAAGTAGCCCGCTTCGCATGCAAGTGAGCCAAGGAGCCATGTAGCTCGCTTTAAAAGAGCCTTGTACCTCGGGCCTAAGGAGCCGACAACTTGCCTAAAAAAGCATAAACCACCTAAAAAGGTAGAATAACCCAGAAGACAAGTACTGGGCCAAAAGAAGCAACAAAATTTAGAAAAACCAAGTACTAAATCGGGCAAGACAATAAAAGAGCGATAAACTAATCAAACCCTTCCTAAGTAGCCACGTGGATATCACGCCGATCCGAGAGGATGTACCCTTGCCCACGCCGAATCCAAGGGGGCCGGGGCAACTGATTAGGTTTAAAAAATAGGCGAGCAGACCCACTCTCCCAAGCGCAAGACGTAGAATTAAAAGAAGACTTATAAGCAGTGCTCCAAAGAAAACGCCTGTGCTCCCGGCATAGCCTAAACGGAGTTTAATTCAACCGCCCCATGGGCCTAACGATGTTCTAAAGAGCCCATATCCTATAAATCAAACCAAATCTCACCAATAAGGGAAGTAGGATAATTCCAAATAACTGCTTATCTTGTAAATCAAACCAAATCTCACCAATAAGGGAAGTAGGATAATTCTCAATAACTGCATATGGAATGCATGTATGCCAGTTCCAATACAGTCTAATCACATGCAAATATATAAACATGAATATACTCGCATAATTCAAATCACACAATCATGTTATGTAATTATACAACTCATACATCAAAATTAGCTCATTTGGGCTAATGATCAAACACGAGCAATTTAATTTAATCACTCGACCAAACACATATTTTCACAAATTATATTTTGTGAAATTATCAAGCCGAGACAAAGAAAACCCCGCTCATCGCCCTTATCAAACATTAAATCACCGGGTTCACTTATGGAACCCGCATTTCTCCTGGTCATTTCGAATTTCAATCAAACCAATACATGATTTATGGAACACTTCATCACACATTTAACCTTAAACAAATTGGTAACACTTATACGGGTCGTCAGCTGGTCTCACTCAAAGATTTCGATTCCAAGGTTTGAACCGATCAAACGGTCATTCAAGGCCCCAACAAACCGAATACATGATTTACCAAATTTCACAATTTCTACAACCCTATCGCCCGCGGCGCCTCACGTCATGCTCTAATGGGTGTCTAAAATTCATATCAATTCGGTCCTGCTCATTGGGATCGATAAGACTATCACGGCCACATTCGACTAAACATTTACAATGTTCTTAAACGCAAAGCAGTGGGCAAACCCCACTGAGCTCATTAAAAACTCATACATCCAGCCCACGAAGAAATTTCCTCGCTCGCTGCAGTAACTTCCTTCTCGGCCCGGCACCGCCGACGGCCTATCAAACGCCGTATTTCTGTAGCACGAAGACCTCTCTCTCTAAACCCAACTCATTTTCGCTCCAAAGAGCCTACTGCCCCTTTTCCCTAATCCACGTTTTGCCTTCTTGAAATGCGGGAGACAAGAACTGCCCTCGTTTCTTGTCTTTTAAATACTTAAATCAATTTCCAAACGACCATTATGTCCCTCTCTTCTCAGATTTGATATTCTATGACTATCTCACGGCCCATTTTCATCATTTCTCTACTCATACCACTTATGGCACATGAGTACGTGTTATATGTGACTTTCGTCTTCATCGAAATCGTTTTACGGCACCCGAATCGCGATGCCTCGAAAAACGTACAACCCGACGTCTGCAGAATTTGACGAAATTTTACGTATAATAATTTCGCGTGAGACGACATTCCAATCTGAAATCTGTTTTGTCATCCGAGGTCTAGAGAATAAATTACTTGATTTTAACCGAATTACGATTTCAGAATCGAAATTACGACTAACGAATCGAAATTACGATTTCAGAACGAATTACGATTTTGCCCTTTTTCCGTAAATTGGAATTTCTATCTTACATTCTCCCTCTCTAAAAGGAATTTCATTCCAAATTAATAATATAATCACTCACATGCATATGCAACTGCACTCTACCATGCATGTAAACTAGTCATTTAAATCTTAAACGACTAAAACCACGCATCTTCATCCCTAAACAAGAAGTGGATAGGTAGCCCGTATCGTGATCTCAAGGCCCCACGTCGACTCCTCCACTCCATACGCCACGATAAAGACTTCACTAAATTTCACGGTCTTGGCGCCGCAAAACCCGATCACGGCTATCAACAATGCACACCGGTCCCCTGGTTCCATTCGTGTCAAACTCAATCCGTCCCCAATCCACCACATGAGCTGGATCTGGAGTATATTTCCGGAGCATGGAGACGTGAAACACCCGCGGACACCGACACGCCGGGCGGTAATCAACCCACGCATACGCTCTTCACCCTCGAGCACCGCGCCCAATAAACCTCTGGGCCGATAGCTTCCTCGCGCTACAACCTGACCACTTCTGGTGCATCACCTTCAAGAAGACGTGGATCCCCAACCTCGAATCCTAAGGGTCGACGTCGCACATCCGCATAGCCTCGCTGGCTCCGATCCGTGAGAAGACGCCGTCGTATTAAGCTCACCTTCTCGCAGGTGTCTCTAATCGATCGTGACCGCTGACGGAGCTCTCTCCCCACCTCGGTCCAACATAATCTGATCTATACGCCTCCCATATAATGCCTCATATGGTGCCATTTGTATACTGCCTGATAACTATTGTCAGAGCGAATCAATGGCGGGAAATTAATCCTCTACCCTTATGATCCAGGACGCATGCTCGCAGCATGTCCTCTTACACCTGTATATAATCCTCACAACACGATCCCTTACACAACCTCGCAGGTGTAAACGCCGACCTTCCCAAGGTCACACCACGACAATCTAATGGATCACAACTAGTCCTTGTCATGAATGACATCCATATACCGAGTCCTTGCCAGCTCAACAACACCCAATGCAATTTCCAAAGGGGTATCCAAACCTCGAGTCACCCCCGACTCCTACCACTCAACTCTAAGTCTGCGTGATAACCATGTCCATGTGTTTTCATCTCGAGTCACTCCCAACTCCTATCACTCAACTCTAAGTCTGCGTGATAACCATGTCCGTGTGTTTTCATCTCGAGTCACTCCCGACTCCTATCACTCAACTCTAAGTCCGAGTGATAACCACAACCGCGCGTTTCATTTCGGGCAACATAATTCTTCGCCCACTTCAAGCCTATTACATTCACGTAAATACCGGATATCTCCCTGCCCTTACACCCCAACCTGCAGATTCTCACCCGAGGGGATTTACGACCCCTTTTCAGCTTGCCCAACACACTTTAATTATTCTTCATTTACTCGAATCGAACTATGAGTCTTCATCAATTTATCTTAAAGACAAATCCTCAACTCCACACTCACCATGAGTGGTGAATGACCATACCGTGCACCCACACCCGACTTACGATGTTACCGTGCACACGAACGCAATAACGCCATACTGTGACACCCTATCCCGGGTCCACCATGAGTAGAATCTGAGAGATCTCTCATCCAGGCAATCCCCACCTATCAGCTAACTCTCACCCTACATCCTAGTGGAAGAACATCTATACCCGCTTCTAGTCTTAACCTCTAAGCCCAATTCCAATGTCGTGCCTGCATGACAACCCTACCCAGTCTCAATTACACGACAACCCGATGGTTGTCAACTCATCCATGTCAAGCCGACAATCAACAACCAATAGGTCTACTCACCCTAAGGTCTACCACGCCTACCAAGGCGAACTCGATCCGGTCCCCGACTTCGACCCACACCGTCCCTTTCACATTCAGGTTGCCGGGAGTGCTTCAGATAGCACGCCGAAACTGAACTGGTTCCTTTAACCCCTACTAGTGGTGTGGAGGAAATGAACCGCGCATACTCGTCCTACGGCTAACTCGGGATCGCATTGTCCCAAAGTCTCGGGGATCCCTATCTCGGGGCAATCCCGCCACTCATGCTCAATCCTAGCCCTAGTATCCTCAAACTAGTGCGGGCGTAAGTCTTCGCCTTCTCTCAACTAGAAGAAGTCGATCCTCTTGCTACCAACACCCGTACCCCGAGTGTTCCAAGTATCCTCAATCTCTCTCTACGGTCAGCCACCAACCATGGAGTCCATGTCCAGAGGTGAAATCCTACAATCCCGTCCCGAACGGACAACTTCAAATTTCCATTCGAATCTCCTCAGAAGGTCACGCACGAAGGGTCTCGCTCTTCTTCGCAAATAACCTAGCGCCCTACGGCGAAGTGCTCGGTCTCACGAACCCTCATTCAAAGAGCTCCCGTAGTTAGACTCTCGAGTTCCCGTAACTCAACCGGTGCCAGATCCGCGCGAGTCATAGAGATGTAAGAAGTACTGTGGTGTAACTCACATAATCGAAGTCTACGAACCTTTGTGGAGGTAGTCCAGCATCCGCATATTCGCAAACCACTCGAGGTAGATCCAAGTCTGATCTCTCCTCGTCCTCTAGGGTAAGGCTCGTGAGCCAACCAAATGAACCGTCCCCGACACTTGGACTCAGATACCGGTTCTGCAAGAAATATCGTGTCACTCGAATACAACACGAGTATCGCCCGCCCCACGCCGCCGCAGAACCAAGGGCCGGGGCAACCGACGGGTTTAAAAATAGGCGAGCACTACCTCCCAAGCGCAAGACGTAGAATTAAAAGCACTTATGTTGCGTTTCAAAGAAACGCCTACAGCCCCGGGTGAGACAGCCTAAACGGAGTCTAGTTCAACCGCCCCATGGCCGGTAACGCGGACAGCCCAGTGCAGCCCATATCCTATAAATCAAACCAAATCTCACCACGCAAGCAGGATAATTCCCAATAACGGCTTATCTTGTAAATCAAACCAAATCTCACCAATGGGCGGCAGGATAATTCTCAATAATCGCATACGAAGTATGTATGCCGCCCAATACGCCTAATCACATGCAAATATATAAACATGAATATACTCGCACAATTCAAATCACACAATCATGTTATGTAATTATACAACTCATATATCAAAATTAGCTCATTTGGGCTAATGATCAAACACGAGCAATTTAATTTAAATCACTCGACCAAACACATATTTTCACAAATTATATTTTGTGAAATTACTGTTTCGGGAACAGTAAAACCCCCGTTTACTGTTCCCATCAAACACAAATCACCAGTTCACTTTGTGAACCCGTATTTCTCTGCCATTTCCGACCTCAATCAAACCAATACATGACTTATGGAACACTTCATCACACATTTAACCCAAACAGTCCGTAACACTTTTACGGGCTGTTCGTGGGTCTCAATTCCAAGCATTTCGATTCCAAGGTTTGGAACCGATCAAACGGCCATTCAAGGCCTCAACAAACCGAATACATGATTTATCACAAAATTTCACAATTTCTACAACCCCATCAGCCGCAGTCACTCTCCGTCCACTAGTGTTCAAAATTCATATCAATTCCTGGCCTGCTCGATTTATTACCTACCACCACACTCGAATTAAACATTTACAATGCCTTAAACGAAGAAAGAAAACGCAGCGAGGAGAACCCTACCTCTCTAGCTTTGTCAAAACTCACAACCGAGTCCACGATACCTACTCCGCTGCAGTAACTTCCTTCCTACCGAAGACCGACCTGGCCGACCGGCCCGTATTTTTGCAGTTAAGACCTTCTCTCTCTAAACCCAACTCCATTTTCGTTCCAGCAGCTACTGCCCCTTTTTTCCCTTGCAATCCACGTTTTTGCCTTTTTGAAATGTGTAGATTTGGGTTAACTATTCCCTGCTTTCGCCTTTTAATACTTAAATCAATTTCCAAATGACCACATGTCCCTTTTCTCAGACATCATATATTCTGACTATCTCTATCATTCATTTTCATCATTTCTACCATACCACTTACAAGAGATTTGAAGCGACATGTTATACGTGACTTTCACGCATCGAAAAATTGTTTTACTAAGACCCGAACCGCGATGCCTCGAAAAACGCTACAACTCGCACCGTCTCGTAATTTGACCTAAATTTTACGCACTAAATTTAGATTACTCGAGACGATTCCAACGGTGAACCAAGCCATTATCCGAGGTCTAGAGAATAAATTACGGATTTTTAACGAAATTACAATTTCTCAGAACTAAATTACGATTGCCATTTTTCCGTAAATTGTAATTTCTATTTTGCATTTCAGGATCTTCACCTATATACACTAATAATATTCTTTTATCCATTTTTTTACACAACCCTTTTTTATTAGGTTTAATGTGATGAAACACATCTCTTTTTAATCAAAATAAAAACAAAAATTGTGTCATCTATTTCACACCAAATTTGTTGAAATGGAAATTGTGATTGAAAGTAAAAGTACTTACAGTATTTTTTCCATAAAAAAAAAATTGAAGATTCTCTTAAGATTAGAGAAAACATTTTTACTGAAATTTTTTCAAATGGAAATTCTGTCAAACGGACACAAAACTTATTTAGGAGAAAAGTTCTAAATAATAATTCTGAAGGCAAACTGTAATAAGTAATTGTATATCATTTTGCAATTTGATAAGTAAATAAATAATAAAAATAAAATGTGATAAATGACCATTACTTAACTCGTAGATACTTCATTCTATCAATTCGGGGATACTATGTTAGGAACATAAAGCATAACATTAATTTCTGAGAAAAACTCGAAAATTACATACTGGTAATTCGATCGAATCCATATGTAATGTCTCTCGATGAACTGATGAAACCTCGCAAACAAGATCGACGCCAAGATCTCGGCAAGATCTTCTCCGACCTAATCTCACTTAAACTCGGGGCTTAATGAGAATGCCTCTCACTCTGATCTCGAAAAAATTTCGAAAACCTCAGATGTGAGAAATCTGTACGCATCCTGCGCTTTATGACTCGTTCCTTCTTTATATATCGAAAGCCCGGACCACCGCCCTCTCATTACGGGTCAACGCACTCAGCCCACACACTTGCCACCCCCATACGTGAATTGATAGTTTCCACAATCTCACTTAATTAGACCAAACTAATCCGCTTTTGCTTAAATTAATAAAGCCCACATAAAAGGAAAAACTAACATTCTCCCACTTGGCGATATTAATTGAAACAAAACTGCTGCGGCGCACCTTTATATTGGTCTAGAGATTATTCCCATTAGCCTAATCCGATCCCATAAAGTCTTCGAACACCGACCGTGATCGCCCAAATTCGGGTCCGTTGACTACCCGTCAACTCACGGAATATTTCAGGAATGCTCTGGGACCCGACATTTTTCATTTAGGCACCGGCGTAGTCTCCTCTTTGTACGGAGCTTCTACCTAAATACAAAACTAGTGTAAACCTCGCATCTAATTGCCCCAATCAACAATATATGCAATATATATATATCCAATACCCGCCACTTGGGCCCATCAACTCCATCAACACAATATATCCAAACTATATCCAATAGTTTCAAGAGTTAATATTTTTACTCTTAAACACATATATTAAGATTGCAGAATTTTACACACTGTATTTAAGTCATCAGCCACAATCCGGCTTCTTCTAAACTCGCCTGGGATCGAGCCGTCTCGCACGCCCTCGCACTGCGGAAAAGGGGATCCTGACGACGGCGAGCTAAAAGCTCAAGAGGGAGAATCGCCCTATGGGCTAACTTCACTAAGTGCAAGGCAATGTTCCACTTAAACACACATTCAAGCAAAATGCATGATCCTACTGAATGTCTACACGACTAACTTAGATCCCGAATTCACCGACTTCACACTCGCCTGCTCCTGTATGAGAATTATTGATTTATTGAGCGACAACCCTCCATGTGGTATATATATCAATCGCCGCTCCGACGATTGATATATTATTTAATCAGGGACTACTTCCTCCGATGAATATCACCTGGGCCGCCCGACGATTGATATTTTTAGTTTGTCTGCGGACTACCCTCTCCGAAGGAATAAATATCAACTCGCGTCACGTCCACGGCTGATATATATTATTTAGTTTAATTACCCTCCGATTATTAACATTTTAGAATTACCGAACCTTGTTTCTTGGGGACTCATCTGCAGACCAACTCCTATATTCCTAGGATGTTCCAGCCAGATACTGAACGATGTGACGCAGCCTAATTCAAATTTAATCACATGCAAATATATAAACATGAATATACTGCATAAAAATTAAATCACACAAAACATGCTATGTAATTATCATTTCAAACATCAAAATTAGCTCACATGGGCTAATGATCACACACGCAATTTAATTTAAATTACTTAATAAACACATATTTTCAATTAAAATATATTCAAACATTATTCGAATAGTGAAACCCTCGTTTTCACTATTCCCTAAAATTGCAAACAAATGATTCACTAATGAACTCAAATCCACTAGCCATTCCTACCAATGCATACCAAACAGAACCATTTAATACACAAGTTAAACCAACCCACTCCCAAACAGCCCCTAAACACTGTGGAGCAAACTACTACAGCCGCTTCCATTCTTCTTCCAAAATTTAACACTTCGGTCCTATGCTTCCAGGTTTAATTGCCGCCCATTCCCACTTTATCGTCAAGATGCATTTTGGCACGCCAAATCTAATAATAAACAAATGATTTCGCTTCAAGGGGCCACTACAACCCAAAAATCCCAAGAAAATTCCCACACCGGCCCCCATGTTTCGGGATCCGATCAAATCCGCCCTCACCCGCTCAAACTAACCGAAACATCGAAAACCCTAAAAATGGACAAACACAAGAGGAGAAAACTCTACCTCTTGGAGTTGTCAAAACTCGCAACCGGTCCATGTTGTCCTCACCGGCGTGTATCGCCTTCCTCATCTGGTCGACCAACTACGGATTCACGTATTTTTAGAGAGAGTTTCTCTCTAAAGCAATTCTCTCAAAAAATGTGGTGGCTGCTGGATTTATGGTTTTCATTTCACGTTTTTTGGTCTTTGCTTTGAGGGAGAAGAAGCACTATTCCTTTTCGCCTTTTCGCGACTTAAATCAACCCTCAAAACGACCATTATTTGTCTCCTCCTTTCTCAGATTTGATATCTCTAAGACCATTCTACTGGGTCCATTTTCATCATTTCTCTACTCATACCACTCATGGTACATGAGTACATATCTCGTGCCTTCGTCGCATCGAAAATCTACATTTGCACCAACCGATGCCTCGAAAAACGTGGTCGATTCGATCGTCTCGTAAAATTATGAAATTTATCAGTACAACTAGGATTTCAAGTGAGATCGATTTCAACGGTGCAACTGCTTTCACATCCGAGATCTATAGAATTAATTCGATTTTAATTGAAATTACAATTTTTTAATCAAAATTACTTATTTTAATTTATTCATAAAATTGGAATTTCTGCTCCATGTAATCATGGCGGTAATTGCATGTACTCACGCAGTTCTTCCATGGTCACGAGTGCTTTCAACTTTATCGATATGGATTCAATACGGTGAGCGTGTTTAAACGGACAATACCTCATAAATGGTGAAGGTTTCATGCTATCCATTTTTGCTAAATTCAAATTCTCTCTCCTAAAGGTCACAAAAACCAAACAGGTCACCGTGAGAATATCCATCATGGTTCCACGAACTCCGAGATATGTGTTACCTTAATAGGCAACTTTACTTTTTTGCGCGTAACAAAACATTTAGCCAAGGCGCTAATGCCAAGCACGTCCTATACCGTATTCAAGGTTTACACAATGCTCGAGATTTTCAATTATATGTACTAACTCGATATAAACCTAAGACCACAAATACCTTATCAATAAAAAGAGTCGATACAAATTCAATTATTACCAAAATATAATGAAATCGATTCATTCTTCAAGAGCAACATAAAACTTAATGAATCCCACACTAATTCAGATCCCATGATACTCCGGCTTCATGTTAATGACACGCCGATCAAATACAATGGCATAGGCGGCCTTTGAAGTTACTGGATCTCGCAATCATATATCATCCGCTGATATGTGCTCCACTTCAACGTCAATCGCTTAACTTTTCCTTTATGGTCGCATTCACCTCCATGTGCTTAGACCCCCTTGAGACCTCGTTGCTGTTAATAAACAACACTGCAGAGTTATTGTCACAATATAATTCAGAAGGGCCATCCACAAATCAAACACGGTTAACTCCTTAACGGCGCTTTCTGAGCCAAATCGCTCGAAAGTAGTTGTCGAAAAGCATGCTACAAACTCCTCACAGATATGTAGGATGCAATTGATTTCGCTTTCTCACTCTTCCATGACATCGCACCTCCCGCTAACTTAAAGATATAACCAGCTGTTGATTTCTTTTTTCATCCCGACACCCAAAGAAAGTCTCGAATCAATACCCAACTAGTCGTAAGTCCTCGAACATGTTTGTAAATCAACATATACTATTCCTTTTAAGTACCTCATAACCTTTCTCGCAAGAACCCAACGATCACGCCCTGGGTTTGACTGACATCCTAGGAAGTCCCGTTGCAAAGGCATTATCAGCTAGTGCATACTTGAGCATACATAATACCCCAAGTGCACTAGCATAAGGTATATTCTTCATTCGGGGCTTTCTATATCCGACGAGGACATCAGATAGACTCAACTTATCACCTTTGGCGTACAAGAGCAATTCCTCGGGTTTACATTGTCAGATGTCAATCTTTCTAAAATTGATCAACATATGCCCTCCGAGATAAAAACCCAATAGTCTCGCAAGAATCCATTCCTATGAATCTCAATGCCCAGACAAAAACGCCTCACCAAGGTCCTTCATATCGAAGTCTTTGATAACATCCTTTGCCCCATGCAAGAAACCAAGGTCATCACATAGCAGATATCATCCACATAGAGTATTAGGAAAATGAATTTCCTCCACTAATCTTGCACAAAGATATACATTGATCTACTTTGTTCTCAACAAACCATATGAAGAACAACACTATGAAACTTCACCATTGTCTAGAAGCCATTGAGACCATAAATAGACTTTTTTCATCATATACAAGCTTACTCGAATCATTTTGCCACAAACCTTCTGCCGCATCATATAGACTTCTTCATTAAGGTCTCCACGAGAAAGGCGCTTAACATCCATCCGGTGTAACCCACATCAAAAATGAGCAACTAATGCCATGATCACTCAAAGAATCTTTTAGAAGAGACTCCGGAGAAAAAGTTGCTTCATAGTCTACTCCTTCTCTCTCGAGTGAAACCTTTGGCTACTCGGGCCCGTTTCTAAACCCTCAATCTTCTTGAGTCCCTTTTAGTCTTATACACCCATTTGCGTACCAATGGGTCTATGACCACACGTAATTCAATAAGTTCCTAAACTCCGTTATGCCTCATAGATCAATTTCATCTCTTATCGCATCCAACCACGCCTCCGACGAGGACAAGAAACAGCTTCTCATAAGTTATCAGTCACATGCAACCAATATCGAGTCTTGCTCTCCTATATAGACTAAATAGTCCTGGTATTGGGTCGATCGCCTCCCTAGCGGATCTCCCATCAAGTAGTAATAGCCACATTCGCACTGAAAGATCTTGATGAACTTATTGTGAGCCGTTTCAACAATGTGATCCCTAGTCTCAACAGTTCAATATGGTGAGGGTGGGAGTTTCCACAATTATTCAGATGTGGGAGGAGATACAGATACCACTTTACCCACCGTACTATCATCCTCAATAGTCTCAGGAGCGCCTACTTCTTCGGCCATCAAACTCCAAAACTTAGCTGCTCAGGATTCCACAATTCTTGTGCTCTCCATTGGGATTATAGGAACCGACATCCTTCAATGTTCGTAAGATACAAAGTAACATCGAGTGGTTCGAGTCCAACTTACTTAATGTCAGATTATACAACTTCACTTCAAGTGTGACATCCCCAAACCTTGCAGATGGTTTAAGCTAGGTTTGACTCACCATAACTCAAAAGGAGTCAATGGAACAACTAGAGGGTACACGATTCAAAATGTACAAAGTCAAGCTAAAGCTTCACCCCATAGAAACCTGCAATTTGTCCTACTAATCATACCCTTACCATTTCCATAAGAGTAATGACAGCCTTCTACTTATACTATTCGCTCAGACTCCTGTGCATAGTAACCTGCCACTATCCCGTAGTCCTCTAAGTATTTGGCAAATGGCCCCTGTTTGCCCAAAGACGCCATGCTTGCCATAATACTCTCCACCTCTACGATCTAACAACCTTTATGACTTTTCCCAATTGTTTCTCGACTTCAGTCCGAAAAATCTTGAATTTTTCAAGAGACTCAGACTTTTCTTTAATCAAGTACAAATAACCATATCGAGAATAGTCATCAATAAATGTGATGAAATAAAATTTCTACACAAGGCTGCCACATTATCTAATTTATATCTGTGAATGACTTCCAACAAGCTTCCAACTATCATGACCAGCTTTCTTTTCTTATCTGTCATTTTAATTTCTACAAATGCTTCACGATATCTCTAAATCATTTTTTTTTTTTTTTTTAAGAGTAGGCAGGATATTAGTCTTTATTAGCCTTTCTACTTATCCTTAGAGATATGGCTGTCAGTTATGCCATAATGCATAAGACTCTTCCTTAGTAAGGCCCTTAGAAACAAATTTTCTAAATTAAGATAATACGTATATGTCACTCGGGAGATAAACTTAATCTATATAATCCGTTGGACATATGACAAGACTCCAACCTTATTTGAATTAAATATTGAAATAATATTGCTCTTAATTTCAAAAGAATAATCATATGAATCCAAACATGATAATAAACTAAATTTCTGCAAGATAGAAGGTACATAAAATGTGTCTTTCAACATCAATTTAAAACCGTAATCTAAAACTAAGATTACATCTCCCACGAACATGACTTCACCTTCTCGTTATTTCCCACGCTGAGATTTGATTCATCCTTGCTCGCTTCCTCCTAGCTTATGAATCTCGTATGGTAAATGCAACATGATTAGTTGCTCCACCATCAAGCCACTAAGAACTCGGATGGTGCCTCGCATAAAGCCGATTCACAAACAAGTATTAAAGAATCATTAATTGTAGTTTCTCCACGCTTGGACATCCAAGCTTAAATTTTGCACAAATTCTTCTTCATGTGTCCTTTCTTCTGCAAAGAAGCAAATGATCACCATCCTTTTTCAAGAATGTCTTGGACCTATATTGTCGATTGACCTTAGTTCTAAGGAGCACCTTTAAGGAGTCTCGACTTTGAACTTCTTATTCTTCCTCTTATGGGACTTGCAAGATATAAGGCCATATGCTCTTTTCTCCTTCTTGCTTCTTCCTCGCCACCTCCACCTCAAGTATCAAGTCATTTATCGACCAAGTCTCACTGGGAATTGTAGTTGTCTTTATAATCCCAAAATCGTGGAAGGGTGTTCAGTGGCTTTCTTGATGCACAATGCAAGCATCAGGGACGGTAACATTAAGAGCTCTCGAGTCGCCAGTCCACCATCCTCGTAGACATAATAATCTCTAACCCCAAATTGTATCTATCATACTTCATAAGAAGAGCTGAAGAAGTGGGTTCACCCAAGATTGGATGAAACTCATTTCTAGCCTCTATGGTCGCCATCATTTCCTTAGCAAGATACCAACCGGTAAACCACTCTTCAAGTGTTCTCAGATGGATTTCTTCATTGTCAACAGCAAACTTACTTCCTTTCTCAGCAAAGATAGTCCGTTTTCTCAAATTCAAGATTAGAGGTTGTGATATCTCGGGCCTGGCTTTATCCATCGTAGTTTGCCCATGTGAACATCCGCCGCCCATTCCAAATTGAAAATCCTCTTCCATTTCTTGAAATTCAATCCGCAAGGATCTCAATTGAAATGGAATTACCAACATTAAAAATTGATCAAAATAAAACAAAACAATACAATCAAGATCATGTGAATACTCATAGAGAATTCATACATCATCACATAATCACCAGCGTAAAATATGACATGCTTGTACATTCTCCACATGAGCCACCCGCCATGAGAACATATTCTAATCCTTCGTGAAATCACCACCCTTATGAAACCACTTTCAAGATCAGCCATTTCTCAAGCACATGCCATACATGTATCCTAATTAACACAGATCACCTCCTTGTGGGGAGTATGATCACTTAATAGAACAAAGACATCCCACCACACATATGAGACCGATATTTCTCAACTCCAATCATGTGCCACTTCTGCGGTCACAACTCAACTAATCCTCAAAATCTCATACCAAGGATATAAACTTTATGTATCACATTCAATATATATATGTACAATTATAACTCAATCATTCATTAATAGTCAACTAATATATAGACACTCTACATTGTCCTTATGTGCAAAGGATATACATGTTAGCTACCATATGTATTTCCGAAACATAGAGAACACAAAAGGTTTATAAAATAATTCTAATTCCTAGATGATGATAGTGGCCTGCACGATTCATATCTATAAAGTTTCAAACATGCAAAGTCTATATACCACATTTAGACTTCAATAATGAGCTCATAGATATTCAAATTTTCCCAGATATCCACACGCGCCCTCACGCCACCGTAAGGACTCCGCCGCAGGGAGCGCTGCGGGCGCGACGGGCCAGGCCGGGTTTGCTGACGTCGGGCGCCACCGGCCGGCCAAACATTCCGGCTTTGGATCGGTCGGGTCGCTGACCGCTGGATCGGCCGGGTCTTCGACCGCTTGACCGCCGTGGCGAATCCTTCGGTTCGTCAAAGATCGTTATGAGATGACGCCATCGGCGACGCCATCACCCACGCCGGGCCACCCACGTCACAGAGACATGTCGGGCCCACGCCGCACACGCCGCCATCCACTTACCGAACCGGCCAAAACGGCTCGCAGATCCGGCTATCGCTCGTCACCGGGACCGGCCATGATGACGCCATCATGACGCCGCAGCACTGCTGGATCGTGATTCGGCGCGGTGTCGCGACGCACCGCCGCCTTCAACGCTGCTGGTGGCGCCAAGATGGCGCAAGGCGGAAGGCGGCCCCACACCTCCCATGACGCGCTACCACCTGATTTGACTGCCTCGGCCGTAGATTCCAATATGCAAAATTTTAATTTTGATGTATAGAAAATTCAAATTGACAATGTAATGCCCGATTTTTTCATAAAACCCAAAAAATTTTCTCCGATTCATATGAATTCTAATCTATGGTCGCTCGATACCAATCCTGTAGGATACACATTCCCATCAATCTAGATTACCATGTTAACACAAAGCATACCATTAATGGAGAAAACTAAAATTACATAGCTCTGCATCAGATTTGAATCCATGGTTGAAATTGTCTTCTGATGCGAAACTGGATTAGACCTCGTGAACAAGACGACGCTGGCATCCCAAGATCTTCTCCCGAACTCCACCCTTTCTACGAAATCGGCTAATGGAGAGAATGTTCCTCACTGATCCCCAAAAAACCCTAAAACCCTCCGTATGCCAGAATCTGTACGATCCTAGGGCCTGGGCACTGTTCCTCTTATATATTGAGCTCCGACCACTCGGCCCCTCATTGCCGCCCGCCGCATCACCCAATAACACTCCTGCCACTCCATGCCACTATTACAGTTCTGTCAATCCTCCCACCCCACTAGACCAACTTAATCCAAAGTTTCTTGTTTTTAATTAATGAAGCCCAATATATGCTGAAAAACTAACAAATCCCTACAGGTGTTGTTTCGCTAATATAGATTAACTATATTAGAACTTACAAATTTCATGTTTAATTATAAATCTACGTATACAATCAAGTTTGCTGATGTCGTGATCAATCAGAACTTAATTTATGACGAAACCAAGGTTTTTAATATTTAAAATCTTGTATCAATCATCATCTTAGTTTCATATTTTCTTAAAGTCATTTGTATGTATGTTTAAAAATATTAGTATTTAAATATAATGAAAATTTTTAAATATTTATTTATTTACAAAAGTTACATTCTTTCTAGAATAGATGCAGTGTACAATTATAGAAATTTTGTGAGAGTAATTTTTATAATCTAAATTTATTATTTCTTCTTTCATTGCTCTCCTTTGTTTTCTTTGTTATATTTTCTGAATCAATTTCTATGTAAATCCATTACCTTTTGAGGTAAATAGTACTTTCAAGAATATGGATTGATGCAAGCAAAGGAAGGGGATTTTGAAAAAAAATACAGTAATTTTTTTTTTTTTGTAAATATTTTTTTAATATTTGTTAGTTTTTACAACTTTTCTTTAAAAGTATGTTAGTTTGCAAACCCATTTACATATTACTCATTTCTGAAATAATGTTGAAAAACATTATCTTTGAAAGAATAGAATCTCCCAAATTAAATCTCTGATTTTTCTTCCACAACTATAAATTTGAAAATATAATTTACTTTCGTATCGAAAATGTTTTTCAAATTGATGTATTTTTGTTATGGGTGGTAACTGATCAGGTTATATAAAAGTAAGAAATAATGAAAATATATAAAATCCTAATGCCTTAGGGTTTATCCAATAATTCGAGTTTCTACAAGACCCTATTGGATTTGACGTGTATAAGTTGGTTCGAATATCCATAATTATTAAAAAAAAAAAAAAAAAAAACTAACACAAATAATTTATTATACCAATAACATGAAATTAACTTATTTAACCCATTTTATTAAAAAAAAACCTATTTAACCCATTTTATAAGATGATAAAATATGTATTAACATAATTCTAACTCCACAAATTAGATAACACGATTTCCAACTCATCAAATTGTTAATACAATTTAACTCATTTTCTGGAACCTAGAAATTGAACTTGATAAAATTATTCAAAAAATTAAAAAATAACACTTCTTTTTATTTAACTGTATTTTACAATGGACTTAGATATGTTTTCTTTACCTTCTTATCCTGAAATTATACTTCATTTATAAATATATTTTTGAACTGTAAACAATAGAAAATATTATATAAAATGTAATAACTTTGATACTTACTTTAAAAGCATAAGGCCATTTCCGTAGTGTTTTTCAAGACTTGAGCCTTAATATTGTTTTCAAAATCGCAAACGAAGAATATTTTTTCGTAATTTTGAAAAATAATAGTGTTTGGTAAGATGTTTTAAAAATAATTTTTTTTAAATAATTAAAAAAAAAAAAAACTTGTTGTGGTAGGAGATTTATATCGTTTTAAAGAAGAATGTTATTGTAAGAACTTATAATTTCTAATGGGTACTTTACTTGTTGAGAGTTTAGATCCTATGTCTTCAAAGCTTCAAGACAAAAAACAGATTATTATAATATGAACTTTTGAATTATGGCAATAAGCTCTTTCAGATTTGACATGATCATAAGAATGCAGAGGAAGCTTGCTGAATTGTATATAATTATTTGTTCTACAAAAGAACCGAAGAGAGAAGATCAGGAGTCTTTAAACTTTATAGGTCCCTGATACTACTCATTCTGGGAAGACACATCCCTTGGATGTGATCTTTAGGTTTCGGATCAAGTTAAGCCCACATGAGTTACCCATGCCCATAACCCAATAGTTATGAAATCCATAAACCAAATGCTTTTTGGAATAAAATACCATTATGCATCTTGAATGCCCCGCCATGCTAGCTGGAAGAAAATCCATAGGTCGTCACTCAAAGCGGGAAAGTAAGACATTGCAACCCATCATGTCACATCGTCATAAACTTGTTATCCTGTGCACTCGAGTGCGATGTGGGAGCCTACCTACCCACTTACCCAAAATTGATTGTTGTATGGGAAGTCACCCAACCACTATCTTCCAAGGTCGGTTATGATGGTTTTTGACGCTCAAGGAAGCAATGTAATAAGGATCTTTAATATATATGAAATTCCAAGTGTATGTAGTAAAAAAAAAAATTTTTGCTTGTAAATGGTAACATAATAAGGGCCTCTATGCCTAGGACCATTATCTAAGACTCTAATTGTCCCTCAACCATAAGTCTATAGTAAAATTCCCACTTTCCCAGAAATCAAAATTATGAAAAAACGCAAATATGAAAAATTCTCCCTCAATAACAAATATAAATATGAAAAAGAAGAAAGCAAGAACTAAAGAATAGGGCCCTTATACCCATAACTCAAAAGAGCAGTTGTCATCAGAATTTCAAAGCATCACAGCAAAAAAATTAGCACCTTTTTTCAGTTTGAGGCAAAACCGCATAAGTAATTGTGAGACTTTGAGAGAATATTAGTTTCTCAAGAAAATGGTGAGAATATTATAAGAAAGGAAAATTAAGAGATGGAGGACTATTTATAAATTCTGAATTCAAGCCGCTGATTAGCATTGAAGATGGAAATACCGTTTATGGGGGAGATCATCTTTCAATTGATAGAGAGAATTTAAAAACGAGATCATCAAGAGTGGAAATTAAAGAAGGATTGAATGAGGGTAATTGGTAGACTAAAAATGGGGATTAAACTGAAGTTTGGTAGGAAATGAAAGGTATAGAATCGTGATTGTACCGTTCCTTTCGATAATCATTTTTCTAGCTTCTAATTCAAATTCGATATTTTTCTTCTCACATGGGTCGGGTGGGTGTCTCATACCCTTGCTCAGGGTCGGGCCTTTATATATATATATATTTGAAATTTCACAAATATATAGTGTAAAAAATGAGATATATGATCACTAAATTATAAATATCATGACTCTAGTTGAAACATATTAAACTTGATGTTGTATTAGTTTTGGTTAAAAACTAATTTTGTAATTTTTTTTTAAATGAACTATTTCAATCTAAAACTCCTTTTTTTGGGTTAATCTTTTTTATTTTCAAATTGAGGGTGCGAGTGTTTGTAAAGATGAATCAAGGAGTGTGAGTTTTTGTAAACACATAAATGAGTACTGTAGTTTGCAAACACAACTAAGAGTTATGAGTCTTTTTTAAATATGAATTGATGGGTTTTGGGTATTTATAAACGTCAATTGAGGGGTATAAGTGTTTATAAACATGGATTGAAGGCGTTATGATCGTTAATAAATATGATTAGAGGGATGCTGAGTGTTATGAAATTAAACTAGGGGATATGAATATTCGTAAACATGCACTAAGGGTAAATGTTTTCAAACATAAACTAAGGAATGGGTTTTGGGTATTTAAAATGAACCTTTCATTTTTTTTCAATAATCATATCCAACCTGGGCTTGCACGCACTCAGTAATTGCATAAGGCTTGAAGTTAATGACCAAATAAACCTCCAGTGACCCTAAGGGGACCCGAACTGATGGTCATCGAGTAAATCTCAAGTCCTTATACCACCTGAGCTACCTTTTGAGCATTGTGAAAATGAAACCACTGAGTATAGGTTTAAAAATGAACCATTGTGAAAAATGTTTACTTTGCTTGTTCATGAATGCTTAGCGATTAACCCATGGTAATATATCTCATCAAACAATTTCATACTTTATAGTAATGCTTCACATCAAATGTGGGCTGATTCTCCAATTCCAAAATTCTCCTCCACTACATGAGTATCAGTAGCAGCTGCCAACTGTTATGAGGGAAGATAATTACAGAATGGATAGTTAAGCTCTCACTTAAATCATTTCACAAAAGTTCCTCATAATGGAAATATATTTGACTTCCATGATCATCATATTAAATTTCAATATAAATTGCAGCTTGTAAATCACCCACATGTCATGAGGTTCTTTCTTGCCCAGAAGGGTCTTTCTTGGTATCCTCTTGATCATCCTCTACAGTAAACTGCAGACCCTAAATCCTGAGATGGTGTGTTTTGCAGATTTAGCCGTATTTGTTAAACTTTCCTATTGAACAGAAGAAGAAGATACTGCATCATCCGAGTCGACCTTTAGCTGAAAATAATGGATAAAAATGGTAAGAATTTCTCATATAGCAGCAGCAGGAAGAGTAAATTTTAAGAAAAAATGATGTTACTACAAGGAAATGGATGTGGGAAAGCTACAAGGTTAGATGTCTCAGTAAAGCTTCATGTAGTAGCTTTTTTAGCTTTTCACATTGATTAACCATGTTACCCAAACTGATCATTTGCTCAAGCTGGCACCATAGACGCTCTATTGTTGTGTAAGGAAACCAAACTGCAGATGGCTTCTTCCTGTGAATTATATCAGCTGGTCTCTGAAAAAAGATAGAGAGATATACGTTTCTTCAGTACACAGCCAACAGAACATTACTAAAATGTTTCATATGGCTATATGAATAATCAAATAATAGTCCAGTAGCCGCAGCTCCTTTGGACATCCTCATAGATATAATGGTCAAATTTAGTTTACCAAGTACTGGATTTGAAGGACTTGCCATGGTATGAGGGAATGAAAATGCTTACTGCTTCTATAAGTTAGCATGTGAGAATAAACATAATTTGATGTGAGCAAGTTTATATGTTTGTATTAAACTATTGTAAGTTAGAATGTGAGAATGAATAGTTACTTTTTCATTCAATGTGAATAAATGCTATTTTTTTCTTTTATTTATTTATTCTCCTTTTGTTTTCTATTTCTTTCAGCCATTTTCAGAAGCATTTTTCCTTTCTTGAATTTTTTTTTTTTTTTTTGATGGTAAAAGATAGAACATTATTGAAACCATTAACAAAAGGACCCGCCTAGCTACCGGAAGGTATGGCAGGTAAAACAACTAGCAGCCAACAGGGAAACAAAGATAAGGAAAGGAGAAAGGAAGAAACACCCACCAACCCATGACTAACCCCACCAAACCTCATTTACAGCCCATCCATACCAGGAAATCCATCAAAGACTCAGATTTTTCTGTAATATGGACTTTGGACCAAGACTGCAAACTGAAAACAAAAGAGGTCTTCAATCTATGAACCGAGCATTGCTCATCATCAAAAGCAATCTTGTTTCTCTCATGCCAAATGGACCAGAACAAGCTGAGAGGGGCTGTCATCCACGCCTTTAGCCTTTTTTTGCCCACAAAGGAACCATGCCAAGATAAAAGAGTTCCTCTCACTATGAGGGGGAAAACCCAATGGCATCCATAGCACTTTGGCCTTTGTATAGTGCAGGAGTAGATGATTAACTGTTTCCTCCTCTTCGCAAAGAAAGCACCTGTTTGCTAGGGCTCTACCCCTTCTTTTAAGCTGATCAAGAGTGAGTATCCAGCCCCAAGAGGCCTCCCACGCAAAGAAACCCACCTTGGTGGGCACCCAAGAGTTCCAAATGAGTTTGTAGGGAAAAATGTGCGCTTCAATGTCAGACAAGTGGTGGTAGACAAAACTGACTGAAAAGAGTCCACCCTTAGCCTCTCTCAAGAAGATTTTGTCATCCAAAGTATGTAACACCTTTTTGTTGTGGAGAATGAGGAAAAACCTCTCCACCTCCTCTAATTCTCAATTGTTAAACATTCTAATGAAGTGAGGAGACCGCCCCCCCGCATTCCTTAACTTGTTCCAAACGTTAACCACAAAGGCCTCTTTGTGCATAGCCAGAGCAAAGAGTGAAGGGAACAAAGTGCACAATGCTACTTCCTCGCACCATGCATCTTTCCAAAACTGCACTCTTCTATCATTCCCAACAATAAACCCTACTCTTAGGCGGAGAATCTCCCAATCCTTTCTTATCTCTTTCCACAAACCAGTGTCGTAGGGTCCCTTAGAAACACGTGTACACCAACCCCCTTCTTCTTCCCCAAATTTTATACCTATGACAGATCTCCACAAGGAATCTCTTTCATTAGTGAATCGCCAACTCCAGTTGCTTAGGAGCGCCATATTCAGGTTGGTCAAACCCCTTACGCCTAAACCCTCTATCTTTTTTGCCATACATATTGTAGACCAATTGACCAGATGGGGTTTTTTCTCAAGAGCACCCCCTCCCCCACAGAAAGTCCTTTTGGATACTTGACAGAGTGCTCCGGATGAGGGTAGTCCTTCCTCCCTTGGAAATAAACTGACATTTCCAAAGAGCCAACCTTTTCCGAAATCTTTCCTCTATAGGATCCCAAACTGCAATAGAGTTATGTGGAGCTCCTAGCGAGAGACCCATAAGAGGTCATGGTGAGCAACCTTTCAACTTGCTAAAATTTAACTCTAGAGGTCATCCACCCTCCCAATGTACGATCTCGCTATTAGAAAGATTAATCCTCAACCTTTATGAAGCTTCAAACCACATCAACAACCATCTCAGATAGATAAGTTGAATCCGGATCTCCGCCCCATTAAAATTAAAGCATCATCAAGATACAACATGTGTCGAACCAAATTCTTCTTCGCCCCTTCCACTAACCTTGTAGCTAGAAAAAAAATTCCCCTCCATAGCCCTGCCAATAAGCCGATTGAACACTTCCATACCAATCACAAAAAGATACGGAAAGAGCGAGTCCCCTTGCCTCAAGCCTTTGGTGCTACGAAAAAAGCCAACGGGGAAACCATTCACTAAAACTGAGAATGTGGTTGTCGATATACACCATTTTATCCACTGGAGCCATCTGCTCCTAAAGCCCATCTTTTCCGATACCATAAGGACAAAATCCCAACTTATGTGGTCATAGGCTTTTACAATATCCAACTTGCATAACAGACCACTCTCCTTTCTTCTTAACCAAGAGTCAACCCCCCTCATTAGCGATAAGAGTTGCATCCAAAATTTGTCTTCCCTCCACAAAAGCATGTTGGGCAGGGGAAATAACTTTCCCGATAACCCTCTTAATCCTGTTAGCCAAGACCTTAGTCTAGAGGCTCTGTATGGGCACCTCACTGCCGATGGCCCCCAAATCTTTCGGTGATCCTCTCGCATCACCCTTTTTTGGTATAAGCAATTCAGAATATAGTACTGGACTCCTAACAAAACTCTTCAGGGCTTTCTATAAAATTCTTTTTGAATAAGCCCATGTAAATGTCATTCCTCAAAAAGTCTCAAATTTAACCGGCCAGAAAGCCATAGAAAAACCATTCGACTGTGGGCTGCGCTCCATTCGACTTAAAGAGCCGCAAATCTACTCCCGCAAAAGGCCTTCAACTTTGGTTGCATTCCTCCCATTCACTTTTGTTGAGGCGCACCCACCAGGTCCTGTGAAAAAGGCTTTGAAAAGCCTCTCGACAATGCCTTTATGATTCACTTTCCTCCTCAACCCATCTACCCTCAATTTTGATTTTTCCCAATGATGTTTCTCCTTCAATGGGAATTATCCATTATGTGGAAAAATCATGTGTTCCTATCACCTTCTTTCAACCAAAGTTCCCATGATTTTTGTCTCCAAGATATTTCTTCCAGAAGACACCACTTTTTGAAGTCTTCTTTAGCTGTAGCTCTATCCTCAGCTTCCTCCATATTAAGCACCTTGTCATTTTCTCTATCATCCCAAAAAGTCACCCTCACAAGAAAAGCCTGACTTTTCTTGTATTCCTAATTTCTACCAAAATCTCCTTATACAGATTTTAAAGTAATTTTGAGCTTTTAAGCTTAGTCGCATGGGATGTAGCTATGAGTGCCACAAAATCTCAGGTTTTGCCACCAACTTTTTAATAGCTCTTTAAAACCTTCAGCCTTCAACCACAAACCGGAAAGGAGTTGTACCAGACCTGATGCCCCCTCCATCTAGCAAAATAGGAAAATGATCTGAGACAGGTCTTAGGATAATGCATTGAACTACCCCACTAAAACGATCTACCCAATCGGGAGAAACTAAGAACTGATCCAAACGAGACTTGGCGCAATTGTCACGGTCTCTGCTCCAAGTAAAATGGCTATCCTACAAGGGGAGTCCTCTGCTCTCCAGTCTTCAATAACACCGAGAACCCTTCTCATTGAGGAGGAAATCCGCCCCACCCCCACACTCAATCGGAGTCCCGACAACATTAAAGTCCCCTCCAAAGACACCAAAGCCCCCCCCTCCCCTCCCCCCCCATTGTGACCCCATTAGGCCCCACCAGTCCCAAAAGTCCTCCCTTTAGGGTCGCTTAAACCGAACCATATACACCTTGGAAAATTCCAAAGTGAAACCATCTCAACGCTTTTAAACGACAAAACAGTAAAACAAACCAACTTCTAAATCAATCAACTCCAAACTCCTTTATCCCAAAAACCGTAATCCTCCTGGCCTCTTCGCATTCATAGCCTCCAATTCAAAGCATCCGTCAACCCCAAGGCTAACGAACAATACTACTCATCCATATTCCTCGACTCTGTCTCTCGAATGCAAACCACATCCACCATCCGCGATTTTACGACATACACTCTATCTGGCTTCCTTATCAGATTATTAATTCCTCTAACATATTCCAAGACAGAATCTTTAGCTTCATTTAAACTTCAAAAATAGATTCCCCCTATTTCGTCCATCCCCCTTACCACTACTTCTCCCACTGTAATTAATTGTGCACTCCAACTTCTTCAATTCTCTTTTGCATTTCGAAGTATTTTGCTGCCCCTTTCCTCTATTTTTGCGTTGATCTCTCTGGATCTTACGTAGCAAATCTAAAATCTCGTCCTCATAGTCTATTGTTGAAAAGCCCAAATACTCACTGAATATGACTAGGGCGCTATCTTCCCAACTGAAAATACCCATGCCTCAACAGACCAGGGAGAGGCTTCCTCTTCTTGAATCCTACCACCCCCTGGGCTTGCAATCAATCCCCACTCTCTTCCGTCCACAGTCACCATTTTCAAAGGCCTCTGGTCTTTGATAAACTCAAAGCCATAAGAACCCCCCATTCTAGAAGAGCTACCCAGTATAAGATCACAGCAAAAATAAGAGGGAGGAGAAGTTGGGGATTTCTCCCCATTATCAGTAGCTTGATCCTCGTACCTTTTTTCCATAGCATCTACATCAGACACATTCGGTATCGAAGCCCTATCTCCCGATGAGTCATCAATTATAGGAATGTTGAGATCCACGGCATCCACCCCATCGTAGCTTAGAGCTTCCATGGACTCAGGTCTCAGGCCACTACAACCCAATCCCATTTTTATCCCATCCTTTTCCCCAAACTTTAACATCTTCTCAGGTCCTGGGTCAAGGCCCTTGGGCTTGCCAACTACCCAAACATCAAGGCCATCAAAAGATGGTGTCCCTAAGTGGGTCGACATCCCTATCAACCCCCACAAGGCCACCCTTATTTGAAACTGGTTCCTCTAACATATCAATTGGCTTGTTAGATGACCCAACTAACCCGAGCCCTTTCCCTAAGTGCCCCCTCATAATCTGAGCCGTATACGTTGTCAATTTCTCTTTAATCACATCTCCGTCTTCCTTTGACCCCTTCCTCTCTTGATTCACCGTCTTGCTCTGAAGCCTAACAAACCCTAGTTCCGGAGGAAATTCCCACCATAACCCGCAGAGCTAACCCTGATCCTCGGGCTCTTACCTTGACAAATTGATCGTTATTCTTCAGGCGCTTCCACCAAAATTCTTGCTCACAACAAGCTTTAGCCAAGGAGGCCGATTCTCATCCAATATGATAAAAAACGCTACACTTGCCGCCAATCTTTTCAATACATTTTTGGGGATTCCCATAGGATGAACGGGAGGTTTCACCACCTTGACCCAAACCTCTTTGCCCCAATCGTTGCTTCGAACACAGCCTAGAATCGGGTTCCATCTTTCCAAGTGCAGTAGATAACCCCGTAGACTCCATCTTCCAAACTTGAGGACAAGATCCGCTTCACTTGGGGTTTCGAATTCGAAGAGCAATAGATTCTTGTCCAGTCTTACCAGATTAAATTGCCCTTTAGGCATCCACGAAGAGATTGCCCATTTTTTGACTGCCTCCAACTCTAGGATGGGGGACGATCCCTCCTCCCACCAGCCCTATCCCATCCTGTCCTTAAAGTCCTCCTCCCCCACCTCTATACAAACAGACTCCCCACAAGCTGAAGAATTTGGAGTTACCATTGCCGCATAGTATCGCTCTTCCTTTTTGTCATTCATCGGATCTCCATTTCTAACCTGAAGGGGTCCTACCGAAACCCCCAGCCTTCAACCCGTCTCTAACAACCACGCCCAGATGTCGAAGGTTCTTTGCAAGTAGCCGCCACCCATTAATCAAACCTCTTCCCTCTTTCTTCCCGGCACAACTATGCAATCTTCCCGCTTGCATCTCTCACCGATCATAGTAGGATAAGTTTCTGCATTATTTGATCATCGAGATAGAATGAACCGTCTGCCCTCTTCCTCCCACCTAGAAGCCGAGTTCTCTCTCCTAGAAATTGTCACAGTCCTCCAGCCCTAGCGCAAGTTTTTTGAGACTGAAGTCCCCAAATCTACCCGTAAGACGCTCTTCTGAATATGAACCAACCATGCTGAGGCATATGCCTCTAGTGTGTGTTTTGGTTAGTTTTGCCTTCTTACCCAATATTAGGGGTTGATTCATAACCTTTAATAATGTCACTAGGGATGGGAAAAAGGAAAGAAATAAGAAGTTCATACAGTCGTCAAATTCATCAGAATTTATGCACAGATTTTGCATCATGCAGTCTGCATCATACATTACTACTTACAAACAAAGTGTAACTGGAATAAATAAATTATCCCAATAGTTACAACCAAATAGTTGTGATTGGTAGAGATATATAATCGGGAATGAGACCAGTAAACATGCAAGGAAAGATCACCACATTAGGAAATAATTTTCATGAAATAACAGTTTCACAATTTTCTAGTCATTGTAAAAATGCTAATGTTTCAAGCAGTGAACCAATGATTATGTTCAAATGACGAATCTCATAAGATTATGTATAAAACTTGAATAGAACATATCAATCTACCTCTATTGGCCTACTAAATTAGTTTGATTCAACCAATGTGCACAGTCCCATTTGAAACATTTTAATAGCCACATGCTCTTGATTTGGATGGGTTGACCTCGAGGATAATGATTCTCCTTACAAATCCAGACTACATAAAGAAGCCACTTAAGACGCGATAAACCATTCTTAAAACCACTTCAATAGAACTATCAAATCTTGTTTGATCCTAGTAGTTCCAAATCCACCTAGTTTTAAGCTTCTTCCCTGGTTAAATTACTAGTTATCTCCAGAACTTATGCTATTAGGGAATGTGCTGACAGTGTATATCAAGCTTAGCTAATACCCGGCATCATGCCAAATGTGCAGCCTTCTCTTATAAGCAGGTTCAATAAACGAGGACATAATCATATGTAAAGTTTAGAATCCAAGTTCCCCAAGCTATTAGATCAAAAGCTTAAGCTGCTAGGGAATGAGCCGAGACTGACAATTCAATGATTGACAGTTCCACTTCAAAAAGGAAACAGGACAACTATTTGTCTTACTACAAGAAGTATTAAAAGGGGGATTCTCACTCCCATCCCAGAACAGTTGCCATGCCTTCCTTACTGTAGAATAAAAAAACTGAATCCATACCGCTAGGGTGGGCCATTGTTGACAATTTTGTTCATTTCTTATAAGTTGATGCAACTTATTGCCTAGGGTCTTTTATTCCATTTCAAGACAACTTCAGGCTTCATCAAATTTGATTTGGGTTAACTGACAAAATTTAAGGTGTGGTATGTTTATGGTTGGTAAATGTTTTGGAATGAGCAATACAAGATATTAGGAAGAGAATGCTTTTAATTTTCTAAGTTGACTTCTATTGTATCTTGAATTCCAAAAGTTGTTTTTGATAAGTTTTAAAATTATGATTATCTCTAAATTTGTGCTTGATTCTAAAAAGAACTTCTAGAATATTTAAACTCGTGATTAGCTCTAAATTAGTACCTGATTCTAAAAAGAATTTATATAATGTTTTGAATTAGGAAACTTCATAATTTAAAAGAGTTTTATAAATATAAATAGAAATATTCTATCTAAAATGTTGTGGTGGTTTTGTTCCAATAAATGGAATAACCATTCATCAAAATCTGGATCCTCTTAACTCTCGAACTTTCAAGATTTTTCTTAGGCGTAACTCTTGGCTATAACAAAGGTTAGAGATCTCACTAAGGAAACTCACACCTGCACACTTTGATAAGGGCTTGAAAGGGTCCCACTTAAGGGAAGCATAGAGAAGTGCTGCAGCCCCGTGAACGTGGAAGTGCCGGCGCTGATGGTATAAAACCCCAGGGATTAGGCGTATCTGATAAGGTATATTTGAGTACCGTTTTCTCATATTTAGTGGATTCTTTAGTCGTTGAGAGACCACCCGTGGTTATGTTGCTAGGTGTTTTTTCTACATTATATCCTGTGTTCATTCACGTGATTGATTCTATTTATATTTACATGGGATTTTCACTCTAACGAATTAATATAAAAGGATAAAACCTACAATAGGAAATAAAATATTAATTTAGGGATTAATTCAAATGACATAAATTTTTATAGTAGGAAATTATGGAAATCCTAAATAAAATGAAGAGGCCAGCAGGAATGAATTTAATGTCATAAGTAGCAAGGAAGAGAAGCAACTTACCATTGATGCAAATGACTCTATGTACTCAAGTAGCAGAGTGGTAGCTTCTGTATATCGACCATGATCAACATAGAGTTGAAATAAGGTTGCAGTATTCGATTCTTGGCCAGTCATTCCCCAATAATTTTCCTTCTGATTAGCCTGTCAGAATCATGACGGTCTGAGTCAAGTGTGCCTTCGAATCATGATACAACATTGAGAAGGCATATATCCAGTTAAAACAGCAAAACTTCATGTCAAAATATACTAAAACAATTCTAAAGATAAATGATAGACCACATAGACAGAAGATATGTGCTTCATTCAGGCAGAAGTGATTTTTGGAATGCTCTCAGAACAGCGCAGAGGATTACCAATTTCTGGAATTCAGAGCATCTGTTTGTTGGTTCGTTGATGATGAGAAGACTATTCATTTGGGGTTGACGGAAAGGATGATACAAAGACAGTTAATTTGGTGGAAATAGCAGGATAGGTGACAGTGATTGAAGGATAAAATTGTCTTTATAGATAAATGACAATGGTAAGAAATAACTTTCCAGCCTCAATTTACATAAGAAATAAAGGTTCTTTGGTTCGGAAATATAGACTTTTGAACTAAAAGTTGCAAACTGAGTTTCCATCATAACCAGAAAAGGTGACAGTTCTAGACAATGAGAGCAGATAGACAACTCAAGCAACGTTTACTGAAGATATGCCTTGATGTACCCCAAAGGTGGATTCAGTTGCTGAGGATAAACAGCCTAATAGAGCTGATGGTGGCTTCACTTAAATGTTTAAACACACACACAAATTCCAGGAAATATTATCAAAAGGCAAATTAAAGATTTTTCTAGCTACTTCTCCTTTCAACTGAAAGAAAAATCAAGAAAGAAATCTGAAAATGGCAAAATAATTGCTGTTTGACAGTGAATAGGCTAGAACCTCTGAGAAGATTGTCCAAAGAGCCAATAAAGTACCCATCAGTAAATTGAATGTCTCTCTCAATGCGTGTGAAAACATTTGGGTGAAGTTGTAGCATTTTCCAACAAAAAATAATAGAAAATTTTAAACTTCAAATGAGCCTTCATCATATTTTTGACAAGCAACTCCAGTTATCCAGTTCTTTTAAAAATAAATAAATTACCTTGAAAATACATGACAACCAAAGAGGCAATTCAATCTGTGGATCTGTGCGAAGAAGAGTTTCAGCAAACTACTACTGCACCTAGCATTAAATACTTTATATTTTTCCTTCATTCCAATGGTCTCCATGACACAATTTAGGGGAAACCACCTGAGTGCAGAAAAGTAGGTAGGAACTTTTTGATGATTACAATGGAAATGAACAAGTTACAGGTAGATGAATGTAAAAGCTACTGCATATTCTATGACCTATGGACACCAACAAGTTACTGTGTGGACATTTTTATTTTATTTTTTATTTTAAGATTGTGAAAGACAGCATTTTCATTAAATTAACAGAAGCATGAAACCACTATATAAAAAGTTTTTGCAAATGGAAAATAAAGTTACAGTGATGAATAAAAGCTACTGCATATTCTATGACCGATGGACATCCAACAAGCTGTGCGACATTTTTATTTTATTTTTTATTTTCAGATCAGAAAGACAGCATTTTCATTAAAATGGGTTAATAAGTACAACAGAAGGATGAGAAATTCATTCCACAATTGCAAAATCTGATCCAAACAGAGGCAGTGTAGAAACTTCTTACAAGAATACATTGGCAAATGTTCTTTTCTTTGCAAAGTTACCCATTTGATTTTGATATTGAAAACCAATCAAGTTGAATGACACTGAACCAATGCCCTTAAAAACCAAGAGCAGTCAAAAGCCAGAAGGAGGAACATAAATAAATTAGGTCCCGTATTTTATCTCAAAAGTCCAGTTCTGAAAAATCCTTGCATTTCTTTTCTGCCATACTATCAAAATCAAAGTAAGGCAAGCAATATGACATAAAACTTTGCTTCTAATGGAGTTCCTGAATCCCCTAAAAGAAAAGGTCATTATCTCACTGATACTTCTAGGGGAAACTCAATCCAATCTGGCCAGTCTAAATAACTTATGCCATAGTTCCACAGTTATTAGACAACGTAAAAAAGGGTAATCAATCAACTATCTACTGCTCAAACACAGAATGCTGAGAACTGAGGGCTTTGAAAGGTCTTCTCTCACTTAAGGTGCTTTTGTATTTTGAGTTAACACTCTTATTTGCCACCAACCAAGCAAATGGTTGGAAGTTTTGATGAGGCTTTTGACTTCCAAATGAATTTTCTTTGGACTTCCACTTACGCTAACAGGATTTCGACACACTTGCAAAGATGCCTCATTGTCAATGCCTGTGGCTATCTTTCCCCCAAATAGTCCAAGAAAAGCATAAAAGAGCAGCCCAATGGTTATTAGGTCCCATGTCATCTTAGAAGTCCTCCACTTATCCTCAAAGATCCTTGCATTTCTTTCCTACCATACTATCCAAATCAAATGGGCAAAACAATCTACCATAAAAACTTCTAGCCTATAGTGAAGTTCCCTTAACTCCGTAAAAGAAATGGCTGCCATGTTATTAACACTTTATGAGAAACTTAATCTGACCTAGTTAGCTCAAATAACTTAGATCATAGTCAAAGGTTGTAGTAATGTAAAAGTGTAGATTAATCAAATATTTAGTTTTTAAACACAAAATGCAATGATTAGGATTAAGGACTATGAGAAAGGATTAAGGACTATGAGAACGAATTCTCGTATTTCATTGATTTACAATACATGTCTATATAAATATATATACATGATAGAAGAGGATAGGAAAGGAAACATAATAAGAATAAAATAAGGATAGAATAGGATATGATACTCAACAAGCACAGTTTCTCATGGAATAAACTCCATTAGCATTGTGTCATGCATATAATACATGTTATATGGGTTTAGGTAAGGGTGTGATGTGGAGGTAAATATCTAGGTGTTGGATCTTTTGCATCCCAAAATCTAAGAGATAGGAATTTAGCCAAAAATGATCTAAACTACGGGTGCAAATACAAGGATACACCATGAATGAAAAATAAATTAGAACTAGATATAAACACAGATAGATAAGCTTTCATATTATTGTACTAAAGTACATGTAGATAGAGAATTCATTTATTGTATCTTTTCTTGTTTTAATAAGATGCTAAACATTATTTTACTTTTTGATGTTACTACCTAATTGTACATAAAGGTTCCTGCTTATTATAGGTTTCCTTCTTTCATAATAGTATGTTGAAACATTCTTTAAGAAAATATTATATCATTAAAACTTATAGTAAATTAGTTTATTTTTAAAAAAAAAATTTAATATTGATTTAATAATAAAAATGTTTGATATACAACATATTGATGCAATATAAATTATTATATTTATTAGATATTTATACAAAATTCTTAATTTTTTATATTAATTATTATAATTTATCTCTAGATTTCTTAAGATATTAATTTGCCCTCAATTTTATCAACTCCGTGTGTGTGTTTTTAAAAGGAGAAGAGATAAAATACTTCTCTGATAAAAGAGAGAGTGAGAAAGAGAGAGAGTGTTTAAAAGGAGAAGAGATAAAATACTTCTCTGGTAAAAGTGTTGGAAATTAATAAAAAAGTCTTAATTTTTTTAATTACACAATCTATGCTATGCTCTCATTCGTATAAGTTAAAAAAGATTATGAAAGAGATAGAGGTAAATAATTGCACGAAAACAGTTATAATAATAATTAAAGAAAAATAGGATGAATTAGTCATGAACTAAATAGCTATATCCAATCGAATACAAGTATAATCAACATGAATCTTACAACCACACTTTGTGCATTGTGCCAACATGGGTATTTTGACTAAAATTAACTATGTGTACCTTAATATATAGTATTAAGGTAATGCGTGTGTGTGCATCTGTGCATGTTTGTGTCCTATAAAGAGAGAGAGACAAGATATAGCTCGAAGTTTTTCCCTATCGATTAATCCCCTTAGATTGTTGGGTTGAAGGATTCGACTCGATAGAACTCTGAATGATGAAACGAATCTTTTGATGATGTCAACAGAAGGCTACTTGTCCTGAATCTCTCATTCCAGAAAGATTTAGATTTACATTGTGCTTATAAAAGTGGTTAAGATGTCTCACAGAAAGTTAAATTTAACAACCAAAACCAGATTGAAAAATGAAGATGATGGAAGCAGATAAGCAATGATAATAGAATATCTTACCAGGTCAATGAGGAACCTACTCTATTTGGACAGCATTTCATTGACATAGCAATGAAAATTCTCTCCAGCTCCCTGAACAAAAGAAACAAATTTTACA
Source organism: Tetrastigma voinierianum (assembly GCA_016808115.1). Lineage (NCBI taxonomy): Eukaryota > Viridiplantae > Streptophyta > Magnoliopsida > Vitales > Vitaceae > Tetrastigma > Tetrastigma voinierianum. The sequence goes on along the minus strand of JAEQBH010001399.1, from coordinate 27,398 downwards.
TTACAGGCATGCCGAAGAAGCTCACATGACTGAAATGAAATTATCTTTCACAATCCTATATGTGCAAGAAACTACAATTTTTTTTAATCCAGAACCCTTCCAGAATTTGAGGACAATGGTAAATGCCATATCATATAAGTTTGTCTCCACTAGCAAATCAACTAAATCTGATGGAAGTTTTTCCATTCCTGAAAAGAAAGCAAGAAATGAGACAACAAGAAATAATGTCCACCAAACTATTGAACTTAAAATAAAATGAACTGAAAAAAGAAGATTTTAAATGCTTAAGAAAATGTGAGTTAAAATGTAGTCTATCATCAGTGATGATGTTTCTGCACAAAATAAAGGTTCAAGGTTTCAAATTAGCATGAAAATTAAAGACTTTACAATGAACAGAAGCATATAAGATTTTGAAACTCTAGTTTGGTTCAAACATCAGTGGCTTTGGGACTAGAATTGGCATCCGAAGTTCACAAGGTCCATGCTTCCAAGACACTAAATAGACAAAGTAACCTAAAAATAAAGATTACCAGTGTATGCCCATTTGACATTTGCTAATGAAAGCAAATATTCTGCTGTAGTTAGCACAAACTCATTTTCAAGTTTCTCAACATCAACATAAGTTTGGAGTTTTTGAAGCTGAGCATCATTGCCGGAAGCTGTAGCAAAGGTGCTTAATATGATCAGTCTTTAACATTGAACAAGAGTTCATCATAAAAGGCAAGCATAAGCAAAAGAACAATCATGATGTGGAAACAATAAAATTAACTGAATAATAAACAATAAAAATAACTTGAAATAATAAACAAAAAAGTCATTGCAATGCTTTGTTCTTCCTCCATCTTTTTAGCCTTTTTGCTCGGATAATGCTCATTGTGGAGAGGATTTCCTCCAAGGATAGGATTGATCCAAGCACATGCAGGATGAACAAGATATAAAGCATTAATAGCAGCAGATAGCCCATTCAGCCTCTCTTGCAGTGCCAGAGATAGGTGTGGGTGATCCCTCAGCACAGATTCAGTTCTCAGACGAGCTGAGTAAAGATACATGTAACTTGCTGCTTTTCGCCAGTTATGTCTATGCATTTCAAAAGCATAAAGCAACTTATACGGGTTTGGTTTTGCAGCAATATCTGATCGTTCTGCCTAAATATTTGAGGAAAAACATCAATGATTTCAGTCAGCAAAAAAAATACACCAAATATAGTTCTCTTGCCATTTTGAAACTAGGCCATACCTTCCAGGCCAGCTCTCTCTCAACCTTTTCTGTTAAACCAATGAAGGGTAGTTGACCATCACAAAGAATCTGCAATTAACAGGAACACAAATTTTCTTTTAGAAGTAAATGACGCTGAAATTAGTTTCCATGTGATCTAATACTTGGTGACAACATTATGTACCCCACTCTCCACTCTCAGTCTGACAAGACCAGTCTCTATATAAAAATTAAAGAAATATGGCAATGATTGCATTGTATAATGAAAATGTTAGACCAATGGTACTTAATTTCTCAGACATTAAACAAGCAGCATATCCTAAACATTAAAAAAAAATGATGAAAATGATAAGTTCTTTGGTTTCTCATCAATATACTACAGTATTTTCTTTTGATATGATGAAAATTTGCTTTTAACTGAGCTTAAAACTTGCTGGACTACTTTTATTGGGCATTTTCTGCATACCAGATCTAAACAGAAGTGTCTGACATGAGCACTAAACAGAAAATTGTCTTACAGAATTCTCATATTGCCTTTTCAGAAGATAAACACCAGGCTAATTTAGTCACATGTTCATATTTTTTTAAATGGGATAGTTCATATATATTATTGATATAAAGTACATTGGAAATCATGGATCATCTTTGTTAATTTCTGAGCACTGAAACTAATAAAGAAAATTGCTAGTGGACAATGACAAGCAGTGAAAGGGAAAAAAATTATAGGATACCTTTATGGCACCACGTTCATAAAGAACAATTATGAATCGCCTTAAGCAGATGGTTTTGCTTTCTTCATCTGGATTTGATATTATAGCACAATAAGCATCAAAGAAATGATTGAGATCTAAAGTAAATTTGAAAACGTTGGCCCACAGTCGGCCTTTAAAAGATGTAGCCAATTCATTGAGAGTGTCTTCCCCACAGCTGTCATTTTGTGGATCAAGTGCTTCATCAACTTGCTCAAGTGCAGCAAGAGCAAATTGGCAAGCAGCTTCACTGATATTATATTGCTCAAATTTTTGCATTGCCCATTGATAATAGTGAAGCTTCCATGCTGCCGATGATACATGACCATCTGGAGAAAAAAAGGAAAACACAAATAAATAGAAAGACAAATTTGTTTAGTAAATAATTATGGGCAATTGTAAAAAACTTACTTAAACCAAGGTGAGGCAATCCTGCTTCAGAAGACAAACTCTGCAAGGCCTGTGAAGCTCCCTCTCCACATGAAGCTCTGAGAAAAAATTATTGCAACATAAATTCAAAAACTTTATGAGAGGTACAAATCCATGAGGATTTGCCCTTAATTTACATCAAAATCAAATTAATAAGGAAAGACATGCACTGGTGGAGTGTGGCATGGTGAAGAAGGATATCTATTTTTATATTGGAATGTGATATTGAAGAAATTTGAAGGATAAATAATTTTCTCTTATTTTCAAATTGATTATGGTATTGATATCCATACATAAATTACGAGGTCATCTTGCTAGGAAAATAAATCAATGTTGCCTTGTTTCGCTTCTTTTGTTGTGTTTATAGTGATTCTATTTGGTGTGATGTGACCCTATGAAAGTAGTACATGTCATTCTTGGTTACCAATGGTTTTATGACTGGGATGTCAGATGTGCATCATTGTGCGAAAGAAATTTTATATAGTCTCATGCTCAAGAACCAAAAGCTTCTGTTGAAAACAATGGCTGTTGCTGACATGGGAAAATATTGGACTTAGAAGTCGAAAAAAGTTGTTGAAGGCATGAAGAATTCTCTTCCTATTCTTACTATGATGGAGTTTTAGCAGGAAAGTAATGAAAATGTGGTTATTTATGCTTGTATTGATGAAAGAAGTCGACATAAAAGATGCTGGCAGCATCTCTTCTATACCACATGATAACTGTTACAATGAATAATTTTGTAATTAAACATATGCATACAATTATAAACTAAAAAATAAATCATAAAAATTTATTAGAAAAACAAAAAATCATATTTTTTTTTGTTATCAAGTATATTTATTCTAGAAAACGATTTTCATATGTATGTTACCACTTCTATTATTTTTTCAAAATTTCCAATGGTATTTTCATCGATATTTTCATAAAATTTAAGGACCGATATTTTTATTATTTTCAATTTTTTAAATCTTGCTATAGACTTTATAATGGGGACTCAGTTGCCAGACCTTCTAGCCTCCTATTGTATAATTCAATTGAATATGTGAGCTTAAATGGAAATTGTAAGAGCTGCTATCCAAAAATATTTATTCACAAAAGTCTAACCAACAAAAAGGATGGCAGTTGGCACATGTGTGTAGACAACCGTGTAACCAACAGGATAACTATCGAATATTGATTTCCCATTCCAGCTTGACTCAAGGACGAGTGGAAGACTGTTTAAAACAAAGGATGGTCTCTACTAGTGGCTGGTTGGAGCCTCACCAATGCTTCTAGCACATTAGCGCATTTCATGATTCAAGTACTTCAACCATTTATTGGAAAATTTCATATGTTTACTTTGATGATATTTAAATTAACTGGAAAACAGTTTGCCTAGTAAAAAGGAGTGGGGGTCTTGGGGTGAGAAGCCTATCCAAGATGAATAAAGCTCTGTTTTGTAAGTGGTGTTGGCGGTTTGCCAATGAGAGGTTCTCTTTGGCGGTGATAAACGCAAATTTGAGGGAGGAGATGGGGAGTTTGGAACACCATTGACATTAGGGAGGAGTTATGGTACTTGGGTTATGGAGCTTGTCAGAGAAAGAATGGCTCACCTTTTCTCAAAACTCTACTCCTTTCTTAGGAAATGGTCGGAGGCTGTGTTTTTGGAAGGATCCCTGGTGCGGTGGGATGGCGTTGTGTAATGCCTTTCCCACTTTGTTCAATTTGGTAGCTCACAAAGATGCAAGAGTAGCAGAAGTTTGGGACTCCTCAAGGGAGGATGGGGGTTGGTCCCCTGTCTTCCTAAGACCTTTTAATGATTGGGAGATGGATGAGGTGGGAAAGGTTGCTCTTTTCCTTCCAAAATGAAGAATTAGGCCCTTTCAAGAGGATCACTTAAAGGAGGCTGGGCTGATGGTTTCTCAGTTAGACTCGTATCTTAGAAAGCTAATGCATTCTCTCTGATTTCCTTAGCGCTCCATCTGGAACCAAATCAGTTCCCCAAGGCACAGGTTTTCTTTGCTTAGGAGAGGAAGCTTCACAGAAGGCGAGAGTGCTTACTCTTGACCCAATTAAAGAAGGAGAGATGGATCCTTGTAAGCAGGTGTTTTTATGTGAAGAGGAGGAGGAAGCAATAGACCATTTATACAACATTTAGAGCTAGATGTTGTGGAATCTTTTTTTGGCCATTATGGATTATAACTGGGTGTTCCCCTTAACGGTTCGTCATTCCCTCCTTGCTTGGCAAAGTACTAGTGTTGGCAAAAAGCGGAAAAGAGTATGGTTGGTGGCCCCTCTTTGTTTATTCTGGACGTTGTGGAATGAAAGGAACAAGGCAGCTTTTGAGAATGAGACCCCCTCTGCTCTCAGGATGAAATCTTCTTTTTTGTTCACCTTATAGTCGTGGGCTAAGTTGTATAGTGTTGATAACTTAAATTCTTTGGTAGAGTTTCTAACCTGGCTAGGGTATAGGTGAGAGTGGTGGTGTTCTTCCCTTTTGTACTCCTCTTGTGTACTCTTTGGGAGCTTTGTGCTCGTTTATTAATATATGTTCTGCTCTTTACTGATCAAAAAAAAAAAATCTATAGCTAGACTGAGGAAGATCATATTTCCCATTTGCAACAAATCATAAGAATTCTTCAACAAAAGAAACTCTACATAAATTTGAAAAAATGTTCCATGATCCCAACTACTATGTTCCTACATTTGCTTGTTTCAACTAAAGGGTCAGAACTGGACCCTAAAAAGGTAAAAGCTATCTTCGAATGACCAATTACTAGCACATTGCAGAAGCTTCAAAGTTTTCATGAGCTGTCAACATTTTATTGACTGCTTGTTGGAAGTTTCAGCACTAGCATGGCTCTTATAATTGATTGTATGAAGAAAAAAACTAATTTGTTTAAACTAAACAAGCAACAAAGGTTTTGAAGAAATAAAGAAGAGACTAATTGAAGCTCCTATTTTACATTTTCTTGATTTTTTAGAAGTAATTGAAGTAGTTTGTGATGCATCAAATGTGGGAATAGAAAGTGTGCTCAATCAGAAAGGTTATTCCATAGCATTTTTCAGTGAAAACTTGATGAAGCAAAGCAAAAATACTATTTTTGCCAAAACAATTCTTCGATATGGTTCAAACTTGCAATATTTGTGTCGTTACTTGCTTCCAAAGGAGTTTGTTTAATATTCTAATCATGAAGCTCTCAAGTATGTCAACTCCCAAAAGAAGATTACATGGGAAATAAGTATCCTTCTTACAAGAATACATATCTATTGTTAAGCATACATTGTGTGTTCTTTCTTTCTATGATGTCAGATGGAAGATTGTTTTCAATAATGAAAATTATGAGGCACATGCTAATTTGAAAAGAAATGTGTTGATTTTAATGAAGGAGATATGATTAAGGTAAGGATAAAGCCTGAAAAATATCCTAAAGGTACATACAAGAAACTTCACTAAAAGAATGTTGGTCTATATGAAGCGTTTAAAAAAATTGGCTCTGATGCTCATGTTCTTGATTTGTAACATCTTCAACATTGAGGACCTCACCCTGAACCTAATGTTGAAGATGTTACAACTAGTAGTGGCCTAAATGGTCGGTTACCACCAACTCCTTGATTAAAGGAAGAAATTGAAGTTTTGTTGTTTTCAAGTTGCATTACTACTATGTAACTAGATCCAAGGAGTTCAATCCCTAGAAAAACCTCTATATGGTAGTATATCAATCTTTTGAAAATAATCGATGAATGAATGCTAAAATTTCCAGCCACCATTTTTTTCTGTGTGATTAAGAAGCAGCTATTATGAAGCCTAAGGTTTCTGGAGCGATTCTAGAGTTCTTTAAATACAACACAACTCTCCTTGCATTTTACTCCCCAGTACATCACTCCTATAAAGTTTTCAGTGATTGCCAATGGCTCTCCTACGGGCTTTTTTTCCCAAGCTCTAAAGTTTGAGGTAAGGGGACCTTTGTCTCCTTGTTTATTTGTTGTTACATAGAGGCCCTTAGTTGTCTCCCAAAAAGAGATAGAGAGGGGGATTATCTTACAAGAGTTAAGGTAAGGGAAGGAGGTGTCTCATAATGTTGTTCGCAAATGATACTCTTGTTTTTTGCGAAGCTTCCTAAGTTTTGATAAGTTGGTTGCTTGTATTGGGTTGAAGCTGTTAGGCTAAAAATTAAATTGGATAGGAACAAGCTAATTCCTATTGGCATGGTAGACCTTATTGAAGAGTTGGTCTCAAAGTTGTGGTGCAAAAAAGACAAACTTCCATCTCCTACCTAAGGTTGCCTTTGGGTGCTACCTTTAAATCAATGCAATCAGGGATAGGGTGGAAGAGAGGTCTTGCAGAAGGCTCTCATTGTGGAAAAAGCAATACATCTTCTTCTTCTGTTGTTGTTGCTGTTGTTGTGTGGTAGGTTAGTTTGACAAAGGTGTTAATTGTAGATTAGATACAGAAAAGAGGATGGTCTTTGGTCAATAAATTTTTTCTATATAAAGACAGGAAGAATCCTAGATCACATCCTCCTCCCATTGTTCCAAGAGTCCAAGGTCCTTTGCTTCAGTTGTTGTTGCCCTTTTCAATATCAAGTGGGTGCAAGTTATCACCATTAGGAAGGCTCTCTTAAATTGGTTCCTTTGTGGCTAAAAAGACTCAGAAGGTTTGGGAACAGCTCTTGTGTATTCTTTGAATTATTTGGAGGAAGCGAATCACAAGCCATTTGATAATAGGAAGCATTCAAATCAATATTTTGAAAAACTCCTTCCTTAGAATTTTGTTTACTGGAGCAATGACACATAGAAAAAGATTATGTCATTATTTGATCTTTTACAGTGGCTAGGTTCGGGTTAAGAGAGGGTGCTGTCTGTGTTCTCTCTTGTTCTTTGTCTTTAAGGTCTTGAAGCATCCTTTAGGCCTTTTTTACTTTATATGTATTCTTTGTTTATCATAAGAAAAAAAAAAGATTTGTTACAACCATTTAGCCTACCTCTTGAGAGAAATATGGTGATGTCTATGAATTATAAATGGGTCACCATTATTCTACTTTTAGCAACCAAGAAACCTACTAGCTTACCACTCTCCTTCGTCTCAATGTTAATATAGTCAAGACATCAACCATAATGTAAAAATAAAGGATGAAAGTTGCATTTTCTTGTTTTAAAACCTTTTTAGATGCCTTAACCTATTTTGCTTGGTGTGTACCCATATTTGGGTTGATCAACACTACCCGCTCTAGAGTAGTTAGTGGTCACACCTTCTGAACCCACAGACAATAGTAGGCAATCACAAAATGGAACTTAAGGACTTTATATATAGTATAATAACAAAAAAAAAAAACCCACCGAAGTATTAAAGAAAGGCTTTGAGAAAGCCCATAAAACCACCTGGGGAGACCACTAACTCAATTTCACAATCAAACAAAGGCAGTGAGCCTTCTCAATGCCGTACTAACTTGAGTTGAATGATTCTGAAAGATGAAAATGTTAATTTTTATTTAGTCTTCTCCTCATTTTCAAATACTCTTTGTTGTCGTTTCTGCCACATTATCCAAGAAGTAGAGAGGAGTAGCTCTCCTCGCTTTTCATTTTTTACTCCTCACAATGGAATCATGCCCACTTAAAAGAGTTTCTTCCAACAAAGAAAAGATCACCTAAGTTACACCAAATAAGGAGGTCAACAGATGCCATGAAACCATTGCCTTGATAAAGTGAAGCAAAATATAGACAACAGATTCCCCCTCAGATTTATGAAGAAATGATCTATTTTCATTGTACCCTTTCTCTAGGCTGATTCATCACTAGCAATCCTAGAAAAGCTTCTGATGGGAAAATGAAATTATATTTTACAGAACTAGTAAACTAATTTGCAGAGAATACTAAATACCTGAAGGAAGCAGCGAACAACTAAATTTTCTTTCCTTATGTGTCCATTTAATCCACCTTGCGCATGGGCAAGAAGACAACATCCCAGAAGATGATGAGTTTACCATCATCACCCTACTCTGGATACTTCCAGATAACTTTTCCTTACAACGTGAATGGGCATCCACGATGGTAGTGGTGCCGGAGAAATACGAGCTGGATTTCAGTAGAAATAACAAGGAAAAAGGAAAAACAAAGAAAATGAAAAAGATTCTGATCATAAAAAATTAAAGGTGTAGAAACAGACCTCAACTGCATCATATTGACCATGCCTAAGTAGGATTGATGCAAGCTCAGTTGAATGGCTAAAGAAAGCAGACGATTCTTCTCAGTACACCCATATTATCCAACTAGTAAAGTCCTGCTGCTGAAAGAGAAATAAAGCTGTAGGAACTAGGAAGGGATCTGTAAAGAGAGCTGGCTTAAATCTCAGAGGGACTCTGAATATTTACTAATAACGTAAAGCCAAGCAAAGTCACACTTTTTCCAAGCCTCTCGTTTCATGATTTCCTATCCATTGTTGCTATCCTGGACCATGAAAACAATAAGATCAGGATCATGGCAAGCACTGTAAGGAGTGTATCAACACAGTAACCACAGAGAGAAGCCAAAATGGTATGAACACATATTTCAATGAGTTGAAGAATACTTCATAAAAAGTAATAACTTTATCCATTACAGATCATATTATGTCTGTATGTAACAGAAGCCGAAAAGTGGTATTTTGATGGAAGACCAAGCATAAACCCTACAATTTGTAATGATGAAAGTTGAGAACTGAAATCTTTAAGAGCAAGGTGACTCGTGGTGTAGTGCGAAATGAATGATAAGCCACTCAGTAACAATTTCTTGAATCATTGGAACCAACTCAAGCTGTATTCTGGATATATCATCATGCAACATATTGATCTGCAAAGGATCAAAATTTGTCATCTAAATTTAATAAATGCAATGAAATTATCCATCCTAGCAAAAAAAAAAAACTTTGATGAGTGGAGCTGAGCTATTTTGGGAACTCTCATAAAAGCAAAATGTAACTGGAGGATCAGTTTACTATAATATGAAGAAAGAAAGATAACGTATCAGACTTATTAAGGCATTCACATGGCAGCCAATGTTTTACTGCCTAATTTAACAAAAATCCAAAAATAATGCAATAGCAGCAAGGGGGTTTGCATTTGTTTATCAGATCCTATAGTTGTATAGCTTCTCTGTTATTTATAACCGCTGTTGAAACCATAGGATCAAGACAGATACATAGAAGATGTAATATAAATTTATAGCCTCTAAGTGGTACAGATCTAAAAATTGAATAATATAGATAATCCAAATTATCGGGTAAATGGAAAAAGGTGTGCAGAAAATTTAGCAAACAATATGATCTAATTATCTAAAGATATCCAAACAAGAAAATTTTGCATATAATAAGATCTAATTGTCTAAAGATATCCAAACAAGTCGATCCTTTGGATTACATGTTTCCTTTATAGGACTTACCCACTATGAGTTTGTGTTCTGTAAACTCTATCAATGAATAACAGGATTCAAGAAACAACATATCTAGTTGCTTGGCATCCCAAAAGCACAGTGGAGTCATCTCCAGGTTACAACAACTCTCCTTCGCCTTACATTAGGTGACAAGGAACATAGTACCCCAATTATGACTATAGATCATGCATCCACAGAAGTTCCACTCACTAACTACTAGCCCTTGTATGATTACTTAAGGAAACCAGCTTCAACATCTGAGGAAACTCGTTAAATTGTCAGTATAATTTTTTTATTTTAATTACAGTTGAAAAGCTTCTTCCCAGTTTAACATTAGTATGGTAGAACAACCATATGTATATTTGCCTTAAATATAAGAAACTTTATTAAGTTTGGATTACCACAAATACTTTGCTAAACATTGATAAATGGATGTTAATTGTCTGTTTGCTCATTTAGGGACAACTAAACTGCTGTATGTATAAAACTTGGCATTAGAGCAATCTCTGATAATTAAGCAGTAAAAGCCCTCTACATGCAAAAGGAGAATGATCTTGAGATAGAAAGAGGTAATCCCAGGTGAAGCTATGCAAACCCAGGGAAGAGACTCAGACCAGATTAGCTCCCTCTTTATACCTTTCTTTGAACCTCAATTTTTTGAAGTGTAGCGTTTCTGTGAGGTGAGGAGCACCTCTACTAGTGTATTCTCCAAGTTGTGTATTTTTTTTCCTTCCTATTTTCCTTGATGTGAGGGGTTGGATCATTAACCTCTTCAAGTCTGCTCATGCCAATAAGGAGAATGAGAATGTCTATGCTAAACCTAACAAGGGAAGAATAAAAATTCAGCCTTTCTATCACTTCAAGTTAGAGCTACCAAGTTGGTGTTTTTATAAATGTTGTACCAATTACTTTAGGTGAAGAAGCAATTTTCTTAAGGGATTTTTTTTATAAGTAAACAATTTTGTCCCCACTGGGACTTGAACCTAGTCCCCTCCCCTCCCTATGCCCATCCTAGCCCTTAACAACTGAGCTAGGCCTCATTGGCAAGTTTCTTAAGTGATTTTGATTTTATATATTATAAATGGTTCCAAATGCAGGAGATAGTTTAATCCATGATTTACAAGGATTTAATTCCTGATTTGTAGGGATTTAAATCCCGATTTATAGGGATTTAGTTTACTGATTATAGGGATTTGGTTAGGGTAGTTCTGTTTCCATATGCCACTCCTTAGAACTATCATTTTATGTATAACCAATGAGAATTCACAATGAGATGAATAAGATTTTCTTCCCAATTTTTCCCAAAGTATCATAGACTTAGTCTCTTGGAATTACATTCTTTTGTCAACTGTGTGGTTTCTTCTTTGGGACCTAATGATTCTTCTTTAGTCCCGTTTCTGGTTCTTTGCCCCTTATTCAATTAGAGTTTTTTTCATTCTTTGCCCCTTATTCAATTAGAGTTTTTTCATTCTTTGCCCCTTTTTCAATCAAAGTTTCGTTGCTTACTCCTTCAGCTACAGAAAGGAAAACTTTACCATCATGTCTAAGACATCTAAACCCACCAGAATTCATATGTCTAATAGTTGAAGAGCAGCCAAATTAATGCAATGGAGTATCGAAGCATTCATGTCACATGTAAATTAATTATACATATATCTACTTTACATATAGATTTGTATCCTATTGACTTGTCTTATAGAGTTGTAATCTATTAGGAAGGTTAATTTTGACTTTTATATATATATATATATTCATAATGGATCAATGAAAAAAAATGTACAGAATTTATTCTCAATTCTTTTATCTTAACATCTCATGGTATCAAAGCCTAGTTCAAATTTGCGCCAAAACAAGAAAAAAATTCTAGGACATCTCGGAATACATAGCAAGCCGCCGAGGTTGGTGTTTTGAAACACGCACTTCGAGGGAGCGTGGGGTGACACCGCCCATACAGGAAGGTGTGCTAGCCGCCAACAACCCAAACCACCAAGTCCGGTGGTCGAAAGGTGCGCGCTTGAGCCACATGCACCACCACAAGGATCTGTCATGTTCCCCACACGGTGGCGTGTGAGGGCGCCCGTGTGGGCGCGTGAAGCCACATTCGGCAACGAGACTCCTCCTCTAGCATCACCGGCCGTTGACGATCCTCCCCGATCACCTACCTCCCTTGTCCGTTGCCTACAACAGTGATTATCCAAACATTTTGTGTCCGACAACCTTGTTTTTCTAGGGTTTTGTGCATTTCTCCTTGATTTCTTCAAGATTCAGAGGTGTTTTGTTGATCGTAGGACCAAGTTCTATTCCAGTGCAGTGTTTTCGTGGAAGGTGGTTCTTTTCATTACAAGATCCTATTTTTCTGGTATTTTTCGAGATTTTTAGAGGCTTGTTCGAGTTAGATCGCTTCTGCCCAGTAATACAGAGACCCTCAAAGGAGGAGTTGTGTGTCATTATTACCACAATCCAAGACCTGCCTCAGTGTAAGGCTGAGAATAAAAATCGAAGATTCCAGTCTATTCATCATCGAAATCTTCAATGCATCTATTCCACCTCAGTACACTCGTCGAGTGTAGGCAGCTAACACATGTTTATTCCTCTTCCTCCACATGGGTCATTGACTGGAGCCACGACCACATGAGTAATTGGGATTTATTCACTACGTTTCGATTCTGGCCTTCTCTCTTATTACCCTTGAGATGGATCGACATCTTGTGTCCTTGGAATAGGAAATTACAATTCCTTCAGACTCCTCTAATCTGTGACCTCGACATAGGTTTACACAATTTTTTATTAATTTAATTTATGTAGATAAATAACAGTACATTTAATTCTGGTATCAATGCGATATCATTGCTTGATTCGGGATCTTTGATGACGGATTATTAGTCGAACGCGGTCGAGGTCTCTGTCCTTGAAGCAGTGTCAAAGTCCGTTGCTTGTTCTGGGGTGGTTACCCCATTCGACTTACATCATCGCTTGGGTCATCCTTCTCTCCCTTTGTTGAAAAAACTATATCCTCAGTTTTCTAACCTAGCCATCGTTCAGGCGTAGATCATTATCGATAAGCTAAGATTCATGAAGGAATTTGTTTGAGTCCTAGAATTATCATGAGCTTCCATCATTTGGGATTAGTTCGATTCGTATGTGTGGGGTCCGTGTGCAATGGTGTCATCCAGTTCGATATTTTGTTACATTTGTTGATGATTTTTCGCGAACAACTTGGTATATTTAATGAAAAACCGTTTTGAGTTATTTTCTAACTTTCGTGCCTTCTGTGCTGAAATCCACACTCAGTTTCATGTTTTTGTTCAAAATTTGAGAAGTGATAATGCCAAAAAATATATGTCTAAACAATTTCAGTCATTACATTATACGGAATGGCATCTTCATCGAACATCTTGTGTTGATACTCCTGAAATGGAGTAATTTGAAGAAAAAATGAACACCTTCTTGAAACCACTCGGGCTCTATTGTTTCAAATGCACGTGCCCAAGCATTTTTGGGTTGATGTTGTTTCCACAGCTTGTTTTTTGATTAATCGGATGCCTTCCTCTATCTTGAATTAGGTCACTCCGTTTCAAACCCTCTTTCCCCATAAATTTTTGTTTCCCATTGAGCCTCGAGTGTTTGGGTGTTCATGTTTTGTTCGGGATGTTCGTCTGCATGTGTCTAAACTCGATCCTAAGTCATTGAAGTGTATCTTCCTAAAATTACTCTTGAGTTCAGAAGGGGTATAGGTGTTACTGTCCCACTCTTCGACGTTACTTTGTATCTACTGATATTACATTCTTTGAGACCACCCCGTTTTCTCTTTCTTCTCCCATTACTAGTCAAGGGGAGGATAATGATTTATTAGTGTACACTATTGCCTCATCGGCTCCTACTCCAGCTCCCATTCTTGTTAAACCTCTCATCACTCGGAGTATATTCGGCAAACCCTCGGACAACCCAGTCTAACACAGGCTATTTACGTCATCGGATCAGTCGAATGATGATCTTCCGATTGCTCTTCGTAAAGGTAAACGTCAGTGTACTCATCCAATCTTTTCATTTGTTTTCTATAACCATTTGTCTTCTTCTTCTTGTTCCTTTATTGCATCTCTTGATTCAATCTCTCTTCCTCACACTGTCCGTGAGGCTTTATCTCACCCTAGTTGGCGTAGTGCTATGGTGGAAGAAATGCAAGCTTTAGATGACAATGGTACTTGGAACTTGGTACAGTTACTTACGGGGAAGAAAGCCATTGGATGTCGCTAGGTTTTTGCAGTTAAAGTTAATCTTGATGGTTCAGTTGCTCGATTGAAAGCACGACTTGTGGCTAGAGTGCAGCTGTTGGACTACTAAGCGTGGACTATTCTGACACTTTTTCCCCTATTGCTAAGATGACATATGTTCAACTTTTTATTTCCCTGGCTGCTACTTATCATTGTGATCTCCATCAACTTGATATTAAGAGTGTCTTTCTTCATGGCGACCTTCAGGAGGAGGTGTATATGAAGCAACCTCCAGGGTTTATTGCTCAATGAGAGATAGGGAAAGTTTGTTATCTTCGGAAGTCTTTGTATGGTTTGAAACAGAGTCCCTATGCGTGGTTTGGTAAATTCAGTCAAGCCATTGAGGAATTTGGCATGCAAAAGAGTAAATCTGATCACTCCGTCTTCTATAGGAACTCCAGTTCGGGTATCATTCTGTTGGTAGTGTATGTGGATGATATTGTTATCAGGAATTATTTCTAAAGGCATCAAATCTCTTAAGTCCACTCTTTGTCGATTCCATTACAAGGACTTAGGGATGCTAAAATACTTCTTGGGCATTGAAGTTATGCGAAGCAAACATGGAATCTTCTTATCTGAAGGAAATATGTGTTTGATCTATTTAGCCAAAGGCGGAAAGTTGGGGTAAGCCATTCCAATTTTTCCCCATGGCGCAGTACACCTTACTAGAAGGCGAAACATTTGAGGATCGAAATAAAGACTAGTTAGAAATTTGAATTACGCTCGGTAACTTCGTCATGATATTGCCCACTCAGTTAATGTTGTAAGTCAGTACATGTTCGCTCCAACGGTCGACCATTGGGCAGTCGTTGAACATATTCTATGTCACTTAGAAGAGAGGGAGCCTGAGGCGTTGTATTTTATCTGATAATCATGGGCATAACATAATTGAGTGCTTTGCGCAGTTAGGCAAGATCTAAGGAGGACATGAGGTCCACTTCGGGGTACTTGTGTGTTTGTTGGAGGAAATCTAATCTCGTGGAAGGGTAAGAAACAGAGTGTTGTCTCTCAATCTAGTGTAGAGTCGGAATATAGAGCGATGACACAGTCCATGTGTAAGATCATGGCTTCATCAACTTTTGATGGAAGTCGATATTAAGACACCGATTGACGAAACTTTGGGTATGGCAATGAGGTTGCGCCCATGTACTTCTAATCTTGTGTTCCACAAACAAACTAAGCATATTGAGATAGATTGTCATTTCGTTCGTGAGAAAATACAACTCGGCTTGATTTCTACAAGATATGTGGCGGAAACGATTGGGTGATATCTTCACAAAGGCTAAAGTGGGAATGGGTTAGTTATATGTGAAGTTGGCGTGATTAATATTTATACTCCAACTTGAGAGGGTATTATAACATATATCTACTTCACATATAGATTTGTATCATATTAGGAAACTTGTCTTGTAATTATAATATATTAAGGATTAATTGGCTTTTATATATATATATATATATATATATATATATATATATATATATATATATATATTCATAACAGATCAAATGAAAAAAATGTACAAAATTTATTCCTCAATTCTTTGTCTTCTTGTCTACATTGATAAAGCGAAAGAATTATTTAGGTGGTCACCACACAGTTGTGAGACCTTAAGATTTCCTTAGGTAGTCTAAACTGTATTATTTAGGGTGTTTTAAGAAGAGGAACTAATCTTTAAGATTATGATAGAGAAGAATGAATAACAAAATTCGGAAGAATGAGGTGAGAAGGGAATAGATAGAAACCTTATAATCTCACTTAGGCCTTCTAGGAGTTTCACATAGAAGAAAGTCAATGGAATCTCACCATTGAGAACTACAAAAATTTCAAATAAAACAAAGTATTATTACTCAATCAAAATCTCTCCCCTTGATTCACATCAATTAGCCTTATTTATAGGCTTATATAAGAAATCATAAATATACTAAAATTCTAATAACTTATTATGACTCTAATACTAATTTGATTCTAACTACTCTAATCCTAGTTTGATTCTAACTACTAATCTTAGTTTGACTCAATAATTTGACTCTAAATACAGTGTATTCTCTTTTTTTTATGTATACCTTAGAAATTCATCTGCATCAATTTTATACCAAAATTGATGTAGGACAACCCTAGAAAGTTTGCCTACACTCAAATTGAGTGAGCTAGAATTTTATTATTTAGGGTATTTTAAGGAGAGGAACAAATATTTAAGTTTATAATAGAGAAGAATAAATAACAAAATTAGGAAGAATGAGGTGAGAATGGAATAGATAGAAACCTTAGAATCTCACTAAGGCATTCTAGGAATCTCCCATATAAGAAAGTCAATAGAGTCTCTGGTGAGAATTAAAAAACTGAAATAAAACGAAATATAATTACTCCGATCAAAATCTCTCCCCTTGATTTATCAACGTACTTATTTATAGACTTATGAAAATCATAAATATACTAAAATTCTAATAACCTATTATGACTTTAATCCTAATTTGATTCTAACTACTCTAGTCGTAGTTTGATTCTAACTACTAATCTTAGTTTGACTCAAACTACTAGCCCCTGAGCCAGGCTCAGTACAACTAATAAGATTTCTCTTTTTTTGATATATATCTTGAAATTCATCCATCCACGATCACTTGTTGGAGTAGGACCGCAATAAAGTAAATGTCAAATTAGGATGAGGATGATTCCATGATTATGTCATGGCTTTGAAGTCAATGCTATCGAAGTTAGCAACCCCTTTCCTTATAGGCTCTCCACATGCTGATGGTTAAAAGAGGAACAGGAAAATAGCAACACTATAGTATGTATGAGATAAAAAAAAGTACAGTCCACATTACACTTTATTGTTTTCATGCTTGGTGCATAGACCCAAAAAAAAAAAGAGTACATGCGCATGAGATTGCTAGTGTGCTTCATTAAACAAAAAACTGACCTGCCCACTGATGTTCACCAGGTAGCATAGCAAGAGAAGAATGTCCAAAGCAGATTCAAACATCACTTTTGCAACTTGAGAAGTAGCCTGGGCCAAAATGGAAGTATTGATATTAAATAATACTTCAGAATGGACTCCTTGTGTCATTTTTGAGTGCAAGAAATTTTGTATTTCTATGGCGTTCAAAGCCCTGCTCCATAACCCAGCGCATTGCTACAGGCGCAGAGAGACAAAAGCATGTCTACAGAAGTTTCATAAATGTTTTGTGATCCCAGTTCCTTCTCCCAAGCACCATCTGCTCCAAGATCTGATACAGTTATAACACTCTGAAGACTACATCCATTCTCTCAGATCTTTAGCAGTCGAGGTACAATTTCATTCTGATGAAATAATTTGTGCCCTAATGAAATTCATAAAATAAGTTGCAAGCAGTTTTGCCCAGTTGTAGGCTGATACTACTAATGCATCGAAGCACTTCAAAAAGAATTTCGCGTTCTAGATCATCAGCATACAGATTAAACCCAGAGTTCATAGAAGCACCAAGTTCATCAAAAGAACCTGGAAATATATGACCATATAAATTAATATAAGGAGCAATTCCCTAAAAGAAAAACAGAGGGGTGCAAGATCTTGTCCACAAGCTCACAATAGGAAAATCAATGTTTTCAAACATACCATAGATAAGCAGCTCAATATCTTAAACAGCGGAACAAGGACAATGAATCTTTTCTGAATTAGACCCATTAGCACCAGTTGAGAATCCATGAGCAAACCACAAGGTACTGTTCTTGCACACCAGTAATGGAAATAGCGTGCACAAAATTTTTCCAACAATAAAATATTGTATTTGGACTTTCAGGGACACCTAATTTAAAAAACAGTAGATGAGTTTACCAACTTTCTCATTAAGAATGATGGAAAAGATGATGGAGAAAAATTGGGTGATAAATGAAAGACAAAATAAAATAAGTCACAATAACAAAAGCACATTAAACCTCATGTTCAATTAGTGAAAGGATCTCCTTTTTCAGTCCATCAACGGTCAAGGACTGGAACTCGGGATTAGACCAGTGTTTGTTAAAATCTTGTAATGTTGCATGTAGAACACTGTTATGATAAACCCCAGGATGAAGCAGCCTCCTTAAGAAAATAGAAGACACAAAGGAAACAATTTGCTCTACAAAGCCTAATGGGCAAGCTATTGTCAGATGTCCCAAAGATGCAATGATTTAAAACAGGATATATATATATATATATATATATATATATATATATATATAACATATATATATATATACTATATCCTAAACTTTTTCATGATGAAGAAGAAATAACTACCATAAATATTGCTACCAATACAGAACAGCAAAGCAAAATAGTTAATTGAACAAGATTATGCTTCAATGCAAGACCAATGTAAAATGATCAATGATGTGAAGAGAGAAAAATAAAGAATCCCTAATATTATTATTTTCCACAGAAAAAATTATTCTCCTATCTACATTACATATTGGACTTATATATATGAACTACTTGTCTGGTAAGATGATAAGGAAAGACGCACAATATCTAACACTCCCCCTCAAGTTAGACATATGTATCATACAAGCATTACAAATGTGTTAATTCTAGGACCTCACGAGATTTAGTAAAATGTCTGGCCACACAGTGATCATTTGGTCGACCAAAACTGTTGTATGCAATCGATGTCTTATATACAATGATGGCGATCTGACTTGATGTGTTTGAGGTAAACTTTAAGTGGAAACTAAGTTATCTGATGTGCAGCCATTTGGTTATCACGGATGAGCTTCATCACATTTCCATCCTTTCCCAGTCTCGGCTCACGGAGGAATTAATCTCGACCATATGAGTTCACATGTTGCCAAGGCCATGGCTACATTTTCGGCTTCGGCGCTGAATCTAGCCATACATGTTGTTTAACTGCTAACAGGGATATTAGGTTACCGTAATGAAAACCACGGTGCCGGAAGTGGAGCGTCTATCACGTGGGTGAGCCGACCAAATCTGCATCGTGGCCAATAACACAGGTGTGACCTCTATTCTCGTACAACACACCTTGACTGGTGTACTTTTTAATATATCGAAGAATGCGGATTCTGACATCCCGATGGCTATCACATGGTATTTGTAGGAATTGACTAACTTGCCTTACCCAGGAAAGGAAATGTGCGGCCCAGTGGTGAGATAATTCGGTTACCTACCGGTTCCGATATCTCGGGATCTCAGAAAGACTCCCCACATCTGTCAGTTGACATTCAGGATCCCATGGGAGTGTCGGTCGGTTTACAATCTAACATACCGGTTTCTTCCAAGATGTCTAAAGCATACTTACGTTGGGAAGATACCAGAATTGGATTGAGCTATCTCAATTCCCAGAAAGTACTTGAGTTTCCCCAAGTCTTTAGTTTGAAAGTGGGTGAAAAGATGTTGCTTTAGTTTGAATACCATCACGATCAGCACTTTGTGTGATGTCATGCAACAACGGAATCGTATTGCCAGAAGAGTTGCGTGATAAAAGCGGGATAGTCTGCATCTTGCGGCGTACCGTCTTGAACAACGAGAACTAAAGCGATTAAACCATGCTCGAGGAGATTGTTTCAAAAGCCATATAGAGGGCGGCGTAACTGTGCGCTAAACCGGACTCCACGAGCAACAAAACCAGGTGGTTGCTCCATATAAATTCCTCGGCCCGAGATCCACCGCTGAAGAGAGCATTTTTAATATCCGGCGAAAGCGGCGGGGGCTTTATAGCGACCATGGAGCGGTGGACTGAGCAATCTGCCCAGCAGCGGGGGAGAAGGTGTCACCATAATCGGAACCATAAACACAGGTATATCCTTTAGCAACGAAAGCGGGCCTTAAGGCGTCAACGACCATCGGGGACCCGGCCTTATGATGTAGACCAGCGATAACCAAGCTGGAAACTTACCAGCGGCAAAGCGGCAAGATCCCCGGTGCGGTGGGTGCGGAAGCGACCATTTCATCTACCGTTTACTTTGTCATTAAGTTTGGATGGGAAAGTGCCTCATTGGTGTTCTTAGGAAGAGAAGCGGTGGAAATAAATGAAACGAATGCAGAGTAGGTGGAAGATAATCAGTGGTAACTCAAAATTGTAAATAGGATGAGGGTTGCTAGTGGCGATTACCTTTAGAAGCGATGGGCAAGTCATCGATATGAGCGGGGCCAGGGTAGGAGAAAGTGAAGGGAGGAAGTGAGTCGACGGGGCCTCGAAGGGATAGGAACTTGACACGGGGACATTTAGATGATAAACTGAAGGGACCGAGAAGATAGATCATCAAATCTAGGCGGAGATGATAGGAGGAATGCAAGACCCGATGGAAGAGGCTCGGAGGAGGAGGAGAAGAAGGGGAGTCACACCGAAGAAGGTGACATCGGCGGAAGAAAGTAGCTCCCGATGAGTCTAAGAGATAACAGATAAGCATACGAGTGGGAGTAGCGCAGGAAGATGCATTTCGTGGCCTTGGTGGCTTGTCTTGTCCGGTGAGAATATGAACAAAGCAGAAGTACAACCCGAAAACACGAGGAGGAAGGAAATAAAGAGAGGTTGGTCGGGGAAAGAAGGGAATAGAATCCCGGGCATATATCTGAGATGAGGGCATACGATTAATCAAATAACAAGGTATGGGACGGCGTCACACAGCGAAAGGAGCGTGAGGTGGAGGAGTACGGCATCTCGAGAAGATGGCGATTAACTGCGTTCGACTACGTTTTGTTGAGAATATGAGCCTGAGAGGCCCGATGAAGGATCCCATGTTGGGACATAAGTAGTAAAGGGTGCAGAGAAAAAATATTCTATAAGACATTATCCTCGTAACACACGAATAGAAATATTGAACTGGGTAAGAATTTCAGCATAAAATTTACGGAAAATAGAGAAAATAAGCTCAGCTCGAGTTTTCATTAAAATAACCAGAATACATAAAGAATAGTGTCAATGAAGTGACAAAATAAAGCCCTAAAGTAGAGCCTTGATCGACCGAGGACCCCAGGCATGATGTGGACAAGGTGAAAGGAGATGTTGCGATTATTCAAGCGGCTAGGGAGCAGAGACACGAGTATGTTTCCCAGTGACGGGACTCACACGCAGTGGCGACAAAGTGGAAAAAGCGAGGGACCATCTTACGAGGCTTAGAAAGACTAAATTGACCAGACATTTGTGGATGAGGAGTGGAGCATCGATGGAAGCATAAGCTGCGGGAGATGATTGCGGGTGGGTGATGAGGCCACCGTGACTCCCGTCCAGAATTACCAATCGTCTTTCCCGTACTTCGGTCCTGCAAGGTCACAAATTTATCAGAAAAAATAATGGAGACCAGGTTAAAGTCACGAGTGATTTTCTTGATAGAAATAAGATTAAAGGGACACTCGGGAGTATAAAGGGCCAGAGTGAGAGGTAGGGAAGGAGGATGGAGCGAACCAAATACCTTTAGCCACGAGTTTGAGAACCATTAGCTAAGGTGCTTGATTAGGTAAAGTAGGGGTAGTAGTAAGAAGAAAGATCTTTATTACGAAATGTGATCGGGCACCCAGTCTAGAATCCGGGTCAGAGAAGATGTATGAGTAAGGCGAGGGCGGAGGCATTACCGGTCACGGGCAACGGAGGTATGGCGACTTGGGTACGGCGATGTGAATAGGCATCATACTCAGCGTCGAGTGGGAGAACACCTGAGATGTGCGGGAGCTCGGAGTCGGCGGTGAATCGAATCGAGAAGAATGGGCCCGTGTGCCGAGTCTTGGGGAGGCCGTCCATTACAGTTGATAACAACGATCACGGGTGTGGCGAGCTTATTGCAATAGGTGCAATGAGGCGTTATCACCGACCACTGGTGCCTCTCTGATCTCCCAGAAGGTTGGTGCCAAGAAGCTAACACGGAAAAGAATCTAAGAGGCTATCAGATGGCAAAGTCTGTGTGGAGGAGATACGGAGGAGCGAAGCGAAACACATCGTCAAAGGGCGGGCGATGGACTGCCCGAGAATCCCGATCTCGGAGGGTCTCGAGATCGGACCGGAGGCGATGAGTGTAAGGACCGAAGAAGGAGCTTGTCGGCTGGTTTATTTGGTACAGCGTCAGCAGTAAGAGGCATCAATGTCGGGAACTCCTCCTTAAAAGAACAATCGCCCGATATAATTAGATAGATCCATGTCTTGTTGGCGGATATTAACAATAGCGAAGCCCACCTTATAAAGGCGGATATCATTCGTGTATGAAACTTTTGCTGATTGAGCTTGGAACATGTCTTGTAAGCGAAGATGAAGCAAATTTTTGATCAATAGAAACGCCATAATACGGCTACATAGTTGTGCATACATTTTCTTCGATTGCACCTTGTCAACACTAGAGTATAGCATCCTCGGTGTAATAAGATGATCCTCATAACCTGACCCGTGAACGAGTTACGGCGACCCGGAAAGATAGTGCCCGCTCACCGTCAATTTTTACGTGTGATAGTAGGAAGTCCGAGATATGAGCGTAAAAATAGAATTTTTTAGTTGTCATATCTATGGCGGAAGTTATGACTGGCGTTTGGATTGAAGAGAGCGCAATAAGAGGCGAATCACGCATTCGTAGACTTGAAGATGAAGAAAAAGAAGCCAAAAGCGAAGTAGGAAATGTTGTCGGAGGCGAGAAGTAAAATTCAGACGGAGGCGACCGGGGCAAAAGGTGAAAGGTGGAGAGGTGCTGGAATGGACCCGTAGGGCTAGAACGCAAAGGCATTGTAGGGCGATCTTGTTTGGAGTCTCGTCGGGAGAAGGAGCCACTTGCGCCCTGCGGCGCTCACGCCGGCGGCGTGGGCGTGAGCTGTGGGAGAAGAGCGTGACTGGTGGCGTGGGATCTTTGGTTCCGGCGGGGTTGCCCGCGGCGTGTAGATCGGCCCGTGCGGCCGAAATCTGTGGTTTTCGGCCCAGGAGAAGAGCTTCAGTCGTAGGCGCGATGGCCGACGGCGGCTGCGGTGGCGAAGGAGAGATCCGGCGGAGAAGGAGATCGGAATGAAACACGATCAGGAAAACAAAATTAGGTTTTCTCTTTTGCTCGTCTGCATGTGAAGGAGAAAAATAAAGAATGTCAACAATCATTATTATTTTCCACACCAGGAAAATTCATTCTCTATCTACATTACATATTGGACTTATATATATAGGACTCACAATACAGTAAGACAATAAAGGAAAAGACTGTACAATATCTAACAAATGATATGTAAGAAGAAATAACAACCATAAATATTGCTACCAATTAAAATTATGAAAGTAATTCTAACGTGATGAGTTTCCTATAACTAGTATAAAACACCAAGTTATCATATAAAGGGGTAGCGCCTTAGCTGGAGAAGACATCTTTTCTATTTTATTTTTATTTTTTTTATTTATTGGTAAGATTTTTTGTCTTTTTTGTCTGCAGGCTGCTCTGGAGTTTGAGCTCGAGAGGAGCAACAAAATTTTGAGCTCAAATGGAGACAGGTGAACAAATGCTTGGGATATGTTACCACACAACTCCTTGCCCCTTGGATGCATGGATCCATGAAATTGTTGATAACTTCTTTGAGCACTTTTTTAACCATAATGAACATCATTTTGTTGGCATTATGATTCATACCAAAATCAAGATGGAATATGCACTTCAACCATTGCACCTTCGGCTGAATGAAACCTCAGCGATATTTTAGATATAAAAACAAAGGACAATGCTTCGAAAACAAAGTAAGTAAGAGTGAAGATAAATGATAGCTTTCAGAAAATTATAAATAAGGTGAGGATCCGCAGTAGAAGAATACCGCGAGGCGTGGGGTAAGCCATCGATCGGAGGTGGAACCAAAGTGGAAGGGCGATTGATATGAGACAGCTAAGGACCCTATTATCGAGGGCCCAGCCAGTATAAACACAGGTGATCGGCGGGGGCTATGTTGTATATGGAGAAGGTATATCGAGAGATGGTGAGAAGAGGGGAAGAGGTAAGACATCAGAAACATGAGGATGCTCTTCAGAGGAGAAGAAGGACAAATCTTCAAAAAGGTGACATTAGCAGAGATGAAGTATCGATATGTGTCAGGAGAATAACATCTATAACCCCTATGAAGTGGTGAGTAACCCAAGAAGACACACTTTGTGGCGTTGGCCAAGAGCTTGTCTTGTCCAAGACACAAGGGGGACGGCAGAAGAGAGGTTGATAAGGAATTGTGAAGAAAGAAAAGGGAGAATCCCTTATTTTTATTCTATTCACGGAAAAGACTTGCTACTACATTACATATTGGACTTATATATATATACACACTCATGGGTCCCACAATACGATGAAAATAAAAGAAAAGGCGTCTGATATCTAACACTTCCCTGAGGATTGGAGCGTATATATCGTATCTGTGAAACTTTTGTTATAAATATATTTAATTCTAGGACCTGCGAGATTTAATAAAGATGCTAGTTGATCATTTGAATTGACAAAACTAAGTAGCCATACATCCTGATGCGATCTTAATGAAGTGGCGGTCAGCTTGATGTGTTTGGTCCTTTCGCGGAAGACACATTAGATGCAATATGCAAACGATCTAGTTATCATGGAGTTGAGTTTAAATCTATTTATCCTTCCGAATCTCATTTCGCAGGAGAAGGTATACCGATGTATAAGTTCCACATCATTTCTGGGAGAAGCACTCTGCTCGATACTACGGCCCCAGAAGCGCTAGATCTAGCCACTACATGTTGTTTCTTACTCTTCCGAGGATATTAGGTTACCGCAGTGAAACACGGTACGAGTGGGCGTCTATACGTAGGTGAGCCATTGATGCATGCAGTATGGCTTGATAACTTTGGGTATGACCTATTCTCGTACAACACACCTTAGTCGGTGTACTTTTGATATATCGAAAAGGAATGCGGATTTGACATCAGTAAAACATCACATGGTAGTTGTGGAATTGACTAACAACACTTCTGAGAAAATCACAGTCGAGTAATGGTGGGGATAGTTAGGTTACCTACAAATGAAATCGATATCTCCCGGAATCTCTAAGGAACACTGTCTTGGTACAAGTTTGACATTAAGATCCATAGAATTAATAGACGGTTTACAAATCTAACATAGCGGTTTCTTCGAGATGTGCAAAGCATACTTCCGTTGGGAAAGGACTACACAGGCTGGTTGGTATCACCGATTTCCCAATGCTGGAGTTTCCTAAGTCTTTAGTTTGAAGTGGGTAAAAGGTGTTGCTTTGAACTACAAGTCTGTCACGATCGTCTTGTAATGACGATGTCATCCCACATAAACAACGGGATAAATACACGCCCCGAGGTTATGATGATAAAGCTAAGATGATGCATTATGCTGCCGAAGCATGCCAAATTCTTGAGCAGTGAAGCCAGCAATTGGCAAATGCTGAGGGAGATTGTTTCGCTAGTATAGAAACGGCGTAAACCTAACAACAACCAACTGGAAACTTACCAAATGGCAAAACAACAAGATCCCAGTGCCCGGTTGGGTGCGGAAGCGACCATTTCATCTCTGTGTTTGGCGCCATTTCGGATCGGAAAGAGCCTCACTTTGGTGTTCTTAGGAAGGGAAACAAAGGATATAGTAGAAACGAATGCAGTAGGGTGAAGATAATCGATGAGTAACGAAAAATTGCCAAATAGGATGAGATTTGCTAGTGGTCGATTTCCCTTTTTAGAAACGATGGGTAGGATTATCAGCAAGAGGCCCAGTCGGGGTAGGAGAAGGCGAAGGGATAGGAAGTGAGCAAATGGGGCTTGAGTGAGGAGGGCTGTAGACGGTGATGGCGATGATAAACCTAAAGTGGTCGGGTGCATCATCAAATAAGTGAAGTGATGGGAGGTGAGACCGTGAAGAGACTCGGAAGGCTTGAATCCTCAGAGAGGTGACCTTGTCGTGGAAAGTATCGATGAGTCGGGGGAATAGCAGCGATAAGCCGCCACGAGTCGAGTAGCTAGAAGATGCATTTCGTGGCTTTGGCGGAAAGAAACTTGTGCTTGTCGCAGGTGAATATGAGCAATGAAGTATAGCCGAGGCAATGGGGAGGAAGGAAATGAAGTGGTTGAGAGTCGAGCGGTGGAATGAGAATCGGTATGTAATACGGATGAGGGTATGCGATCTAATCTCAGCCTCCTCTGCAGTGAAACAGCATCCCAGCGAAAGGAACATGATAATGGAGGAGAGTGCAGGTTATGCCAAATAAGATGTGATTCTTACATTCGGCTACCCCATTTGTTGAGAGTGAGCGAGAAAGAAGGCGATGAAGGATCCCATGTTGGGACATAAATGAAATAAAGGGTGTAGAAAAATAGTCCTTAGCATTATCCTTTACATAACCGCAAGAATAAGTATTAGGCGGTGAAATTTGACTATAAAATTCTGGAAAATATAATAACTCATTCGATTTTCATTAAAAATAACCAAGTACATGAGAATAGTCATCAATGAAAGTGACAAAATGCGAAATCCTAAAGTAGGCGTAGTGGAAACCAAAGGACCCAACATCGGTGTGGACAAGTTCAAAAGGAGATTTTGCCCGATTATTCCAAAGCGGCTGTGAGAGCGAGACCTGAGTATGTTTCTGATGGCGGGACTGCGCGCAAGTGGCGACAAAGTGGAAGCAGTGACCGTCTTACGGAACTTAGAAAGACTAGGGTGGCTGACGGCATGGATGAGAGGAACTGTCGATAGAAACGCAAATGGCGGAGATGATTGAGGTGGGGTGATAGAGGCCTTGAGACTCACGTCAGGTGTCAATCGTCTTCCCATCTCCGATCTTTTAAGTCCTGGAATTTATCGAGGAAAAAAAATAGAAGCGATTAAAGTCACGAGTGATTTCTTGATGGGAAGGGGTATAAAGGGACACTCGGGAGTATAAGGGCAGTGAGAGATATGGGGAAGGGGAGAGGATGTTACCCAGGCATTACCTTTGTTTTGAGCGGGTAGTTAAGGTAACAATAGTGAAATGGGGGTAGTAGTAAGAGAGAAGAGAAAAGATCTTTATTACGGATATGGCAGTCAAAAGCACGGTGGGTGGGGTCGAGAAGATGCATGAGTAAAATGGTGAGAGGCATTGCAGTGCAGGCAACAGAGGCAATAGAAGCTAACTTGGCTGCCTGATAGCGAAGACAGTCATCATACTCACTGTTAGTGGGGGGAATACCCTGAGATGTGGAGAAGCTCGGGTCTGGGCGGTAGAATCGAATCAAAGGCCCAGGCCATGTGGGCGGTGTGGGGAGGTCCCTCCGTACGAGGCGGTAACGCGATCACGAGTGTGGCTTGACTTATTGCAATAGGTGCGATGAGGGCGTTGTTGTCCTGCCTCGGTTACCAACTGCGTCCTCCCAGAAGGTTGGTTTGAGAAACTAACAGAAGATGCAGTGATATCGGATGGAA